>JAEQBH010006302.1:0-77916 GCA_016808115.1 Tetrastigma voinierianum | reverse complement strand
ATGCTACTCCATGGTAGAACCCAGACTATGCTTACTTTTTCCTTTATATATGTTACAGCTTCATTCCGTGTGATCGATTTTACCCATCGCCTAAGTGCCAACTCATCCTACGAAGCCGAGAGTCTAGCGACGCACCCGATCGCGCCTGTAAGACGACTGATCCATATCCCGAATCCTCCTCACTTTGTTGTCCTATTGTTGCTACGTCTTCTTCTTCCTCATTCATGTCATCCGGGACTCCATTCTTTGATTTCGGAAGTATCAATGGGAGTCAATGGTGTGATTTCTCCTCATCCTTAATCAACCCTTTCGCAGATATTGCGATAAAGGCCCGGACACAACGCCCGTGGATTCAATAAGCCCACTTAAGACATGGCTAACATCAAACTGATGTCCCGACGATCGTGATAAAGCAAGATCATCTTGTCCCCAGCCATTGTAGGCATATGAAGGCCGGGCTCAGCTCGGGCGCAAAAAAATTATACCTTTACCTCTCTGGACAAGCTCGGTGGACCTTCATTCTCAATGTCGCCACCTTGATGTATGGACGGCGCTCCATTCACCCCTTCCCCTTCCCCTGGTGAGGGATCGCATGAGCTACTAATAATCTATATTTAGAAATATTGCCCTGTAGGCGTCATTGTAATCGTCCACCACATAATACAACCTATTTATCACAACTGCACTGAAGTCAACCCAATCCGACCCTAGAGGTTGGAATGGAATTCTCAAACAATTAGAGCTGTTTTGGGTGAGGAATGCTTGCACAGATTGGTCCACCTATTTTCTTAAATTACGAAGTTGAAGTAGACATTGGAGTTAGGAATACCCCGATTAGGAACAAAGGTCCTATGAAGCAGAATCATGATATGTACTTTCGACATCCCGCGATGAACTTTTCTGAGGTCATAGGAAGTTGTCAAGGTGCATAGGAACTAGATTCCGTCCTCGTTCTTTTTACTAGAATTCCTTTCTTGGGAGCCATTGAGAACAAAGGAAGGTGGTTTGGAAATACCGGGCTTTTAGAGGGAAAAGAGAGAGTTTAGGTGGTGTGAGAACCAAAAATTAGACCTTGGGCATCTATTTATAATGCTCTAGGTTCGGGCGTCTTCGCCTAGGCGAAGTTACTTTTCCTAGGCAAAGCACTAAAAAAATTTGAATAGTCACAAAGGTTCGCCTAGGAAAAGGGAGCTTCGCCTTGACGAACTCGAGAGGATGCCAAAAGCCTCCTGGGGTTCGCCTAAATGAAGGGAACTTCGCCTCCAAACAAGAGAGCTTTCCAAAAAATCAAAATAAAAATTGAGGAGGCTCCGCCTAGGCAAAGGGGATCCTCTCGCCAAGGTGGACCAGGGTTCGAATGACTTCATGTGTTTGGCCTCTTCGCCTAGGCAAACCATAACACTGCCTAGTGAACTAGAACCTCTAAAATACTAGTTCGAAAACCTGCAGCCTCTTGTTCTCAACTTTACTGTTTAATCAATTTGACTTTATGGTCTTCTCCTTTGAAAATGTCATATATTTTAATTCCACCCTTAAAACTCGCCAAATAAGTAAACCCCAACTTGTCTTCTTGAGTTAATCCGATACACTCAATGAACACATCAACTAAAACAAAAAGGAAAATAAAGCAAAACAAGAACTTGCAAAATTAGCAAAATGAAACTAAAAAAAAATTAAAAAAAAAAGAAAATAAAAAATGGAAGAAAGGGATTCTTACAAAACTTGGGTTTCCTCCCAAGAAGCGCTATATTTAGCGTCGATAGCTCGACGAAGCCATGTCGCGTCATTGGTACTCAAAGAACGATTAAGATTAAACGGTAAAGCAAAACACTTTTTCTACATCAATTGGCTGGTGAAAATAATGTTTTAATCTTTGGCAATTTACTTTAAATTCTAGCCCATCTTTTGATTTGACTCCTATTTCACCATAAGGGGTAACTGAAATAACTATGACAGCCCAGACCCATCGTGATCTTAGCTTTCTTGGAAATATCTTTAGTCTGGGAATCAAGATCGACCTTTATCACCCTCAAGTCTTTATTCGACATGTCTGTCATGCCATTTTGTTTGCTCCTTGTAGATCTTGGCATTCCTATAAGAGCTATTTCAATTCCTCAAGTTCATATTTAATTGAAGACATCTTTTGCACTTCCTTCTTGAGATTGAAGTCGAGGTTTCTTATTACCCACATGGCATGATGTCTAACTCCACTAGAAAATGGCAAGGCTTCCATGATTAAATCAAAAGGACATGGAAATAAGAGTTTTGAAGGTGGTCTTATATGCCCATAGGGCATCATCCAAGTTTCTTCGACCAATCCTACCTAGATGAATTCATTGTCCTTTCCAAAATGCCGATTTCGTTATACCACATGTCACTGAAGGTAACAAAGGTGTGGTGTGAACAATGCAATTCGAGACACAGATATCACCCAGTGTGACAGAAACTGATTGAGACTAGATTTAATTTGGTAACAATCGCAAGATTATTTTCAAAGATCCAAACAATATACCTAAAATCACACTATAATGTTAGATTTATATGTGGTATACAACTCAGATTACAAATAGTGATCATCCATTCAGATAATACTAACAGAACCTGCTGAGACTGATTTTGACCATAATCAAGATCACGCTAAAGACTATTCAGTCCCCGACAACGGCACAAAAACAACTTTTTGACTCAATATATAAAATTTAATTTCCGTTATGTAAGTAATAATTTGCAATTAAAATTAGTTTTGGTCTAAATTACTGCAAGTGCACAGGTCACACAAGTAATAAAGTGGACAAAATAAGTCTGAATATCATTCCCATGAGGATTGAATTGAAAATCTAAAGATTAACTACCCTCACTACTTAAGATTATCACTATTTGAACCAATAAATTCCAAAAGATATTTATCTTTCTAAAATCAATTGAAATAAGAGATAAAGAAAATTTAAAATACATATGATTAAAGAATTTATTGGATTGAAATAAAACTGAGAACGAAATTAGTGTTATGACCATCAATTTTCAAGTTTCCCAAGAAAATATAATGTGTTGGAAATGAACTCTGGAATTGTTCAAGAGCAAGTTAGTGTAGTATTGGAATTTCTTCTAACTCCATAGATTTCACTCTCCAACTTACCACACTCCTATCTCTAGACAATGGGTCTGAAGAGCTACTTGTAAGAATTGATCCTCTTTAAGTTTTGACTGTTTTTCCTTCTCAATACTTCACAGCCATCTCTTAGAACTATAAATTTCTTGCCCCCATATACAGTGTAATGTAAGCCCTCTACAATTTAAGTGGTACCTCGACCATCAATTAGACAAGAATTCCCTCTCTCATTGATTAGAATCTTAACTAACACAAGGTTGAGATTATTCCTCTCAATTGAGGTGAAACCTCTGTAATTAAAACCATACTAGATCAATAGTGGATCATATGCCTCGAGCACACTCATGTCAAGTACTTTGAGGAACCTCAAGTCGAGGTTAGAACTCAATGTTGATGTATCAAAGTAATTTAAAAAGTGCATTAGTTCAAATAATATCAATGCAATTTACCCCCAAGTGACCACTATTTGCTCTCAGGTAGTCCATCTCTATGTCACTCAAAGGGATTACTCGAAATCAAAGCAATATACAGCTCTTTCTGGATACCAAACACTCGATATTCGTATCAGCCTTCAATGTGTGGGCGAATACCGCTTAAATCAATCCAGCTGCACTCCAAAACAACATTAAAACACTTAAAACCATAATCCCAATGAAAGATTCTTCCTAGAGGGAGCTTAGCTTTTCATTACTGGATTACAAATGACAATGAGTAGTTGATCAGATAAATTCATTGAAATTGTAATCAAAACTGAAGAAAAATGAATTCTGGAAAAATTCCGAGATTCCATTGAAGTTCATATAGAAATCAAAGCTTGATTTACATTCATTCTAGCTCAGAATCTCAATTCAGATCACTACTCTAATCTAAAATAATGAAAACTTTAATCTAGAAAAGTAAATAAAATCAAAAATAAAAAGATAAAAAAAATAAAGGAAAAATATATACAGTGAGATAAAAGCAAGAAAAACCTCAAGATCATCAAAAGTTGTAATCGTTCATGTGTTTCTATTTATAGGCTTTATATCGTCCTAAAAACGAGGCTTAAAATCACACATTGAAAAGCCTAGAAATCACGCCACCGCTAATGTCATGATAAGTGTCGTGATGATGTCGCGACATCGGAGCTAATATGTAATGGATCGAACTGGAGCGTCGCAACATTGAAAGCCTTCTTGAAAATTCTAAATTCTTTGCACGCCAACTGTCGCCGGGTAATAAAATGCGGATGATATCAGGACATTTAAGATGCGCATTGTAGATTAAATCGACATCACATATTGTTGTTCCTCGCTTGATTGTTTTAATGAGCATCGCGATTATCGAAATGATGTCGCCATACATTGCTCTTGAAATGCTGAGGCTACTTCGCTGTCAGGAAATGTCGCTATTACTGTTTTCAAATTTCGATTCATTTAATCGATGTCAGGATATTAAGTTGACGCTGCCACATCAATTTTTAATGCGTTACAACTGATGCTCCTGGACTGAGCGTCGCAACATCATAGCACTTCATTATGATGTCGCAACATTGCTTTTGATGTCAATACATTGATGACTGGTTTTCTCTCTGCGCCTTCTCGATGTCACAAAGGTCTAAACCATTTGCGATGCTTTACATTGAATTTGAGTTCTGGCAAGCCTTAGTGGATGTCGCAAACCCATGTCGTCAAGTATGTTATGTAGTTAATAAAATTATGATCTATCTTATTTTAATCGAATCAGCAACACAATGGATCTTGGAGTAACTCGCATGACACTCTACACGATGTTGTGACATCAGACTTTCGTGCTCACTAAGTTTCGCTTTTCTTCCTCTTTTTTTTTTTTTGTCGCTTTTGCTTATTTCTTTCTTTTCTTCAAATCTATAAAAACATAAACTGTGTGAAATTTCCATAATTTTAGCATTAAATAAGACTTTTTAAGCTTGAAATAAACTTGAAAAATGGGCTTTGAAATAGAGTTTGAGTTTCTTAGACTTATCAATCTCCTGCTCTGAATCTTCACTTATCCATCGAACACGGGTGATAAGAAAGACTCTTCACATGCCGCAAGTATACGTATACTTGCTAAGTAGTGAAGCAAAATTATGTCAGAATGGCTTCCTTCATCACCGATTATACAAATGTGGAGTGCCAAAATGGGTGAAGATGTTTTGTAGACATATTTATACTGCTGTCACATCATTTCTGTAGTAAATCCGCTTAAGACCACTCTAACATGTTAATCCTCGTGGAAGAACACGTGGTTTCCAAATGAAGGAGGAATAGTCCCATGAAACGATCCCCATACATCAAAGTGATTCTGTACAATTTCATGAATGTCGTTTAGCAAAAGATTTCACTTTCCTGAAATATAACCAACTTGTTGACATCTATCACAACCTTGGACGTATCGATGAGAATCCTTAAATAAACTAGGCCATAAAATCCAAATTGCAACACTTTCTGTGCTGTTTTTTTGGGTTCCAAAATGTCCTCCATATGGGGAAGAATGGCACTTGGATAGGATCACATGTTATTCCTCTTGAGGTACACATCTTCATACTAAATCAGAGCATCTTTTAATGAGTTGTGGATCGTCCCATTGTAAAACTTCACATCATGCAGAAACTTTTTCTTCTGTTGATAACTAAGTTCAGAAGGTTGGACATTGCAAGCTAAGTAATTTACAAAATCTCCATACCAAGGCAAGTGAGCTTCCATCACAAGCAGTTGTTCATCTAGAAATTATTCCTCAATTTCTACTGGGTCTTCAATCCCTTTATCGGCCTCAAGAGACAAATGGTCCATAAATAACATTCTTTCTCAGCCTTTATTGCCTTTGATTTCTATGTAGAATTTTTATGAATAAAACCCAACAAATTAGTCTCTGTTTAACCTCTTTTTGTCATGAGGTATCAATTTTGTTGTGCGTCCATAAATAAAGTCACTTGGAGCCAAGAATGTATGGTTTGAACTTGTTCATAGAATATGTACCATCACTAAACATTTCTTTCTCAAAAGAGTCGTGGTAGTGTTCCTAAGCATTATTCATAGTTTTATTGGCATAATAAATTGGTTTGAACATTTTCTATCTTCTTTTCCCTAATACAACCCCCACTGCAAAGTCAGATTTTGAAGCATTATCTTAAAGGGAACATAAATGAAGATTAATTCCAGATTTTGAAGAGAGAGAGAAGAATTTTGTCGGGAAGGAAAATATTTCAGGAAGAAATGTTTAGCTAAAGACATTAAACTAAGCAACTTCTTGGGAGGTAACCCAAGCAAAATTTTAATTTTCATAGTTAGATCAATTTTGTTAAATTTTGTGTGTTTGAAATTTAGTTTTAATTTTGTTTGAAATTTTATTTTGTAATATTGTTCATTTTTAGACAATGAAGCTATATCGAGATGGATTTATTTGAAGCATTCTTTCAAAATCACTATGCGTAAATGCTACAATGGGGAGTTTTTTTTTCCTAACTTGTTCTTTTTAATGGTAATGCATAGTTAAAGTCGGGGAGTGCATTTTATAAAGCATAAAATGAATAGTAAATATTGTACCGATTTCCTAAATATTTTTATCATCATCATGTTGAATTATATTGAGTGAAGAATGAGATTTATTGTTTATACTTAAAATGAGGTTCTTTGATGTTAGATGTATCTTCATAAGTATGATTTTAGTAGTAGGGATATATTGCATATTGTTATGTGTGTTGATTGGTTGAAAAATGTTAATTATGCAAAGTTGGGAAAAATTCAATGGATTGTAACGACATACTCTTCTTTGTCGCGACATTAATTCTACTTTGTCACAAGATTATTGCCCTATGTCGTGACAAAGATTGGTTTATCCTTTTAGAGAATGCAGGAAATTATGTCGTGACATTCTTTTTATGTCACTGACATTCTTCTTCTTGAAGTTGGGGTCGTACAAATATGTCAGAATATATTTTTTATGTCATGGATTATTTAATTTGAATTGAATGTGAATTAGGTCGCGACAAATGGCCTCGTGTATGATCGTAGAAAGTAAACAAAGTTTCCATTGTCGCGACAAAGTCCAAGAGAATTGTGAGGACCCAAGTAGCGTGTAATGATAGATTACTGGCATTATAATGTGCCAAGCCCGAGAATTTTGTCAGATCTGATAACCCATAATTTTAATTCACACCGTTGAGTTTGTCTCGTGGAAATCTAGTTACATTGCATTTAATGACGTTGAATTCCTGGATAGTCGGTAATTCTAACTTATTTTGCGTGAATGGAAGAATGATATGGTGACACTGGCATGAAGACATCGTGCCATATGGCACCAGAGGTTGCTGACACTGGGTACATGGAAGGCCAAGTGTCATGTCTCTATCTTGTATGATTATAGTGCGGGTGAATCAGAGGAAAGACAAATGGCATAGCAAACAGCCATTTGTCAAAGTGATTAAGAAAGGTGTTCTACACCTGCACTGAACCGGTCAAGATACAGAAGAAACAAGAAATATATAGAGAAAGAAACATGTTATATATGAGAAAATGAGTCCAAGATCAACAGTTCCCAAAGTTTGAATACAAGAGGTTCGACAGTCGGAAGCTTAGATGGATCAGGTTCCTAAGAGGTAGGAGTTCCTCTCCTACTCCGTTAGTCCTCATTCCGCAAGGCCATTCAACGGCCATGAGTGTGTACTCTAACAAATGGCTGATTCAAGAATGGGCTTGTGATCAACCGTTAGACAATTACTACCAAGTTCCGGTCCTTATGTTCTCGCACTGCGCTTTGAAGCAAAGTTGTATTTGGTCGAAATACAGGTTTGAGTATAATGATTTTGTAGTGTGTCGTATGGACATGGATCGACATGCTAAACTGCGGTGTATTGTTCTTGGTTTGAACATAAATATTCAGCTTGTGTGTTGTTGCTTGATTGAATGACATGTAAGTTTGTGAAAAATCAAGGTGATATATCCTGAATTGATGTATTTACATGGGTCAGGATATGGATGCAATCAGGCAGTTATAGATATGATTATCCATGGATCATAAATGTCGTATGTAGCTCTCTATCATGCATGTAATACGAAGAACATAATGGCATTCGCATTGCATATGTGATAAGTGTAAAACTCATCTATGTTTTGAGTTCATTTTACAAGCTATTTTGAGCTTTATATCCATATTCATGTAAAACTCATAAATTTTCCTCTAAACTTGGTTTTGTAGGATTATTGATGAAAAGCAAGTGATTTGGTAAGAAATGAGCGACATATATACAAAAGAAGAGTCAATTGGTGTGTCAAGCAAATATAAGCCACTTCAGGGACGATGAATTTTTAGTGTACCAATTGAACATCAAATGGTTTAAATTCCCTGTGTTGTATCAGACATTCAAAGAGCTTTCCAACAATACATTACATGCCCAAACTGGAAGCTAAAAACCGACAAGTTACGGTCCCATACTGGAGAAGAAAGTCAGGCCGAACAAAAAAATGTAGCCACCTCTTCCTCTCGAAATCTACCGACTACTGGCGTAGTCCGAATCAACCCCGAGACGCCGCTTTATTTCTTTATTCTCCGTGTTATTAAATTTTCTTTTCAAAGTTGTCGCGACCGAACTCGTCCGACCCGAATGAGCGATCCTAACCGAGCCCAAACTTTGATTCGACGCTTTCATTTATCTTATCAAAACATTTTATTAATTTGTTTAGTTGCGAAGCGGTTTCGGTTGCAAGCTCCATAATCATTTACAAATTCAAAGTAATTTGGCAGCCCATAAACATTAACAAAATACATTTTAAGGCGAAAGGCATTCTATGCCTTTTTCAAATGATATACAAAATCAAGTTTCAAAGTTTAATCTTTTGTTTACAAAACACCACTTGTTCAAAAGATGATATGCAAAATTACTGAGTATACTTTATACGCTATACTCTCTCTATGACTCGAGTCAAGGCGATTCGCCTTCTTTTTTCTTTGCTTACTCGACACCTGCACATAGATAAATCACACGCTACATTTTCATGCTTAGTGGCTCCAAGGCAGCTTCTATTCCAATATTCAATTTGACTCCGGCATGCATTTGCACATTAAACCATGCCTAATATATCAACATATACTCATGCTATTCATTTCCGCATGCTTTCAATATACAAATCATTTACCATATCATATCATGCATTTTCAATGCAACAATTCATTTCACAATTCAATTCATAAGATTTGAGCATATTCATAAAAATCCCATTTACATTCGTAAATGTTGGTTATTTCACATTAACTATTCAATTCGTGATTACCTGGATTCGCTTAATGAATCCCCGCCTTATTATCATTCGTGATATGTTGCTTTCACATTTAACTATTCGGCCCCATCATGACGGACGCCGCTTGATGACCCTCACATGTGGTATCTTTAATATCCAGTTCCATCATGACGATGTCGTTTGGTGCACTCGACATGTGGTATCAATTAAATGCCATACGCCATCAGCGACGATCCAATGGATGAATCCCGGCCATGGACAGCTTCTTCAATTGCCATACGCCATCACGACGGATGCCGACACATCCCGCCAAGTGACATTGACAATTTCGGGGTGCCTTCGTGATTCGACAACATCGGGTGCATCCCACGCGTATCTATCTCTAAGATATCATTCAGCCACACCCGACAGATCTCGCTTGATGAATCTCGGCCCTTATCATCATTCACTTTTCATTCTGCTTTTAAAATATCACATTCAATTCCATATTCACTTTCAGATATCTTTCAAAGATATACTCAATCTATGTACTTAATTCACATATTCACTCATGCACTCATTTCATAGTTACCGGGTGATCTACCAAAATACTTGAAATTTCAAGAATAAAGTCGTAGAACAAACCTGCCGTCGACCTAGCTTCCTTCTTCGATCTCGTCCTAGGTTAGCGATCATCACCCATCCCTAGTCAATAAATATCTACGCCACTCTTAGTGGATAAACAATTTTTAAACAATTTTAGTGAATTACAAATTTATTTTTGTTAAAAGTCTTGGGTTAAGACACTAAGTCTGCCCGAAGACGACAAGGTATGGTACATTTTTCACCTAGCTCTAACCTTGATTGAACCCCCATTAATCATTTCTTAGGGTCCCTAGACATCGGTATACGAATACGGGACTTAACGACGCGAAAAACATGCAAAATGGGGCTGTTGAATGAACCCAGACTCTACACCTCGACTGCACTCCGGCATACAATTTCGCACACAACCCACTCCCAGACACCCTTGACCTCGTATTGTACAGTTACCTAATTACATACCCGTATTCTATTAATTCTATGGATTTTTGCCTTAAATTTTCGATTTTAGCATTTTTCCTCATATTTTTCTTCCACAAATCTTCTCAAATCCCATAGCAAAATCCACCATGGAATCCCTTTAAAACAACTCCAAAAAATGGTTTAGAATCACGAAAACTCTTTCTCAAGTTAGGCTTTTCCCCAAAATCTAAATCAAAATATGAGGTTAGGGTTTTGATTTTTCTTACCTTAAACCTCTTCAAATCTCTTCTTGTATGTTGTTTGGCCTCTTAGGAGCAATAAATGGGCAGTGCACGCACCAAAAGCTTGATCTTTGGAACCCTAGCTCCTTCTCCCTTTTTCTCCTATCCTCTTCTCCAAAACGGATGGCTCAAAGAAATGAGCCCTAAGACCACATTTTTGGTCTTTATAAGTCCACTTAAGTGTAAGGCCAGTTTGGCCTTCCACCCTATTCCAAATTCTCATTTTTCCATTTTTTGCTTAATCACTTATTCTTATAAGGCCTTGTTTTACAACACAAGTCCACTTTCCATTTTTGACATTCGAACTCTTTATTTTACTTTCCTTATCATTTATCATTTATTTTCCCATTAGCATTTAAGCTATCATTTGACCTCTTAGGTCCTTATTTTACACACTCTTTCCAAGCATTTTTCCCTTTTCACTTGGGTTTATTTCCTCGGTTCAATCTAATTCTCAATTTAGCATATAATATTCAATCATATGCCCACACTTTAATTTTACTTTTCACAATTTATCACCATCTAAAAGCCCAAGTTTGACTCAATTCATACCCAGAATATATATAATAAAAAAATTATTATAAAAATTATAGGGTATTTTTGGGGCGTTACAAAAAATGTCGCAACAAAGCAATTTTATGTCGCAACAAAGCAATTTTATGTCGCAACAAAGCAAAAATAAATGTCATGACAAATCTAAAAATTGTGCCTAAATGCTGATGTCGCAACTCAAAATTGTTAATGTCGTGACATAGCAAAAAAATGTCGCGGCAAAGCAAAAAAAAAGAAAAAATTGTCGCGACATAGAAAAAATTGTATGTCGCAACATAGCCAAAAAATGTCATGATAGAGCCACAAAGAATAAAGCCACGTCGATGTCACGACTCAAAATGCTTCGATGTCACATCTAAAAATACCAAGGTCACACTTAAAATGCTGATGTTGCGACTCAAATGCTGGAAAAACCAAAAAATGCCCAAATTTTGATATTTTGGCCTATTTTCATGCCCATTTTCACTGGAGGACTATAAATACTAATTTTTGAGATTTTAGGGCAACGAAAAACCGAAGGAGAAAATCTCATGATATTTTCCCAAAAACCTACCCCTTTTTTGTCATTTTAGGGCTTTGATTTTTAGTAGATCTTAGAGTAGTTTTAGAGCAGATTTTTATTTGTATTGAAGAGATCTCAATGTTGTACTCAAATATTAAATTTATTTACCGTTGAGACAAAGATTGAAGCTCAAATCTGGATTTTTCTCTCCTTATCTCTTGATTTCTTCCTCGTTTGATTAGTGATGATTGAATCCAATAGAACATTAAACACTCTCAGGGGTGGGGATTAATTGTTGAACATTCGCATTTGTAGTTTCTCTGTTATTTTGTGGGTTTGAAACTAATTTATATAATTGTACTGCATTATAATTAATCATCTGTAATATTAGTAGCTTATACCGTAAAAGTTGTATATTGCCTGATTTCAAGAGGCTCCTCTAAGTAAATACAAAGGCTTGAGATTCCCCAGAGTAAAGAGTAGTAACTTGGGGGTATGTTAGACTAATATTTTGGAACTAATGAACTCTAATAGATTACTTTGATAAATCACTAATTTACTCATGAAAGCAGATAATTAGACGATGTATCGCTTAATGCTTGCAGGTCTCACTCTCAAATTGATAGAATAACTCGATCCCGTGTTAGCATAGATCTGATCAAGGAGAAAGAGAACTTTATTAGATTTGATGGCTAAGGTACCAATTATATTAGAGAAAGCTTGCATTACCTTGTCTATAGGGGCAAAAATTCTTCAATCCTAATACTTTGGTATGAAGTACTGAAAAGGAAAAATATTCTACAAGTAACTGATTAGACTCATGTATCTAAAATGAACATGGATCTCTAATTAGTGAAATGTATGGTGTATGGAGAAATCCAAGCTATACTACATTGCTCTCGACAACCAGATTCAACTCACAAATGTTGCGCTTTCAAGGAAATGCAAACTGTTTTGTAAATAATTATCCTTATCTCTAGTGCCTCTCTTCATACGTTTTAGAATTAAGTAGTTGTTTATTTTGTAGATTTTAGGATTAGTTTTAAATCAGTTTTTATTTCAACTAAATTTATTTTATTCCACATCCTATTTGGTCACCCAATAACCGAAGAGCCCTTGTAATCGAGAGATCAAATCTAAATTGAGAGAACCTCCAATCCCTCATGGTATGATATCCTGACTTTAGTGTCCACTTTGTTTCTCATATAATCATGCACTTGCGTAAAGGGGTTAAGTGTTGGTAATACTTTATTTCTGCTTTATACTACTTTGTTTCAAATCACCGAGGATTTAAATTTCTTACATTCACTTCGCCATATTCATATATACATCATTCGTCTTAACAAAGTTTCGTGTTATTGCTAGGGACTTTAGTTAGTCTTTGGTAGCCATCTATACAAAAATTGGTCAACAATAAGCACAGGGACATCACGTGACACAGGTGTGAGTGCATGGCATGGCTTTGAACAAAGCAGTTTTATTGAAGGGTTGTCCAATGAGTTTTATCGGAGGGTTGTCCAATGAGTTTTATCGGAGGGTTGTCCAACGAATGTTATCGAAGGGTTGTCCAATGAATGTTATCATAGGTTTGTACAATGAGTTTTATCGGAGGCTTGTCCAATGAATTTATATCGGAGGGTTGTCCAATGGGTTTTTCTACTGAGGTCTGCCTAACGGGTTTCAAAGCAAAAAAATCTTTTTCTTTTCAAAACAAGCCATACATGGAAAATTCATGTGTTAGAAGTCTATGAGGACTCAAGACATGAGATGGCATGTAGACATTCATGTAGAAATGTCATGTTTTTACTTCAATGTGGTGTGAATGTGTGAATCGTGGACATTGCATGTGCACTTAGGGTGGGGAGTAGCCCTCAGAAGAGACTTTCTTACTAGGCATTGCTCACCCCATTGGAAAATATTTTCTAAGTGCTGTAGATATACCAAGAGGTGGAACCACCCTAAGGCCTTACTGCAAAAGAAGGATTATGGCTTATTCTCAGATTTGTAAAATTGACAAGCTATCCAGCTTTCTATTATGAAAAGAGAAGAGTTGTAATAAAACTCATTTTGAATCATTTAATGCTAGCCATAGGTTTTCCTCATATTTTTATGATGCCTTTTATTATGCAAGGGCTACTTATATTTGAATTTATCATGTTTGGAGAAGGCTTTGTAGGTCCATGAAAAAGCCAAAAGGCTACCGCATAGTCAAGTATGTTTGTGTCGCGATAAGCAAGGGTTTCCGGTCGTGATGTAGAAGTTTCTAGCCCCGTGTCACTACAGGTGACTTCAGCCGCGACATGGTTCTCAGTCGCCAGCTAGCTTTCGTTTCGGGTTACATAGTATTTTCTGAAGTGTCACAATGTGCTTTATTTCGTCATGACAGAGGTTTTTGTCAGCGACCGAGACGGCCACGATAAGAGGTTGGGGTGTCAGACCCTTCGTGGTTTGCAATAGGTCTGGCCTCAAAGGTAGATTTTTCTATCATGACAGAGTATTTTTTTTTCTACGAACATAGTTTTTCAAGGCCAAGAGTTTTTATGTCGCGACAAAGTGTTTTTATGTCGCGACAGAGTTTAGTCATAATAAGGATTTCATGTCATAATGTAGAATTTTATTGCCGTACAAAGTTTCCTGAGTTGGTGTCGACATGTGCATTTTGTGTCGCGATAGAGTTTGGTTAAGGCTAAGAGTTTTCACGCGCGCAGTATTTTTATGTCGTGAAAGAGTTGGCTAAGGTGAAGAGATTTTATGTTGCAAGAGAGAATTCAATGTCACGACAGAGTTGCCAAAAAAAAAAAATTGTGTCGCAATAGAGTTTATCTTATGTCAAGCACATAAAGCCCAAGATACGAGGTCTTCCATGGCCACATAGTGTCATATGTCAGCGCAATGTTGAGGATGTGCACGATAGAGACGCTCTTCACACGATGTATCGCACGCACGAGATGATGGCGCTGCGGCGACAGTGTATTCCGTCGTGATGTTGAAATCTCGCCGCCGGCGTACTTTTACATCGTAAAAAAAGCACCGATCAAGGCCACAAACACGGTATCACAACCTAGGGTTTATAAATATCTGTAGCTAGATAAGCCGTACAATTAGCATTATAGTTCAAAGGTCGTGAAATGAGGTATACGATTACCAGACTTTGATGGGCAAGGGTTAGATCATGCATTCATTGTGCATTCTGATGAATTACTATGCATTATACACTGCATGATATTGTGTTCTGTACTGTGTGAATTATATAATTGGTGAATATCAGATAGGAAAATGTTGAACACTAAGGTGAGAAAATAACCTGTGAGGTTCGTGAATGAATAAATATGTTTAGTTCATATTAGATTCTAAGGCTAGTAGTGGCATGCACCACTAATCAATAAGGAAAAAGGGAAAATCTAATTTCATTTGACACATGTAAATGGCAAGCTCGAGGAAGCGGACATAGGGTCCCGCTCCACGAGGATATAGCCGATCATCACCTGTTTTTAACCAACAGACCTTCAAAGAGGCTATGGTGCTGGCAGCCAACGCCATTACTCGTGCTATTATGATCCGGAGGCTGCACTCACCAAGTAACCCCAAAGGTTTATGGCACATCATCCTCCGACATTCATCGTAGGGATCCAGTAGTAGTTGACCAAGGGTTTTGGCAGTCGCTGTTTGAGGCCATGAGATTACTGTCACTTTTTCTATATGGGGATTAAAACTCAAATTAGCAATGCCAAATACAAGAGCCTTACAATTCTCTTATGCCCATGTCACTTTGAATAATTTACAAGTAAAATAATTTTCTTAATGTTCAAGATTTAAAATAAGGGTTCATTTCTATGGTAACCAGTATGCACAGTGTCATACAAGTAGTAACTAATGTAAGTCCGTGATCATTCTAATCGAGATCGAGAAGCGACCACAAATAACCACCTAACTACTAAAATTTCATACTATTTGACTCAAAATCATATGTGAATGTTTATCAAACGACAAAAAATTAAAAATCTTATACTATTGGATATGTTCTAATTAAACGAGAACAAAAGTTAATGACTAAAAATAAATTGTTCATAAAAGAATGGATTGAATCAGTTTACTGTGAGAAACGAAAACTATCAATGAGATACAATGGAACAGTCAATTCCAGCACTATATCCGTTACTTTGTTCTATGTATGGATCTGATTTTTGTCCAAGATTTCTTAATTATTGGAATTGGATCTCTCCGTTTTCACTGATTTAATATCCTTGCTTCTCTCGAAGACAAGATCAAACCAGCTACCCGTATTCCACATTTTCTTGCAAGATCTGGGTATTTTTCTTTCTCAATACTTCACAACCGTTTCCTGTTGACAGTTGAACTTTTGCTTCACCTCCTCAAGATTTTAGCTAAGTTTCTACTACTTAATTGGTGGCTCAACCTCCATATCTATGGGTTTATCCCTTTCCCTTGATTAGATCTAAGCTAACAATCTGATCTTAACGTAATTTTAGACATGCTAACTCTCTTATTATCGGAGACACAATACACTTCAACTTCAATTATGGCGAATGGGGATTTATCAAAATGAACTCGTATTCGGGGCCAGTCATTAATGGTAGTCGAACATACCTAGAAAAGAATGCTCTCAACTCTTAGGAATCTCCGCCCCGCGGCTCACAGAGTGGCATCTCGATATCGTATAAGATACATTTCTCAATCGGTACTCAGGTACTACTATTGGGAACTTATCCATTAAAACTACACCTAGACATATAAAAACTAAACCCAAATTAATTCGTGAATTGTGCAGAAAGATTCTACCTAATGTAAATCAAATCCAAATTGAATAAGGGCCTTCCGATTACCATCATTAACAAGAAAAATGGAGGTCGATCTCGCACGACCACCGTAATGGCAATAACCAAAAGAAATGAATTTGCATAAATTTGTCTAGATTTCATAAATTTCCAAGCAAGAATATCAAGAAAAAATAATGTAATCCAATAATCCAAACATCATCTCTACACGTCATAGATTCAAACTAAAACTAAAAAATAAAAATCTACTCTAAAATATACACTTTACTATTTTAGTGAAGAAGGAGAAAACTACTTTACTATTCGAAAGCTTTCTATTTATATTGTAAAAAGAATCTGGGCCGAATCTCAAAATGCTCCGGAAAGTGAAATGCAAAAGAAAAAGCCTGTACCACTGGGCCCCATGTCGCGACCTCCCCGTTGATGTCGCGACATAAACTTGTCTTGATTGCTCGCGATCAATCGTGAACCCTTTGCTTGGGTGTCTTGGCAGATTATGTCATGACCGCTTGATGTCGACATCATTGTCTTCCTATTCTTCCGGGGCCATGGAGCGTCGCGACATCGGGCTTTAGTCATGAATCGATTTCTTCTTCCCAATTAGCTTTCCAGTTAAGGACATCAAAGTGATGTCGCTACATCCTTTCTTTCCCCGCTCAGCTTTTTTTAGGTCGCGACCGAATGAGTGCGGGTCGCGACATCATTTCTGACACTTGACTTTTTGGGGTGGTCGTAGTTTCCGCCTCCTCGCGCGCTTCTATCTAACTATAGGTTGCGACTTCTTTTTGAAACTATGTTTTTAGCTTGCACTTCAACACTGCTTTTATGTCGCGACACCAAGTTGATGTCGCGACATGAAATGGAACCTAGTATTAAAAACTAGTCGAAAAATCTTTCTTTTGCAAAGACTTCTCTTGTGGATTCATAGGCGAATCCTGGTTGCGACCTCAAGTTGATGTCGCGACATCATTCATATCTCTTGGGTCGCTGACATCAAGATGATGTTGCGAAGCATGAATTTCTTCTCTTGATTGCTCTTCCGGCCTCAATTACTTTGTCGCAACCTCTTTTTCAAGTCACTAATTTCACTTGTTCACGCTTTCGCTTCTTCTTCAAAGCCACCCCATCGATGCTCGTGACTTGGAATTGCCGAAACCGAACTCCCGTCGCGATTTAAATTCCCGCTAGACTCACCCCCACGTAAGCCGATTTCTTCATTTTGGTTAAAATTTGAGTTTCACGTATTTTCCGCAAATTGAATTTGAGTCGATTATCACTTTTCTCGCGAACAATCTAACATTATTTTCATATTAAACTTAGAAAATGGATTAAAATCTTAATGAGTTGGACTCATCAAATTCCCTAACTTAAAATTTTGCTTGTCCCCAAGCAAAGAAGAGAAAGAATTGCTCTGCCCTCAAACAAATAAGCTTGGAAAATTTTAAGGACATTTTCCGATTCAGATTTACGCTCTTTCATTCCACTGAATCGGAATTAAGAGATACCAACATTATTTTAAATTTCAGCTTTGATGCAAGAACAAGGCATGGTATACTTCTATCACAAAAATTTTGATAACTAATGTATTTTAAAACAAATTTTTATTTTACAAGTCTTGTTTTGTGTGTGTGTGCGTGTCATCAACTCTTTTCATCTTCATGTTGAATTAGTTAATCTTCTCTCGAGTTTTCTTAGGACTGCTTGTCAAAGTCCCATAGTTTGTTTTTCATATTGATCTCCACTAATGTAGGTAAATTCAACCTTCAAAATCAATGAGGTCTTTCAGCCAGGCCTGCTGGCTTAGGTAATCAAGTAGATACTTGGGAAAATTCTAGGGTTGTAAATTACCTAGCTCTATCTTTCTCAAATACTCGTCGCTTCCAACTTACCCTTTTTCTTCTTTGTTCTTGTTGATTCTCCTCAATCTTAGCCTGATTCATCTTTTCGAATTTTTTTCATGGAATTTCAATTTCCATATATACTTTTATTCAGGCAGATTCCTTTGTTCTTTAACTCCTTTGCTTTTATTTTTCTAAGATTTGGAATAAGGTAAATGTTTCATTTTCAGTTTTATTACTCTTAGAGAACTTGGGCTAGCAACTCCCATACTGGGCCAGCATTAGGGTGCTAGGTGTTAAAAACACCCCGACGAGCTTAATTGTTCAAGGGAAAATAGGCCACAAGTGACAAAACTTATTCCTTATTTCACTAACTGCTTTCTTTACTTCTTCAACTCCTTCATTGTCAAAATTTGGAAATATTGTTCCCAAACTTGTTTCTTCCTTTATATTAAACTTTTCCAACCTGAAAACCTGGATAATTTGGGCTCTTACGCAGTTTATTGCAAGGAAGGGAATCTTGGTTTCAATTCGTCGCTTATCAAGAAATAAGGCTTATTTGGCTCAAATCAAGGAACTAGAGAATATGCTTAAGCATATTTTAAGGTGGGTAGGTTTAGGGAAACCTTTGCCGCCAAGGACGGCCTCTAATACTCGCCGGGCCGCTTTCAATTTCCAGGATTTTGCCTCAATCATAATCAACAGTTCAGGATCTGCGACTCTAAATCATGAATCTCCCGTAAGACGCTCCTAATTCCTGGCCAAGGTTTCATGTTTTCATGGACCGATGGCATTATTTCTTCAAGACTCAGATTTATTTACCTGCTTACTTACATTATTTTAACCAAGTATTTTGTCTCATCAAGAATAACCAATTTTCCAATTTTTGCAAACTAAACTGAATTTAAACAAACAAAGAGAAATACTCCTAATTTCACTTTTAATTATTCATGCTCACATTCTTTCAAACGTTTGAAAGAACATAATTATTTATTTGATTCCTAAATGTAAAATAAAATGACATGTAAAACACAATTCAGATATCATGAACAATCAATTTCCAAAGTCAAATATAAATTTTATTCAAATATCAAAATATTTCGATATTTGCATAACTGGCTTTACAAATAAAATCAGAACTAAATTCAAGAAAACTCTCATTTCTTGGATCTAAAATCCTATATCTTCCTCGAAGGTCGCGTACCCGCTTCAAAATTTGGTCTCACTGCACTTGAGCTCCCAAGAGTGATCGCGCCAATGGCAATGCTCAACAATCGGAGCTTCCCGGTTGATGGGTTCTAATTAACCCTCTTCCTATTCCCTTCCCATCAACCACTCTCTTCTCGATTACACCAAGTTTTATGGAATAAAAATGGAATTGGTTTGTTTTCCGACTCCATTCATTCCAGAAAACTCAGGTTCGCAACCTTGGAGCTCTTTCTTTTCTCTTTATTCTTCTTTCTCCATTCTCTTCTGCTTATTTTTCCTTTCGTTTCCTCATCCTTTTATAGTGAATCAAGGCTCTCGGAACTATAAGGCCATATTTATTCTTTCTTTAAATTTACGATGAGTGGATTAAATGAGGTTCCTCAAATTTTTGCTCTTCTGATATTTCCAACTGAGATTTTTGGCCTTTGATGGAGAATTTTGATCATTTTTCTTGAATTTATTAACTTCCCTCTGATTATTCCCCTCGAAACTGAGCATACTAAACAAATTGGTTCAATCAAGAAATGAATTTCTATTTCTGCATTAATAACCATTTATTTCAACAAAATTCGAATGAATGTTGCAAACTCGAAGGTTTTTAAAGTGAATTGTAGTTTTAGCACTTTTGAATGGGAATGTACGCCGGGTTTAATGTCATGACAAGGTCGAGTCAAGACATTAACTATTGGGCTACTAAATTAATGATTGTCGATGACTTTATTTTTAACCATTGGACGCTAAAATTAGGGTTTTAATCTTCTCAGGCTTTTTCTGGTCACGACTTCAAAGTTTCATGTCGTGACCTAAAAATTTAGGTCACGACAAGGAAAATTATGTTGCAACATAAAAATGTTCTTTCCCTCCTTTATTTCAGTTGTGACCTTAATTTAATTATTTTGACTTTCTTTTCAACTTTTTATTCTTCACATCCAGCACTCTTGGTTGCCACTTTGAATTACTGCTATGACCAAAAACATAAACACTCACCTCACAAAGAATTTCTCAATTTATTCACTCTTATCCAAAACAACTACAACTCAACCTATCTCAGATTATGCAAAAATTCAAGAACTTCCATTATGCATCATATCTAACAATTACATCAAAACAAGATAAATTCCCCCAAACTTTCAATCATGCTATATCAAAGACAAATTTAAAAATTCAAATCAAGAAGAAGAAGAAAAACTGCCCCTTTTTGGTCTCTTATGCTGATTGAAGTTTGATTGCAGATGCTCTCTCTTTTTGCACAATCTTCATTGTCCTGTAAAACTAGAAATTATTTAACTATTATTCAATCACTAATGAATACAATTACAAGAATCTATTAAAAATTTTAAACACTAAATCAGAAATGAAACAAGAAAAGTTTAAAACAACCGGTGTGGATCGTCTTCCACAAAGTCGCTTCCATTTTTAGTCTTTAGCCGGGACTTTCTCACGCTACTGTTCTCGTTTCTTCAATTCTCTTCATTTAGAACTAAGTGGTTTATCTTCCAATTGCTTTTTCCCAAGATAATGCTTAATCTCTCGACTCATTAACTTTGAACTCCTCATGATTGGTCGGGTTCTAAGTGTCACCGCCTCAAATCGTGTGCTTGATACTAATCGTAAATGGTCCACCTGGCCTGAATTTCAGCCTTTCCCGAAAGAGTCTTAACTGGACAGAGTCAATACGCACCTGGATCTCCCGCCTTGAATTCTCCTCGTACCCGTTGATCATGCCATTTTTGTTTTGTCCTTATAGATTCTCGCACTATCATAGGCTTGTATTTCTCAACTCTTCCAATTCATTTAATCGAGGTCCATCTTCTTTGTGCGGTTTTGAAATCAAAATTAAGCTTCTTGATGGCCCACATAGCCTTATATTCTAGCTCAAGAGGTAGGTGACAAGGTTTTCCAAAGACAAGTCTGTATGGGGACATTTGAATGGGAGTTTTAAAAGCAGTCCTATATGCCCATAGTGCATCATCAAGCTTCAAAGACCAATCTCTCCTGCTAGAACTTACAGTCTTTTCCAAAATTTTCTTTATTTCTCTGTTGGAAATTTCAAATGGCCATTTGTTTGAGATGATAAGCTAAGCTCATAATGTGTTTGATACCATATCTCGTCATGAGCTCATAAACACCTTATTTGCAAAATGGCTTCCTCTTATCACTAATTATAGCTATGGGTGTCCCAAATCCGCCGAGAATACTCCTTCAGAAACCCCCCACAACTATATCGCATCGGCCTTTGACATGTCGCTTCTACCCATTTTGATACATAATCCACAACCAGAGTATGTATATATTTCCCAAATGAAACTAGAAAAGGCCCTATAAATCCATTCTATACATCAAAAAACTGCACCACTGATCTTGCAGGCATCTCATGCCTTTGTTGATATTTCCCATTCTTCGCATCGATCACAATAACTTTACCCATTCAAACAATCCTTAAAAATCGTAGGCCGCAGAACTCGGACCGGAGAATTTTATTCGGGTCGCTTTATCTCCCCTCGGGCAAAGTGTCTTCCATAAGGTGATGCATAATATTCTTTTAAAATTCGCTTTGTTCACCTCTCCTCGTACACATCTCCTTATAATCAAATCAGCTCCCTTTTAAAATAATAATGGATCATCCCAGATGTAGTACCCGCTTGTCATCCTAGCTTTTTCTCTCGTCGTAGCCGACCTACAAGATAATTCCACTGCTAAGAAATTCATACACAAAGATACTGTGGTGATTGGAGTGACATCTCAAATAACCGCTCATCCGGTAAATTTTCCATATATTTCTCTTCCTTCTTCTTGTACAAAGGTTTTTACTTTGACAAGTGATCACTATCACATTGTCACTAATTCTTCTTTGGTTTTATTTCTAAATCAATTCGTAATAATAGTACTGCACTGGACACCATAGCTTTGTTTCTTTCTTTTGCCATTAGATATTTATTGTCGCATTTATCGCGCAAGATAAATAAATACGGGACCTCAAAATGTATGGTCTCAATTTTTCACATGCAAATATTATTACAAGATCTCCCTTTCGTGAGAGTAATTTTCTTGTGTCATTGAAGGTTTTGCTAGCATAGTAGATGGCCTTGGAATACTTTTCATCTTTTCACCCAATACAAATCCCATTGCAAATCACTGCATCACATGATTTCAAATTCTCTGCTCCAACTGGTTTTGCCATGATGGGAGCTTCAACTAGTCCTGGATTTGATTTCTTCAAAATGCTTTCGCGTGGATTCATCAAAATAACTTTAGTATCTTTTTTCCAAGAATCAGACAAGGGTCTAGAAATTTTTGAGAAATCTTTGATAAATATTTTATAAAATCCAGCATGTCCTAAGAAACTTCTGATTCCCTGGATCGTAGTGTGCATTAGGTTTCTTATAATTGAAACATTTGCCTGGTCTACCTCAAGCCTTGTCAGAAATTACGTGTCCAAGACAATTCCTTCTATAACCATAAAATGGCATTTTTCCCAATCTCAGAGCCGCATTCTCGCCTTTCCACCTTTCAAGTAATCACCCCTAGGTTATGCATTGCCCAAAACTAGATCCATACACTGTAAATCATCCATGAAGATCTCATAACTTCTTCTCGCTAGATCGTAAAATATGTATATCATGCACTGGAAGCGTACTGTGAGCATTACACAAACCAACCGACATTCTCCTAAAAGAAAAAGTACCAAATGGGCATGTAAAAGTATTTTCCCGATCTTCAGTGTACAGTAATTTGCTATATCCAGAGTATCCATCAAGAAAACAAAAAACAAGTGTGTCCCGCCAACCTATCCAACATCCGATCAATGAAAGGGCAGGGAAATGATCCTTTCGGGGTCAGAGTATTCAATTTTCTATAGTCAATACACTCCATCCCGTCACGCCTTGGAATCAGTTCATTCTTTTCATTTCGACAAGAAATGAACTGAATTCCTTTTAAGAACCACATGTAATCGGGCTTTACCCAGAACTATTTGATATAAAGATATATATAAACCCGCATTTAACCATTTTAGAACTTCTTTCGACAACTTCTTTCATCACTGGTTCAGCCTCCTTCGATGTTCAATAGTTTTGCATTATCTTCCAAAGCACATATTTTGTGCATAAATGGAGGGGCTGAGCACTGCTCAGATCTTCAATTGACCAAGCAATCTACTCAGATTTTCAAATTACTAAAGAACTTCGCTTTTTCGCCTTCTATCACTGCGTGCTCGAGCAGGATAACCGGTTTTCTTTTCTCGGGTTCTAAAACTCATATTTTAAATGACTGCCAATTCAATGTTAGCCCTTTCTCGCACCTAGTTTCCCGCCATGAGCTTGTCGCTTCTCGGGCCGCTTATTTCATCTTGATCATTTCATTTATAATCGACTGCTTTCAGAACACATTTGAAGCATTTCAATCAGTGTTTCAAGGTAACGGGGTAAATTCATCTCAATCTATCGATAGTAGTGTCAATGATACAATCGAATTCAATTCATCATTGAGAAGGCTTTTGTTTCATGTACCCATACTACTGCTCGCCATTAGGATGTTCCAAGACTTACACATTAAAATGCAATCGCTTCATCCCCAACTCTAAGTGTCGGGCCACCTTTGTACGTCAATCAGCATACTGCTAAAAAAAAGAAGGAGTGCCTTCCAAAGAACAAAGGAACTCTGGGTATCCTCCATCCGCATGATAACAAAATCCATCGGGAAAATGAATTTCCCAACCTCGATAAGTACATCTTCCGCATTGCCTCCCGCTGTGCCATCGATCTATCACCCATCTACAATGTAATTGCCGCTGGGTAAGTTCCCAAACTTAGTCTCCAGACTATCGATAGAGGCATCAAATTTATACTCGCGCCGTAATCACATAAAGCTTTCAATTCATATTTCTATGGAGGTGGAATGGTGAAACTCGCCAAGGTCTTTCTATCTTTGGCCGAGCTTCTACTGATAATGGTACTGCAAGTGCAGCGCTTGCTAATTATACCTTCCTCAAATTTATCTTTCTTCTCGTCAGATCTCCTTCGTAAATTTTGCATAAAGAGGCATTTCGCCGATCAATTCTACAACGTGGATATTTATTTTTATTTTCTTGAAAATATCCAAGAATTTAGAAAACTGTTCTTCTCTCTTCTTGACTTCCTCAAGTCTCTTGCGGGAATGGTAAATCGCAGTGTATACGCCGTACTCCTCTTCTTTTCCGGGTCATTACTCCCTTTCAACCTGTCTAATCCGCTATTCTTCTCTTTCTTTTCGCCCTTCTTTCTTTGCCTACTCTTCTTTCCTTCTTTGTTGTCGCCAAATCCTTCCCACTTCTTAAACCCACCAAGGCGTGCTCGGGGTTCTCCCGTGTCACTGTGGAATGTACCCCTTGCTCGATTTGGTATATTCAGTGGCTAGTCGCCTCTACTTGTGTCTCTAAATCTTCTGAGGCACTAGCATTCTTCCGAAACATGGAGTATCGACTTGAAAGCTTCCAAGTCGATGGTTTCTGCCTATGGAATTATAATAGCCTCTTTTGCTATCCTGATGAACTGCAACATTTGTTCTCTCAAACATTGGTTCTCCTCTGACTCGATATTCATTTCCTCGCTCACCTCCTCGATGTCACAGAACCCTGGCTACCGATATCCTTGTCGAGGATGTCATTCCTGCCTCGCCGTAGTGCCTCCACCATATGAGAAATTCTCATGGTTCCTCAGTGCTGGATTGTAGTGTATGGGCATGTTAGGATTTGGCTTGAAATGATAACTTCTTTGTCTATTCACGATTTAACCTCCTCGCACCATAAGAATCTTCTTATGCTGGCAGTCAAGACTCTTCCTCATGTTTCTTCCACCGCTCCTATTTCCATGAGCAAGAAAATTTTCTCCTTGCTTTGTCCATCCTATGCATTATGGCATCTAACTTGTTTCATGTCGCCATCTTCAATGCTCCATTTCACCCTTCCTCTCATGCATTCCTCTTGGAAAACCTTGCATTGAGCTTTCATATCAGATTTGCTAAATCTTCCATTAGATCTCTTGCCTCTTCAACACTTTTTCGTTTGGACGTTCCACAAACATGAAGCATCACAATGCACTCTCTCTGATATCACTAAAGCATGATACACTACGTCCATACGGGTCTTCAAATCTATTCCATGCATCGTGCACCCTTCAAAGAACCTCGAATTCTTCCTGCTACTACATAGCTCATCTTCCTCATGGAATAGTATTATTCTCTCGGCTCTGCCGAGAGACGGAAAGAATCATCAAGCAGGGTCACCAACTCCTCCTAAGCATCGCCGAACCATATGTAATGATCTGACTATGCCGACTGCGCCACGCAGGTGGTGATCCGTGAATCAACAAAATTTATATCCTAAGTTCCTCCTGCACGCCGTATCGGCTACTACAAAAGATAAATGTCTAGGGTCGAATTAATTGGGGATGGGTTTTCATCCTATGGAACACTTGTACCAAGGTTGGAAAAGCGCGGGCTTTTAATTTGACTGATTGTTTAAAACAGCAGCCATTTCGACTCATGATTAATCGTGAAACTCAAAGTGAAGAGAAAAGGTAACTTGAAGGTTTGTGTCACTAGCTTGACAACATAGGTTACCATGTCCCTGCTTTATCCCCTCATCATGGCAAGCAACCTATAGTCCAAGCCACAACCTGACCCGTTTTCAGCTCGCTGGCTAGAAAACCCAACTCCTAGAATCACTCCTCCTATTCGAGCCAATACAAGCAACATGCATCTACAACCCCTTTTAGTTTGAAACCCACATTCAACTCATTTCAGCGGGGGCTCCTCGTAAAGGCCAATCTAAAGAACCACAGTACATCTAGCAATAAGCATGCATTGTATCCCAAAGCATGGTAAGTATTGGGCCAAGGTAATGACATTTTAAATGATATTCAACCCTAGTTTGGTAAGATGGGAGCCATAACACAAAGAGACTGTGAGCATTTAACACTATGGAGGACAACCCCGTAACCCATTCCACAACTGCTTTCTGGCCACCTTCCTCTCACAAAGCCAAGAGGCTTTAGCCAAGCATCCTTGAGTTGTCATCCCTGCAAGAGGGTTGTTCTAAGAGCTCAGAAAATGAGAGAAAGAGGCAGAGAGAAGAGAGAAAACAAAAACCTCAAATGAAAGTCGCGTATATATTTACATAAATGAACTAGCCGCATTGCTTCCCCCTTTTCTAGGGTTACACTGTGGTGGGGTCATATAGGGCCACCAATATATGAAAATACAAGAAAGCCTAACATTTTGGCTAATATAAGGGACAAGTAAAGTAATACACCAAAATGAGGCTCGCTTGCATTAATTACAAAAAGGATGACAAGGCAGAAATTTCGCTAGGAAATACAATTCGCTTAGAAGTGAAAATTTATTAGTTAGCTAAAATTTCGCTTAGAGAGCAAAATTTGCATGAGATAGCGAATCGAGAATTTCTAGCATCGGGCAATTTCAAACAACAACAATTTCGCTATTTATTGAATTTTTAGAGATAGCTAGTGTGTGTAATTTCGCGAGAACAAAGGTGAAGAGCTAAATTTTTAAAGTCATGAATTTTTCGCAATCCCAAATAAATTTTTAAATAATCATAAATTTCCGGAATGCTTTGCTCTTCACGTATTGCCTTAACGCCTTCATCAGATCCATTTTCATCACTTCATTACTTCATTGAATATCGCATGTTCTAAGGCCGATAAATGGGTTCAATCTTCATGGTTAAGCATATCTCGATATTGAACTCTCAAGGTACGCAAAACTGCAAAAACAACCAAAAAAATAACCTCAAAACTAAGATAAGGATAATGGGCAAAGACCTGACACTTCAATCGTCTTATTTGGATGATTAGGCGCGTAAAAAGCACTCAAAACCTCTCAAATAGCTCAAAATAGCACTTTTCAAAATTAATCACACCCCAACCTAAATGCTGCTAGTCCCTTAGCAATGCAAAATAATAGCACATTTGAGATTTTCTAAAAAGTTTATGGCTCAAAAGGTGTATGTGTACAAATAAACATTACCTTTAAAATGAAAAATTGACACCAAGTTTGAAACCGACATGGGAGAACCAAAACCATGCAAGAACAATTTTAGGTCACGCCATTGGATCCATGGTTCAACCTCAATTTCCACCAAAGTCTAATGATCTCAACATAACCAGATCGAGCCAATAAGCTGCAAAATTATTCCCTCCCCCAACCTAGCTTACCGGCATGGCTCCGTCATTGAACAACCTATATAGAATTAATACACTTTTCTATTCAACTATCAGTGCACGTTTAAACCCAATCAACCAGTTTTCTTGTTATATACGTAAAGATATACTCACCAAAGTCCGTGTAGCTGGGTCCACCACGACTTAACCAATTAAGGTTTAGTGGCATCAAGCCAAAGGATCACTTGACCACAACCTCCTATTAGTGCTTCACCGACCCAAAATGATCTCGAGAATCAAGCACCTACAATCTGCCATACCCTCTACCCATCTCACCCGTGTAACGAACACTAAGTCGATGACTTCAACCAATTAAGGCTTGTTAGGGCACCGGCCTCAAAGGCTTTCACCATATACCCCTCGATCATGCTCTGCTCTCACGCAAAGTGTCACGACTTTATTTTTCTTTTCTTTCTTTTCTTTGCTTTTTCTTTCTTTTTCCTTTTGGAAGACTACATTTGGTCTTCAAACAACTGGTAACATAAACCTATCAGCCGGGCCGCCAACATACCTAAGGCGCCGATATGCAAAGTGAAAGGAGGCAAATAATTTGATGCCCTATCGGGTACAACTGATGTGCAAGGTGTGAATTAGCTTAAGGGGAATGTTCAAGGTTGATAATGCCGGAACTTCAATCGACCAAAATGTTTCAAACATGGACTTGTTCTAGCATTAAGTGCAATATGCAAGGTTTCAATTTTTCAATTAAAGGCAATTCAATCGGGTCTAATTAAAGCAATTCAATTCTGTTCAATTGAATACAAAAACTAAGCATAATAAAATGGGGACACAAAAAAGATTTGCAAAAGTGAAGCAACTATATATGAATAGCTGGTGGTAGCTTTGATATACTAAAAATGGCTAGCATGGCTAACAAAGCTAAATATACAAAATATCACGCTTACTATGGCTAATACATGAATCTTATACAAAATTAGTAGGCGCTTGATGGTGTCGGTAACTGCTGGGCGCAAAACATAAGAAACCTAACCACCTCAACAGCCGTGGTGGTGGGTCCTCAGAATCACGCTACGCAGCCTAATACATCCAAAGATGTTGCCGCCAGCTACCTCTCCGATCCGAACACGAGGCACCAGTGAGTCATAATCGCTAAGCGCATGAAGTGACATCGAGCCAACCTCTCGACCAGGTCACTCGGGTAGCCGCTTAATGAACATATCGTATCCATCACGCCGCTATTCATCCTGTCGGGCATGAACATACCCGCAATGATGACGCGTAAGACAAATACCGTCATGATGTAGAATGATGATAGAGATGAGGGGACATATAGCGAACTGACTCGCATTTACCTCGGTCATGGTCGATCCTCCCGTCCTCGTCGGAGGATAAAAGACACGCATGGCCATCACCGCTCCAATGACGAATCAGAGGCACTGATCCTCCTCATCCGGCTCCTCCCGAAACCTAAATGCTCAAGGACTCTGGCAGATAGTAATGTGGCACGTTAGCCAGACTCTTCCGGGTCGAACCGTGCCCTTACTGCAGGACCTTTTCTTGAAACATCGTGAGGTCTTCACCACCGTAGGACTAAAACCAAGATCCCTCCGAGATCCCGCAAAGAGCCCTAAGACGGCCCTCCGCCTGTACGAAAGTCAGCTGGGAGGCGGCCCACCCTAATATGTGATCGATCAGACCACATGAGGCGGAGCCGCTCCGAAGAGCACCACCCAAATTCGTGGTGTCTCTGCCAAGATACTAATCCATCTCCCTCCGCCGAGGTGTGGGCGGGCCCAAGCTCCCAGAACCTCCGAATTGGCCTGGCGGTATACGCAGCTTCGAGCAACCTGGGAAATATCCGCCGCTCCGAGTACTCCGGGCGTGATCATCTATGAGAACGTCGAATGCACCAACCGCTTCCCCGAGATGTCGAGCCGACATAAAACTACGCACCACCTGGGGTAATAACATCGCTTCTGGCCGCCGGCGCCGTGAGGGAATAGTCCTCAATCAACCTCATAGAATCAATCCGGATCACCGCCAATGCCGGACATCGAGGACTCGGCGAAAGTCCTCGAAAGTGTAATGCGACATTCCCTCGAATGGGTGCCCGACAAACAACGCCTCCATCCTCGGAGGTGCGACAACCGAGTAGCGATGATGTCGCCTCACCGCAGACGTGGCTGGAGATGGCTGAGGCCTGGATGAGGATGACTCACCGTGGGGCCATGTTGAGTCGGCTTCGGGAGGGCCGGTCTCCTGGGATCCGCTACCGTGGCACCGCTGGCGCCCGGTCCCATCCGGTCTCGTTATCACAAATCCCCAGGCTCCTCGGGAAACACCCAGGATCGAGCTCGCATCAGGTCGACCTCTCGCCTCCAGGTACTAACACCGACCGCGGCCAAGGACCCACCCTTAGTAATTAACCATAGTCAGAATCCAAATACGATAACGGAATAAAGGGTCCGTTGGTGAAAATGGAAACCAGGCTCTATAAAGTCGATCCTGGGCTCACTATCGACGCAATAGTCATCACAAGAGGGACATCGACGACTGGGGTCAAGCAGGCCTGCGACAAGCTCGCGAGCAAATGTAAACAAGGCTCTATAATGGACGAATCGGGCCGTAGGCAAGGCTAGCTGAGCCAAGGGCACGAGGCTACTGAATCGCGTGACGCGCAACAAATGGTGCAAACGGCAAGAATGTATAGGTGGTCGAGGGGCTCTGGGAATCGCAAAGCGGCAGGTGCGGAATAGCGACGCCGACCAGAGCAACGCAGCGACCGTGTGCTCACGCGGGCAGATGCTACGCACAGGCGGTCAGGTCGCGGCGGTGGTGTGGCTCGGCCAAAGAAAAAGGCTTAGGAAGCGCAGTGGCCTACCAATACGGCCAAGCAGAGGCAAATAAGCCAGGGCTACTCAAGTAGGCATGGCCTGTGGCAGACGGCGGAGAGATGGTGTGAACGAAAAGCCAATCCCTCTCCCCTCTTCTTATAGCTTATCAGAGGCAAACAAGAAGCCTTTTCCCACTTAATTTCGCTCATTATAGTTAATTCGTCAGTCTCATTTCACTCACCCGTAATTCAAAATTTTTAACTTAAATATTAATAATATATGAAATAAAAGATTAATATAATAAAAATTATTATATGATACTATAATTAAAAATTTATTATAAAATATTTTAATATATATACAAAGTTACTAAAAATGAAAAACTGCTAAATTAAGAGACTTTCTAAAAATAACCGAAATTATTGAAATTGACTAAACTAAAGCAAAAAAGAAAAATTGTTGAGTCGCACCTATGTTCAGGAGAACACCAAATCAGCCTCAATTTTAACACATTGCTCAAGGAGGGTCAAGGAGGATGATCTCCTCAAACTCCTGGGCAGCTGGTCCTGAGTCAACCTTGGTGTCGGATTTTAACAAGTTCTAGCTTCTCACCGATTGATTCGAATTGAGTAATCAAGCTCTACAAGGCTTCGATGGCGTTACTCACAACACCCGCTCTAATTGCTGGAGTGTATCTTGTAATTCCTAGACACTCACTTCCTCGTGATGTCGATCATTTGAACTAACTCATCGCTTATTTGATTTTCATCTTCCATTAATTCAGGCTTCATGTTCAAGCGGAAGGTGTTCAGTTCCAATGTCATGTCGCCAAAGAGCCGCATGACTCATCTCGAAATTGATGATTGTACCAAGGGGCCAGAAATGGTGGTCTTCCAAGGATGATTGCGTTACGATCGGGCTCATTTTCAATCGGGTTTCTGTCGAGCACTACAAAATCTTACCGGGTAGTAGAATTTGTCTATTTTCACCTAAGTACATCCTCAACTATCCTCAGGATCTTCACCGATCTATCTACCAATGATAGTAATGTTGGTAGGTTTGGTGCCCACCTAAAACCTAACTGCTTATACACGAGCATGGTGCAGTTCACACTCGGTTCTAGATCAAGGGGAGGATTTGTCTAAGGCCACCCCACCAATATTAACTGAAATTCGCGGGAGATCCGTGATCCTCAGAGATTTGACCTGGATTCCCGCTTAAATGGCGCACCGACTTGTTAAGTTAGAAATGCCTTCTTCTCAATGCCTAACCCCTTTTTGATCGTAAGATCCTTCAAAACTTTGCATAGGCGGTGGACTTGTTTGATGATGTCCAAAAGAGGTATGTTGACTCACCTGCCTTTAGACTCTAGGATGCCCGCTGCTAAGATGCCTTCTTCGCTAAGTGCCCGTGGAAATTGTGGTGGCATGTCGGTTTCATCGAAACCCTTCAAAAATGTGTTCCGGCTCCATTTCTACTTCTTCTCTTGGGTATCCTCAATGTGTTTTGCATTGGTTGATCAACCTCTTTCCACTCCTCGTGGTGATTATACCTTACCTCATCCATTCCCCGAATTGCTGGATGACCCTACCCCATGCACCCGATTAGAATGTTTGGGAAGGGAAACCTTCCTCTCCCGTACTTCCAGAATTTTGATCTTGTGATTGAATACCTAAGTTGTCTATTTTATGATTACTGCTCTGCTCCATCTATTCTTGTTTAGTGTGCTCTACAAAATAATCCTTCAGCCAATTGTGCAATGATTCCTTTTGTTCTTCCACAAAGTTACCTACCACCTTACTCAAATTTAAAATGGCTTGCTCCACGTGAGACGAGGATGGAGGTGGTCAGGGTCAGAGAGGTGGAAACTAAACCGTGGTCTACAAATTGGGGTACATAGGTAGGGGGATTGAGTTTCCAGGAGAGGTTAGGATGATTTCTCTAGTTAGGGTTATAGGTGTTACCATATGGAGCATCTATGGGTGGTTTATTATGATTTGTGGCATGTGCCTTTATAAAGGTTCAGGTGACTATTTAACTAAAAATTGAAGCAAGAAAGTTAGGGATGCAAGATGTAACCCATTTTATCAAGCTTGCATTTCATGCTGATTTTTCATTTACAAATTTCATCCAATCTTCTGGGGCTAAAGTGGTCGGGCTTTGCTTTAATCAGTCTTCATAAAGTGCATACATGCCCCTCTGGTCTGTTTTGATCTTTCTACATTCCCTCGATTCTGTCTATCCCATGCCTTGTGTTTCAGCCACATAGTTCAAAAAGTCCATGGCCTCATCCGGGTTTTTGCTCAAAAAGTTACCTCCACACATAGTTCCACAAGGTCATGGTCGGGAGACATACCATCATAAAATGGTTTACTAGCATCTATGTGTCGAACCATGATGCGGGATAAGCACTAATGGTCTCCATGAATCTATCCCAAAGATCGGTAGAACTCTCACCATCTCGAGTCGCAAAGGTGTAAATTTGTCTCTTCAAATTGTTGGTCTTATGAGCACCGAAGAATTTTTTTAAAACTCATTGCAGCCTCAGCCTAATTTCTAAATTTGTGTCTAAAGCCAACAGTTAAGCCAAATCTTGGCCTTATCCTTAGTGGTCAAAGCTGAAATGCCTTCAGCTTTAGCAAATCCATGTCCATCATACCTTCCTTAAAGGTTGTGCAAACCTCCTCAAAATCCCTTATGTGTGTGTATGGATTTTCATTTTCCATACCATGATACGCTGGGGAGGGTACTTAAATAAGGCCTCACTGCTACATCTTCATATATGGTGAGTATGACGCAGATGGCATTAACTCTGGGGGAGGGTGTATGTGGATCCTCATGGACCGTAAGTCGGGTTCACCGGGTACCGGGCCGACTACTGCCTCGTAGGGATCCATTTGGTCACCGTGGTACACTAACTTCACAACTTCTCAGGTAATCGGGTGTAATCGATTCTTTGCACCCACCCGATGTCTCTCTTTCCCAGTGGTGCATAAACACCTGTTACACAACTGAGACACAAGAAATAGCACAAACAAACTTGCAAAAAGGGTTATGGTTAGCTAAAATAAAAACTGACTGTATGAAAAACAAAAATAGTGCAGTGACTGCAAAGTAATGAAAACTTGCAAGCATAAAGAATCGAAATTCAAAAGGGTTAAAAAGGTCACCTCTACTTGTGATGTTGGATCACAAGTACACTTCCAACTTATCAAACATAGTTCATACAATCCCCAAGAACGGCGCCCATTTGATTCAAGCTTCACGTGAGGGGTGATCCCGAATCAAACAAAATTTATATCCTGTTTTCTCCCATCACGTAAATGTTTACCGCAAAGATAGCCGTTCAGTGGTCAACACGGGGATGGGTTTTCATCCTATGAATGACTTGCATCGTTGTTGAAAAGGTGAGGCTTTTAATTTGATTTTTGATTTTTGTTTAAAACAAGGTGGAGTTGTCTGACCGATGATTAATTAAAAACTCGAAAGTGAAGCGAAAGGTAATCTTGCTTAGCCACTAGCTTTGATAAATACTAGGTTAACAAGTGTCCTCGGGTTTTATCCTCGGTGATCATGGCAAGCAACCTATAGTCCAAGCTATAAACCGGATCTTTGTTTAAATTAGAAAACCAACCCTAGAATCAATTCCTATTTGAGTCAATACAAGTAACATGCATCTACAACCCCTTTTTAGTTTGAAACCCTAACATTCAACCTCATTTCGGTCTGTGAAGGGCCATCTAAAGAACCACAAGACATCTAGCAATAAGTATGCACTGTATCCAAAAGTCACACATATTACATAAGATGATTAAAATATATTCAACCCTAGTTTGAGAAGATGTGGGGAACTATAAATACAGTACCTGTAGCATTTAACACATGAGGACAACCTGCAACTGCCCCACAACCAAGCTAGCTACCTTCCTCTTCAAAGCTAAGAGGCTTAGCCAAGCATCTCTTGAGTTGTCATCCTCAAGAGGGTTGTTTGCAGCCTAGAAAATGAGAGAAAGAGGAGAGAGAAGAGAGAAAACAAAACCCAAATGAAAGTCATGAGATATTTATAAAATGAAAATTGTGCCAAAGATTGCCTCTCCCCCTCTTTCTAGGTTACAATTGTGTGTGGGGCTTATATAGCCACCCAATATATGAAAAATACAAGAAAGCCTAACATTTTGGCTAATATAAGGGACAAGGAAGTAATACACCAAAATGAGGCCTGTCAGATTAATTACAAAAGGATGACAAGGTAGGAAATTTCGCTTAGGAAATACACTCGCTAGGTATAAAATTCCCGCTAGCTAGCGAAATTGCACTGTAGATAGCGAAATCGTAGAATTTCGCTAAGTACCCAATTTCATGAGCAATAAATTTCACATTAGCAAATTTTAAGAGAGATAGCTGGAAGTGTGTATTTCGCTTAGGAACAAAGGTATTGTTAAATTTTGAAGCCTAGCGAATTTCAATTTCGCTTAGATTGCGAATTTTGTAATCCCAAATAAATTTCGCAATCCTAGCGAAATTTCGCGGAATTGCTGCTCTTCACCGCATTGCTCCATCGCCTCCCCATCGCATCCATTTTCTACTACTTTGCCTTCATTTCTTCATCAATGTATGTTTGAAGGCCGATAATGGGTTCACCTTCGCGGTTAAGCATATATCTCGATATTGAACTCTCAAGGTACGCAAACCCGCAAACAACCAAAAATAACCTCTAAACCAAGATATATGATACTAAGAAGACCGAACACTCAATCGCCTTATCGACATGATTAGTGCCAAAAGCACTCAAACCCATGTCAACAAAATCTAAAATAGCACTTTGGGTACTAACTTGTTGCTGCTATGTCTCTCATGAAAATGGGAAGAGATGCAACTTTATCACCTCTGGTCTCGCCCACACCATTCAACTTCACTGTATTCGCCATTCTGAGAAATCTTCCCAGGTGCTCGTTTGGGTCTTCGGTGGGATGACCAGTAAACTGATGTTGCTGAACCATTGTAATTAAGGCTGGCTTTAGTTCAAAATTATTTGCATCCACAGTAGGCTGTCTGATTGCAGAATATTCTTCCTGAATAATAGGCCTCTAGAAATCCTCCATTGTGTCAGTAATGGGGGGCCTTCTGGCTGCTGTCCTCTGTTCCTCTGTTTGGTCATGTCTCTCATCTGGCTATAGCCATGCCTTCCGCTTCTTTGTCTTCTTAACCTCCCGAGTGTTCTCAATTAATTCAAAGACCGGAATCAGTCGAATCCTGTTTCCTATGCATTAAAGGTTTTCCTGTAATCAAAACACACTCAGATTAATAGGATTAGTCAAACTTAAACAATTATGTCCAACATGGCTTGTTAAAAATTAGTGGCTGGTATAGCCACTACTTGAAAAGCTATTTTTGTTCTTTTCTTAAAAATGTCCAAATTAGTATTTCCTTCTTTTGTCAGGATATTGATCTAATTAATTCTTTCAATCCCCGGCAACGACGCCATAAAAACTTGTTCGCCTTTTCTATATAGATTGGAAACCTCAAATTAACACATTACGCCTACAAGAGCCTTACACCCTCTCATACCCATGTCACTGGCAATTTGGCCGCTTAAAATAATTTTCTCTAATGTCGCGCGATTAAAAATAAGGGTTTAGTCTATGGTAATCGTGCGCAGCTGTGTCATACAAGTAGTAAACTGAATAAGTCCAGTATCATTCAGTCAATCGCCCCAACTACTAAAATTTCATACTATTTCGACTCAAAATCATAGCTTAATGTTTTATCAAAACGACAAAAAAATTAAAAACTTCTATACTATTGATATGTTCTAATTAAAACGAGAACAAAAGCAATGTGACTAAAATAAATTGTCTATAGTACATCGACTAATTGGCCATCGTGAGAAATTTAAAACTATAAATGAGTATACAATGAACAAATAATTCAAAGACTATATCTGCTACTGGTTTCTAATGTGATGATTCCTTGATTTCTTTTGGTCCAAGATTTCTTAATTATTAGAATTGATCTCTGCTTACTCGATTAAGATTCTGTTTCTCTCAAGACAAGATCAAAACCAAATAATTCAGATTCCACATTTTCGTAAGATCTCGGTATTTTTCTTTCTCAATATTTCACACCCGCTTTCCCTGGATACCTGAACTTTTGCTTCACCTCCTCGTGGATTTCCAGCTAAGCTTCTACTACTTAATTGGTGGCTCAACCTCCGCATCTATGGGTTTATCCTTTCCTTGATTAGATCTAAGCTAATATGATCTTAACGCATCAGATTAAGAACTCTCTCGATTATTTGGAGCATTGTTAAATTCACCCTCTAACTTCCCAATCAAGGAGCGAATTGGGACATACCAGGGACAAAATGAACCTGTGAGCTCAAAGAATGGCCAATGGTAGTAGAACATACCTGTGCAAGACCGTGCTCTCAACTCTTCGTAATCCCGTCTCGTGTCACGCAGGGCATCTGATATCGTGAGTGCGATACATTCCCTCGAATCAAAATTAGGTACTACTATCAAACTCTCCGGTCAAAAACAACACCACTAAGTAAAAACTAAACCCAACATCCATCGTAAATTGTGCGTAAGACTATAACTAAATGTAAATCAAATCCAGCTTATGTCAGGCCCACCACGTATCGCGAATCAAGAAATGGAAACGATCTCACAACCACCTGTAATTGCAATAAACTAAAAGAAATGAATCTCCCATAAATTTGTCTAGATTTCATAAATTTTCAGCAAGTAATATCGAAGAAAAATACATGAGCTAAATAATCCAGCTCTACTCGCCTCTACACAAATCAGAGATTCAAACCAAAATAAAACTAAAAATAAAAATCTACTCTAAAATATATACCTGAAGTTCCTTTTCCCTTTGCTGGGTAGTGAAGAAGGAGAAAACTACTTTACTATTCGAAAGCTTTCTATTTATACTATAAAAAGAATCTGGGCCAAATCCCCAAAATGTTCCAGGTGGAAATCCAAAGAAAAAGCCCAGCTCACTGTCTTATGTTGCGACCTCAAGTTGATGTCGCGACATAAACTTGTCTTGATTGCTCATGATCAGTCGCGACTCTCGCTTCATGCATTCGGCGGTACCAAGATGTACTGATTCTGGCCGCAATACTTACCGGAGCGATGAAGACACGAGGGAGACTTGTTCGACGGCGTCTCACGTGTCATTTTCGCGCCGGCATCAGAACTGGTCAGGCTACTCCAGCCATCGAGGTAGCCGAAAGCGGGAAGCGAGAGCATCGCCACTACGGGACCTTTTGTGACCCACTTTCCACTGACACCGCAAGGACATGATGCGGTATAAGATAAATTTCTGACTGCTCACGCAAAGACATTTTCTAGCCGTGCTGATGACCTTCACATTGGAGAGATTCTACCCTGCTGTACATTCGAGAGATAGTCCGGCTACATGGAGTACCAGTATCCATAGCGGTCGGATAGAGACTCAAAGTTTATATACACTTTGGCAAGAGTTTCCAAGGCTATAGGGACACTGGCTGGCCATAGAGTACAGCCTTTCCACCCATGCATGTACTGGCCACTGGGAGAGGACCATGTGTGTTGGGAGGATATACAAGAAAGGTGCATCTTAGACTGCAAGGGTAGCCGGGAAGAGCACTTGCTCTAGTGGAATCACCACAACAACAAGATCAAGAAAGAGATTTAAATTTTGGCACCCCACAAGGCTTTGTACAAAGAGCTGCGCCGATCATCGATTTGTTTGACCTGCGTAGGGAGAGAGTCCATTACTACCAGATTTGATTAGAGACACCTCCGAGAAGGTGAGTTTGATACGACAAATGGCCTCTCAACGAATGCAGCCGACAAAAAAGAGCCACGCAGACAGTGCGAAGGTCGATCCATAGAGTTCGAGGGTCAGGATCACGCCTCTTCAAGGTGATGCCTAGCAGGAGCGGCCGACGGCAAGCGCGAGGCTATCGGTGGTCATCGGGCCCTTGAGATACTCGAGAGGGTGGCAATCAGAAGGACGGTAGCTTTTACCGCCCAACATGCTCCGGGTGTTCATGAGGCATTCCACGCTTCATTGCCCTGGATACACCAGATCCAACTCGTGTGCTGGATTCGTGGGAGATGAGGTTGACATGGACGGGACCCTTCGAGGAGGACTCAAAGGAGCATTGTGGATAGCCGCATCAGGTTTCAGGACGAAGACCGTGAGACTAGTGAGAGGTGCTATGCGGCGGCACCGGAATAGAGGAATCCACTGGGAGCGCTTTGTGACACCACGCGCCACTTATCCCTTTGCTTCAGTGGACGGCTGCAATGCCAGCCTACCGCTTAAAATTTTTAAATTACTAGCTTCACATGCATGACATAGTGCACGCCACATACGCAGTGATTTTTTAGATTGCGTGAATTCCTCGGACGAAATTTTTTATAAAGAATGTAAACCCGAGAAAATTCTATTTTTTGAAAAGGGTAAAATGGTAATTCGATCAACCGAATTTTTCTAGATCTCTGATGATGAAACGAAATTAACCAAGGAATCGTCATAATCTAGCTACCACGCCAAATTTTGCTTCAATCTAAGACATTTAATTTTACGCTTTTCGAGACACCGAGGGAAGTAGGGACATTTGACAAAATCTCGAAAGGGCTCAAGATGACAAGTGTCAAGTGGAGAGCTGGTCAAACAAATAGCCTGGGGCGGGACCTGCAGAGACTTGTAACACCCAATTAGAGGAAACCCAAGGTAGATGGATAAGGTGATAAGGGTAATCCAAGGAGCCACTTAGAATTAGACAAGTGCTGAGAGGACATCACCCGACTTCATCTCTCTCCCACCATTGGGGAGAAGTAGGGAGGAAGGAGAAACCCATTTCAAAAAAGAGAGATTTTAGGAGAGAGACCCCACCTTCTCCCAAATTTCACGATAGAATCAAGTGGTTTCGCTGGCAAGATAAGAGTCTATCCATGCCAGGGCTTCGTATAGAGACCTGAGTCGGGGGAGTTTGGACAAAACTCCAACAAGTAGGTTTTCCTACTTTGGTTACTTTTCACCCTAAGGGTTGTGTGGTGGTTGTATTGCCCTAAGTGGGAAGCTGTTTGGTTGTGTTTTCGACCATAAAACATGTCAAAATAAAGTGATAACAGGTGTGAAACCCAAAACTGGTCTTGGTAGCCTAAGCAGTTCGGTCCAATCTTAAACAAAGAGGTAGGAGGAGCACACTGACGCCTGAGCTACACTCTGATCGGCCAGTGTGGAGGTATCTGGCCTACCGGGTTAAGATACCCAAATGGAAAGGTTAAGCTCACGCCTACTGTGGTTAGCAAACATGGGCCTGGCTAGGTCGAGGGAAGACTGGCCTCCGCTTAGTTAGCGAAATGACCGCGCCGGGTTAAGGCACCCGAGCCGCTTAGTGTGAGAAATTGTCACCGGGTTAAGGCAATTCCGCCGCTAGTGGTGGGGCGCGTACATCGCCGCCTCGTTTAAGGTACCCAGCCGGCTTAAGGCGAGGCACCGCCACCCGGTTAAGGCACCTGTGCCGACTAGTAAGGTACATCGGTTGCCAGTTATGTACCCTAATCGCTTAGTGGTGATAGACGACAACCGGCCGGGTAAGGTACCTGTGCCGCCAAGAGGTGTGATTTCGCCGCTAGGTTAGCCGGACGGATTGAGTTCCCGGATGGATTCCGTGGATGAGTGAGATGAAGGTAAGTCAGTCCGATTAGGTTGAGGTGCACGTGGTCCATTTAGTGAAGGTCAATAGAATGTACCGGGTTAGGCACCCCGCTCATCACGCATCACCCAACGAAGTTAAGGTAACCAGCCTAATGCGCTCGAGGGACATTGTCGGGTCGGGTCGGGCGCATAGGACCAAACAAGAATGGATTTAAGATACGTCACCCCGACGGGACTGGCCTGCTGCCACCGGATCTGCATGTGGTCACCTACGAGGAACTGCCCGACCTGGTTAAATTTGACCGTGATAGGGTCACCCCGTGAGATATTGCCCGGACTGGGCTAAATTTTTGATCATTATAGGTCACCCCGACGATATATCGTCTACCGGACAAATGACGGCAAAGGGTCACCCCACATGAGAACCGCCCAATGCCAGAAATTAACGGCAAGGTCACTGGATGAGAACCCGCCTGGCAGGTTACCGGACGCAGTGGTGGTCACCCCGGACAGAACTGCCTTACTGGCTGGAAGTGGTGGATTGGCTAGTGGTCACCCAGATGAGAACCGCCCGCTTAAGGTGAATGACGACATAGGTCACACTCAAGGATGAGGGACTCCGCCCGGCCAGTTAGTTTGACGTGACAGGTTCAATTCCCGAACGAGTTTATCTCATGGAAGAGTACCGAGATCGCTTGAGACGGCTATCTGTGCAAGTGAGGTAGACGGTCCGAGACTACTAGCGGAGAACAATGGCCAATTCCGCAGGTCAGCTGACAAGAGTCAGGTGTTACGGCTTGTGTGGATAACATGCACCGTGAAATAATGATTGTTATGTGTTGTATTGACGTGAGTATGATAATAATCAGAGGACTGCATGTCTGACTTGAATAAAATGAATTGGAACTTGTATGCCTTTGAACATAAATGTCCAAATGATGTCTGAATAAGTGTGCATGGAAAGTTATGTATACATATGCAATTGACATGACAACATTGCATGTGCGCTTGGGTATCGCATGATACGGGTGTGAGTACGATCGGATCGGCATCGTTAAATGCAAGGCTACAAACATCAACAAGGTCAACACCGTGTGTGGTGTCGGGTATAGTTCGTACGGACAAGGTCCAAATGAGTCACACCTGCTTTTAATAAGGAAACGAAAATAAATGTTTCGAAGGCAGCAGACGGTATCCTCGTGGTGAAAGACCAAATATTGTTCACTAGACATGATTCTCTACATGTAAGTTCATGAAAATGTTGAACTGGGCGTAGGGCGTGGCATGTGAAAAACCTTAAAATCGTGTCTACAAAATATAAACATACGAAAGTTGATCGACCAAACGAGCATCGAGGCTTCCAATGGTTAGAAACTTTAAATGCAACTGGTTTTGAAAAGGGTCACTGAGAACGAAATGACTATTGTTTTTCAAGACTTGGCATAGGTGGGTGAGTGAGCCTAAAGGAGTGACTCCTGGATAAACACGAGGGGCATTCGCTACTCTAAGATATGACATTCATGTAGCACCACTCGAATGAGCGCTCTGTATGATCACGCATGTATACTTAGCGGGGCAACCCTCGTGAGGGAACACTTATCGGTTTGCTCACCCCGTCGTGGGACCCTTCAGTACACAAGAAGACGCGCTCCTCGAGGGCCGTGAGAGTGTGAAGAGGGCCTGCCTGCGGGCCTTGAAAAACACTTTGTAAAATATATTGGAACAATGTAGTTGGATATATTTTGGACATGTAAGGGAATTATGTATTAAAGTGACCCCCGAAATTTAGGGTGTCACACTTATAGTTTCATAATATATACTAAATCCATTTCTCGTTTTGTCGCATTAATCGTTTGCTTTGTTCGGGTGATAACCCTTTCCTTTTAAGTAAACAAGGTGGATGAGTTTATTTGATTGGTGATAACTTCTTACCTTTTTAAGTAAGCATGCAATATACACATGGTGATTGCTTTATGTTCTTTCTGGAAATCAAAGCACCCAACTAAAGTTCTCTATAAGTGATTCCCCACCCACATTTTCATTTTTCCTGTTCTTTCGAACATTTTAAGTCCTGCAACTTGCTTATTTTATTTTTAATTTAGTTTTGGTAGTCCTTTTACAATTAACATTTTTTTTTTTTGGTGGTTCCTAAATTCAATGATCATGATGGAATTCAATTCAGGCCATTAATATAATCTCCAAAAAAACTATTGATTGGCTAGTAGGCACTTTCACATCTATGCATCATCTTCTAATTATCATCTTCCACTTAAGCTATTTCACTAGTTTGCAATGAATTTGTCTTCTCAATTGCTCTCATTCCATCTCCTTCCCTAGGTTGTTTTTGTTTATCCTTTTTCAATAGTCCAATTAGACCTGAAATTTTACTTGCCATTAGCTTGATAAAACCATAACTCCTAAGATCCGAATACTTAGGCGCATACACTAGAAACCATAACCTTTTCTTTTAACTACCTTCTTCTTAATTTTCTTGCCAAATGCCAAATGCCCACAACTAGAGTGGATTTCCATATCCCTTGTTCTTTTCTTTTTCCAAAAGAAAAGAAAATCGTAAGATCTTGGAAGTATTATTTTTACGAACATTACAAAATTGCTACATGAAATCCTAATTGCAAGTTAAAGTTAGATCCTTAACGACATTGTTAAAATTACAACTTGCTGCATTTTCGTATAATAATAATAATAATAATGATAACAATAATAATTATAATAATGATAATAATAATAATTATAATAATAATAATAATAATCATAATAATAATAATAATAATAATAATAATAATAATAATAAATAAGGAATAATGATAATGATAATGATAATAATAATAATTTATAACAATGATAATAATAATAATTTATTAATCTATAATAATAATAATCATATCAAATCATATAGTTGTAATAATAATAATAATTAATAATAATTAATAATAGTAATAAACCAACTCAATTCCTAAGATAAAGCCAATAGAGGCAACCCGTGACTCACACAGTTCAAGGTGTACCAGATCAAACAAAATGCCTTAATGTTGTATTTTGCGTAATTAAGCTAAATTCAGACACTGATAGTTTATAAACTTACTTAAATGACTAAGGAAAGGTTCAAAAGATTGGAACTCTACGAAAACGTAGCGCATTCTCGCCGCTCGACAATATTCATTAAGTGTGAATAAGTGCTAGGATGTAATGTTAAGCTTTGGTACGCTATGCGAAATGACACATACAATATCGCTTGAGCGTGTAGGGAAAAAGCAAAGGCGTGAGAAGCCAAGTGGAATCAGGTCGTTTAGTAAAGGTAATGTGTGTTCTAAAACTCTATTCTTTTTCAAATACTAGTATTATTATTATAAACTGTTTTACATCGGTATTTACGGTTTTGAGTTATAAAACCATTTTTCAAGCAGTTATTGAAAGGAAGAAACTACTTTCAATTATTAAACCATTTTTCAAGAAAGCAAGCAATGGTTTTAAATTGTAAAACCATTTTTCAAAGAGCTAGCAAGCAAGCAAAGAGAATATTTGTGAAAACAGGCCTAACCAAAAATCCCTAGTCTTAAGCAAGCATCCGGTCAGAGGTATTCCGTATGTGCGCGGTGATGTTAGGATATCATACATGCATTTTGGGGATTCGCCTGGCCCAGAACTTAGAACATGCATCATGCATTTAAAGGAGATCGTGGCACGCATCGGGAGATATAAGTGTTAAGAGCCTTAACTAAATTATAGCGATGGCACCCAAATAATTCCATCATATTTACCTGAAAAGGAGTCGGCGTGCCTAGCCCTTCCACTCAGTGCGACGCACCCAAGTCCTTCCACTAGCACCTGGCCGATGCCCAAGCCCCGTGTTCACTAGGTATAGCAAGCAAGTATAGGCTCCAAAGGGTTGATGATTTATGCTACTGATCATACAGCTTGAAAAATCAAACTATCATGGTATTCCAGCTCAGAGATTTTAAAAGCAAACAATGAAAGATAGCCCCGCTTAGATTTCAAACGACTGCCTGAGCCCAGTTCCGCAGATTTTTACAAAATCCAAGCTGAGCCTGTGCTCCCGCTTTTATTTTCAAAGCATATTATCTTAGCTCTCAGATGATAAAAGTTTTAGAAACTTTTTAAAGCAAGAGATTTGAGAAATGTTTTATACATTTTTAAAGCAAGAGGTTTATAAAAAGTATTATAAACTTTTAAAGCAAGCAAGGTAAAGCAAGCAAGCAAGAGAATTGAGAAGTGTTTTATAAGATTTTAAAGAAAAGAAAAGCAAAGCAAAGCAAGAAAGCAAGTATTAAAAGTTTTATAAACTTTTAAAAGCAAGTACAGTTTTGTGGCGACCTCTGAGTCTCGGCCCACCGCTACCATAGTCCGAACCGAAACTCCCCGGGACTGCTTTATTTCTTTTTAAAGTCATTAATCAAACCCTTTTAGTTATCGCTTTATTAAATTTTAGTTTTCAAAGTTTCGCTAATCTAATCCCCGACTGATCTCTGGTCATTAACTGCCTGGAGCTGTGTTTAATTCGACATTTCCAATTATCTTATCAAAACATTCAGCCATTTTAGTCTATTTTAAATTTTGTAATTTCGCTGGAAGTAATTCATTTTGGCAAGCCCACAAACATTTACAATTAACAAAGATTCATAACGCTTACATTTAACAAAATGCCTTTACAAAATAATGATCCGTGAGTTCAAAACTGCTTACAAATGTCACTGCTCAAAGAAACCCGAGTAATGCATATGACTCGAGCATACCCGAATTCCTTCTAGCGACTCGAGCTTCTCGATCTTCGTCCTGGTTTTCAATGTCATTAATTTCCTCGGTACCGCGCATTGATAAAATAATACGCTAAGCATTTTCATGCTTAGTGGCTCCATACAAGCCTGTATTCCATTTTCGCTCATATAAAATCATGCATTTATCAAAATAATACCTTTATACACACGTTGTAATGTAAAGATACTTTATACAAATACACTTTTCAATACCATCATTTCGCCGATTTGTAGATTCCAATATATGGCTATAGAATTTACATCCACGACAAATCAATGCAGGAATCTCATTCGTTTGTCATTCACAAGTAGGCAATGTGGTTTCACATTCAATATTACCGTCTCTCACATATGACTATTGAATCTCGACATTCACTTACGTATCTGGGCTTGGTGAATCCTGGCCCTATTTTTTCATTCAAGAGTAATGTGATTTCGCTGCTCATTACCGCCTCATATGACTATAGGAGTCGATTCACGGCTGTATCTTGGGGCCAGAATCTCGGCCCACCACATTCAAGAGCAATGTGATTTCAGATTAGGTAAATATTAAACATACTTCATGACGACCAGTTAGTGAATCCTGGCCATGTTATTATCCAATAATAATGCTTCAAAATCAATTTACTTATGCAATAAATTTTCTTAAGGCTCAAATACTCAGATACATGCATATATTCGCAAATGTCAATAACAATGATTCAAATCAATATATACGTATATTTCCACAATTAGAGAACCGAACAAGTATTAACAATACCGTGAATAAAGAACATTTAGCGAACAAAAACAAAGAATAAAGAACGGGAGAACAAAACCAATTATTGATTTCTCGCTTTTTCGATGTCAATCCTAGGTCGCCATCGTCTTCGCCCCGCACTCTTAGTCAATCACAATTTCATCACTCTTAGTGATTAAACGAATTATCATACTAAACGAATATCGCCGAGGAAAAGCTTCGTTTTGCCTCGGCGGCGAAGTACGGTATGTTTTTCACTTTGTCTCATTCTTATTTGAACCCCCACTAATTGTTTCTTAGGGTCCCTAATCAATTGGTAGGCGAATACAAAGACTTAACTGGCAAAATAAGCAAAACTCCGGGGTCGGGCCGGAATGGTGTACCAAGCACAAGTTCAACCCGTAATTCCAAGATAACTCTTGCCCACGCCCGCTTATACAAGGTGTACAGTACATGTTCAACCTCAGACCGTACATGTTACACGCTAATTTGCATTAGAAGGTGTATCGGTACATGTTCAACCCGTAGACCAGACACGTGCTCGCTTTTCTTCCTTCATTTCTGGATGTTTGGGATTTTTGCATTTTTACACATTTTTCATCCACCAATCTTCTCCAATACATCCTATATCAAAAATCCACCATGGAATCACTTCAAAATAACTCCAAAAGTGGTTTAGATTCAATAACAATCCATTTTCCTGAAGTTAGGACTTTTCTCCCAAAAATCAAAATCATAAGAGATGAGGTTAGGGTTTGATCTATTACCTCGAACTCCTTCCAATCTCCTTGTATGGTTTGGTCTTGTAGTGAGCAAGAAATGGGAAGGAACACACCAAGGTTTGATCTCTTGGAAGACCTAGCTTTTCCTCTCTCCTTCTCCTCCCCCCTTCCCCTCTCCCACAAACGGGATAGCTCTCCAAATGAGCCCTAAGACCACATAAGCCTGGGTCTTTAAAACTCCACTTAAGTGTAAGGCCATGTTCGTCTACACTCTTTTCATTTCTCATTTTTAGTCTTAAGTCACTAGATTCTCATAAGGCCTGCTTAATAATTTTAATCTAATTTTCCATTTTTTTGGTCTCCATTATACATTTTGGCCATTCATTTATCATAAGTCCACTTAGACACTTATTCTTTATAACAATTGACCCTTAGGTCCTCATTTTGCAATTTTTCCATATTTGTCCTTTTTCACTTGGGTTTCTTTCTTCTCCGGTTCAATATATTTTCTAATTTAGCATATATCTTAATTATATGTCTACACTTAAATTTACATTTTACAATTTATCATCAATCTTAAAATCCCGCTTCTCAATTCATACTCAGAATATATAATAAAATTATTATAAAATTTTAGGTATTTTCGGGGCGTTATGCTTAAACTTTTGTGCAAGCAAGCAAGGTTTCCTTAAATTAATTAAAAGAGAGTTTACAATGAGATGTTTTCCTGAAAGCAAAACGTTTTGAAAGCATACACTCACTGAGCTCGTTTAGCTCATTATTTTCTATTTTAAAACTATTTTCCAGGTACAGGCACTCCGGACGCTGGAGCAGATTAGGATTCTCCTGACATTGTACAAGTGTTGTTATTAAGAATATTATGTAAGGAAAAGACTTTGAAATTGTGTATTGGAACATAGTGTAGTTTGTGAGAATGTGTTGGGTTGCTGGTTGCTATATTAGGAAAGTGTAAATTTGTGTATACAGGATTTGGGACATGTCCTATAAGTGCAAAATTAAGAGGCTGCACTTTATAAAATCATAAGTTTATTAAAAAAAATTATATGAGATTGAAGCTAAGCAACACGGTCAGCTTCACAGATTTTCTAGTCGCGAGGTAACACTGAGATTTCTATGGAGGGCAAGACACCCGCCGATAAGTAGGGATGGGGGTGTGTCAACGTGGTATCAGAGCATAAGTATTGGCAACCATGCATTTTCAAATTCAAAGTACATACATATCAAGTGAGTCAAAGTATTAAACAGTTGATATTTTTGGGTAATTACAAAGACTATGTCGTGAAGAGGGACGAGAAAGGTCCCAAAGAGAGTTATTCCACTGCTGAATCCAAAGATCCCGATTCGTACATAGTAGGGTGATCCTAATCAACAAATTTCTACATCTGTTCCTCCCACCAGAGTCAAGCTACTGCGTATAGTGGTCTAGGGTCGAACACTGAATGGGTTTTCTTCGTGACAAATGATTTGAGTGAAGTCAAATTGGTGAATTAAATTGGATTTTTAAGGCCTGGGTAAAAACAAGTAATGGAGGCTCGCAAACTAAAAGAAATAAACTAAAATGTAAAATAGAACTCCTTGAAACATTGGGTCACTAGGGTTGGATTCCTATGGTAACTGAGGGTTCCAGGGTCTATTTCCTCGTGTTGGGGAGGATGACATATAGTCATTTCCCCAACCGGATCTTAATTTAACTTTTAAAAACTAAACCCTAATAATTTCCTTGATAAAGCATTTATTTAGCATTTATGGTTCCTACAAAGAAAATCTAACCCTTAACCTACCTCAGTGGCTCAGAATGGCAATTCATGGATATTAGTGTATCTAAAGATAAGAATACACTAACCCTAAAAGCTTGCCAAGTATCGCCAAAGAAAGACATCAAAAAAGCCTTTAAACCTAAGAGTTGAAATTAGTGGAACCAAATGTCAAAACCTCGCTGCGTGAAAACAAAAATCCACCAGCAACCTTCGATCCCAACTCAATGACCTTCCACTTCAAGGAGGAAAGGGTTTAGTCGCCATCCTCCAAGTTGTCATCCTTGGAGGAGCTCGCACCCAAGAAATGAGAGAAAGAGGAGAGAGAAGAGAGAAAACCTGAACAAAAGCTACCGTGGTAATCGAAGATTGAGTTAGGGGTTACAAAGCCATAAGTTGGCTTATATAGTCATACAAGATGTGTGAAATACCAAAAAATACCTAAAATATGGAATACAATGTGGACAAATGGTAAATAATCAAAACGTGGTCGCTTTGGAATCAAAAACATCAAAAACACAAGTGCCCATTTTCGTTTATGAATACGAATTTCGCTTATATAGCTAAAATTCTCACTATATAGCTTAAAATGCAAGAAATAGCGAAATTGCAAAATTTCGCTATGAACAGTAATTTTTGCTAAGCTAGCGAATTTACTCTCAGCTTAGCTTAAAATTCTCAGGTATAGCGAAATTTTCGCTTAAGATTATAAATTTTCGCTATGATCGCGGAAATTTCGCGATCTTACTAAATTTTTGCAATCATAGCCAAATTCTCGCTGCCTCCGCCTTCCACTTCAGCTTCATTTTTCGTCATTTCCACTTGATATTTCTTCATTTTGGGTTGATGAACTCATCGAGAATTCTCGCATTCAACACCAATACGACGCCAGGCATGCTAACTCGGTTCCCAAGACCCCGCAAACTACCCAAAACAACTTAAAACCAAATTGTAGCACTATGGACATGCACATGACAATTGGCTCAATTCATATGATTAGTAAGAAAAGCACTCAAACCTATTTTAAATAGGTTCAAAATAGCACTCGGGGCACTAATCACACCCCCAACCGATTACGTTGTTAGTCCCTTAGCAATGCTTAAAAAACAAAAAAAGGTATGCATGTCAAGCTTTTACAAAGTGTATATTGTTCAAAAGTGTGTGTACAAATAATCTTTACCTTTAGTAAGAATTTAGACTCCTCGCACGTAAATCGCCACGAGAACACTGCCATATAAGAACAAGTTTAGGACAACATCGGTTCCAAGGAAGTCAACCTGAACTTCCACCAAAATCTAATTGTTCCTAAGGTAACCAGCTTGAGCCAATAAGTTGCAAAGCTATTCCCTCCCCCCAACCTAGCTACAGCCATGGCCTTAAACTATTGACCAACCTAAATAGGACCAACTACACTTTTATTTCTTTCTTTGATTGTATCAGTAGGTGCAATGCTAAAACCCGACTTCACCAAAGTCCGTAATCTGGGTCCACCGATGACCCTAACCACTCATCAGTGTTTAGGCATTAAGCCTAAAGGATCAACTGACCACAAACTCTACAGGCTTCGCCCCGGACTTTGAATGACTTCAAGAATTAAGCACCTACAACTTGCTAAACCTCACCCATCCACCCGTAGAAGTAACATCGTTTTATGACTCCCAACCAATTAAGGTTGAGGGCATCGGGCTTTAAAGGCTTTCGCCATATACCCCTCGGACCGTGTTCGGGTTTCAAGGCACAGCGTCACGGCTTTTATTCATCTTTTTCTTTTCTTTTTTTAATTTTATTTTCTTTTGCTTTTTCTTTTCTTTTTCATTTAGAAGACTACATTGGTCTTCATACATGGGTAACACAAACCTATTATGGGTCATCAACAAATTTAAGGCCGGCTTTGCAAAGTGGAAAGAGGTATAAAGCTTCTCAACCTATTGGCACAACTGTGTGCGTAGGTGAATTAGCTAGCGGTGAATGCTCAAGGTCGACTAAGGCCGAACTTCAATCGACCAAAAACTAAATCATGCATGGAATTGTTCTAACATTAAGGTAGCATACAGGGCTTCAATTCTTCAACTAAAGGCAAGAGTAGAAACACAAAAATATAGGCACACAAAAGCCTCAATTTTAACAAACAAATTGGCTCAAAAAAAAAAAAAAAAAATAGGTACGCGGAACCAATAAAACTAAATTAAAAAATATGAACATTATTTCTAACACCAAATATCCCTACATGGGAATGGTGAGAAAGCTAGAGGATGGAGTGTACCCTCCTCAATCGTTGGCAGGCGTGGAGAAGGATTATCCCACCGGGCAGCCTAGGTGCCGTCTGGTGAAGTGGTCGATGCCGCGATCTACTAACACAAAGAAAAACAAGCCACTAACCGACACTACAAAATCTTTAACAAAATAGAACTTAAACAAGACTCATAATTAAATTAAAGAAACCAGGAGCTATGGAATGCTAAGGTCCAAAAGTTCAACCCGAACCAAGACCAATCCAACCACTATGCCACGCTAGCATGTGCAAACACGATCTGCTTGAGGTAAAGGGCAAAATTCGCATAAATGGCCACTAATCTCTTGAAGTTTTTCAGCATGGGCAGTGATGGAGTGGCCTTTGGAGATGGTGTTTTGGGTGTGGATTGTGTTGCAAGTGAAGGTAGAATATACACTCGGGTCGGCTGAGTGGCTACTAGCGCGGCATTTCTAGTACCTGGGCAAGGGCGGGTCTGGCCATGGAACGGTTGAAGGACATTCTTTTCGGGCTCTTCCACGCTTTTGTTTCACTGCCCTCCTCACTTATGGAAAGATTTCTTCTTTCTTCTCCCTTGAAAAAACAACAGCACGCTGTGATCTAAGGATTCAAACACCCCTTTCCGTATAATCTCAACAAAATCTCTATAAGCTCCTCCTCGCGCTGGGCCGCTGTCGACACTGCCTCCGCCAGCACGTGTCACTGCACTCTTCCTCCGTGACAATGCCGATGATTGATTAGCGTCTTCGTGGAATCATGTGTTGTCCCATTTATGCTCATAGTCATTTTTCAGCCCATCTATTTTTTTTATTCAAATCGCCTTCTTCCTCAAGTGACAATTTTTCGATTCGAACGGGCATTAATCTCCTTATTCTCTTCCACAAAGTCATCCATCATCCGGGTATAATCCAAAATGGCTTGTTCAATGGAGGGATTGACTGTGGTGGCCGAGGACCGAGGTGATCGAGGGTCGAGGCATAAAACGGAGGTCTGTGGAGGAGCATATCATGCAGGTCTTCGTCTCAGCCACAGTAATCGTGTGATCTCCAAATATGGCTGTGGCACTAATACAGTGGTGAACTCATCCATTGGTTTCCCTATAGTCCCCGCGACCTATATTCACTGGGTTCCTTTCCACAGTCGACTTTGCCATGACTCCGGTTTATAGTCCTCATGGACATATATGAACTAGGTTACCCCGCTACATGTCGACTATACTATCTCTGCTCCATTGGGTTAAAATTCAACCTTTTGATTGAGAACTCTATCCCACTGAACATGAACTCCCGCACAAGCATTAACAAGCACCAACAACAATCCCGCAAAGATCAAGTATTTTTATTTTATTTTATTATGAAATGAAAAAAATGACAATGAATATAAAAGAATTTCACCAAAAACTTGTGATGAGGATCACAAGTGTTCCACAACTGGGTCAAATGCACTTAGGGCACCATCCCCTGCAATCGCGCCATTTGATTCGCGCTACGCAGTAAGTGATCCTAATCAACAAAATTTATATCCTGTTCCTCCACCGTAGTCAAGCCACCAAGCAGATGGTCAAGGGTCAACACGGATGCGTTTTCTTCTGCATAAATGATTTGAGGAAGTCAAAATTGGGAATTAAATTTACTTTTAAGGTTTGGGTAAAACAAGGTCGAGGTTTGCAAACTTAAAAGAAATAAACTAAAATGCAAAATAGAACTCCTCAAGTATCGGGTCACCGGTCGATTCATGGTAACCGAGGGTTCTGTGGTCTATTTCTCATTGGGAGGATGACATTTAGCTGGCCTCCCCAACCGATTCTATTTAACTTTAAAACTAAACCCTAATACTCTTTGATAAAGTATTTATTTAGCATTTAAGTATTCTTACAAAGTGGAAAATCTAACCCCTTAACCTACCTCGGCTCGTGAATGGCAATCTGCTGATATTAGTGTATCTAAAGCTAAGAACACTAAACCCTAAAGTTTGCCAAGCATTACAAAGAAAGTACATCAAAAGCTTTTTAAACCTAGAGTTGGAAATTAGGAACCGCATCGTCAAAACCACAAGGTGAAAACAGGAACCACCAAGAAATTTCTCTGATCATACCCCGACCTTCCACTTCAAGGAGGAAAGGGTTTTAGCCGCTCATCCTCCAAGTTGTCATCCTTAGAGGGTGTTTGGCACCCAAGAAAATGAGAGAAAGAGGAGAGAGAAGAGAGAAAACTGGAACAAAAGTCATTGTACTCGAAAGATTGAAAGTCAGGTTACAAAGCCATAAGTCATTTATACATCATACAAGATGTGAATACCAAAATACCTAAAATATGTAATTACAATAGGGACAAATGGTAAATAATCAAAACGTGGTCGTTTTGGAATCAAAAACATCAAAACACAAGGCAAATGACATTTTCGCTATGAATGTTGAATTTCACTATATGTTAAAAATGCAAGAAATAAATAAATTGGAAATTTTCATGAACAAGAATTTTCGCAGTTAGCGAAATTTCGCTTAGCTTAGCTTAAAATTTCCAGTACAGCTTAAATTTTCGCTAAGATTGCGAATTTTCACATGATCGCAATTTTCGCTATGATCGCTAAATTTTCGCAATCTTAGCTTAATTTCACAATCATAGCCAAAATTCCCGCGCTCTCGCGCCATCCACTTCCAACTTCATTTCGCCATTTCCACTTGATATTTCTTCATTTTGGGTTGATGAAATCACCGAGAATTCTCGCATTCAACACCAATACGACGCCAGTCTTGCTGACTGAAGTTCCCAAGACCTACAAAACTACCCAAAACAATCTCGAAACCAAATTAGTAGCACTAAGTGGATATGCACATGACAATCAAATGGGCTCAATTCATATGATTAGTGCGCAAAGCACTCCAAAGCCTATTTTAAATAGTCCAAAATAAAGACCCTTTGGGCACTAATCAGTACCGAGAGGACGAGCACGTAGTAGGTTCCCTACCACCGCCTCTATGAACTCAAATTTCTCCAAAGAAGCAGTCGTGCTACACTGCATAGTTTCAAGTGCTGTGGATTGTTTACGGCAGAGTAGGTGGCACAGATTACAGATAGAGGCCTACACGACCTCAACAAATAAGAGCCTCTCCACAATCACACTTTAGAGGTTCTTGGAAGAACCCGGAGGTTTATAGGAGAGAGTACGTAAGTCACGCCAAGCCATATGATCGACAAAGGGCGATCCGTATAACCCGGTTATGGTTAGACCGAGTAAACAAAGCCATGGAGTTACGGGTTGTAATGGATGAGCGTGAGAGTCTGCTTTCCAATTCTTTGATGGAAGACAAGGCTATGGATTGTATGTCGGATAGGAGGTATCCTAATGGCATATCATGGTCTCAATTCCAATAGTCACCGGGATGTGTTCTTTCCTCAAGCCATAAGGATTCAAAATTGAGGAGTTCTTCAAATTAGAACAGTAAGAACATGTCACACAACATGAGAAGAAGTTCCCTAATTAGTTAGATCAATCTCATATTCAGCGTATGAAGTCCTCAAGTGCAAAAGGTTTTTATCAGACTACAAAAGACCTGATCGCAGTGCATTTATCTGTCCTCAAAATAGATTCAGACTTCTAAACACGCTCTAAGAGTCAAGCAAATTCACTACGCCTATGTATCAAAGTAGTAGGAAAGTAAGAGTAGCAGGAGTGCACCCGTGCACTTCCCAAATGAGCTCGGGTCAAGACAAAGAGAAAGAAAAGCAAGGGAGAGGTTACAGAGAGGCCGAGGTGCAGTCGAGGAGCTATCTCGGTCGTGGGATCAGCGAGGCCCCCCAGCCGTCAGTAGTGGCACCGTAGCATTCCTCCCGTATGTCACATGTGTCGCAGGCGTACACCATGGGAGTGTAAGAGGATTCAAAGACAGAGTGTTTCCACCGGTGGGCTAAGAAGGCCATTTCATTAGGAGTGCCCCGCTTGATTGGTGTAGGAGACATCAGTAGCCACTTAGCTACCCCAAAGACAAGAGATGAGCACTCGTAAGTCTTCTGGGAGGTTTCGTAGGGCCAAAGACACCCACAAGTAGAGGTGGCCATGGTAGAGGTAGAGCCAGTGCCCTGGATGGCATGTGAGTTCACTCAGCCTGCAGTGCATATGTCGTGGACTCAAGATGCATGCACCTGCATGGTCACCGGTATTATTTCTATCCTCGAGCATGATGCATATACTATTTGGTGGACCCAGAGCTACGCATTCATTTGCATCAAGCCATTCTTATATCGTCTAGATAGAGACCCAAATGCACAGAGGGTCGTATGAGAGTTTCCCTCTAGGGCTCGAGATCCCGCTATCATGCAGTAGCCGAGATACCAGAGTTCCGATCGGGGACAGAGTTCTAAATGCATCTCAGAAATTTTAGATATGAGGGACTCTTGATGTGGTTCAGATAGATTGGCTATCTCGCCATAGAGCCACATTAGATTGTTATAAAAAGGAAGTAAAGTTGAATAGGCCAGGGAAATTGGAGGTAAAATTCAGAGGAATACGCAGAGAGTTATCTTCTAGTATGATCTCCGCCATGGCAGCGCAGAGAATGTTGTGTAAAGGATGTCAGGGTTATCTAGCTTATGTGGTGGAGACAGGGAAGGAGGGGACTATGGTGGATGAGATTCCAGTTGTTAGAGAGTTCCCAGATGTATTCCCGGATGATATTATAGGATTACCTCCAAAAAGAGAGGTAGTTCTACCATTGATTTTATCCTCTGTGGACTCCGAGCCCATTTCCATTCCTCCTTATAGATGGCTCCCGAGCCGAGGGAGCTTAAGGCCTGGGCTTAGGAAGAATTGTTGAGTAAGGATCCATCTGACCGAGCATATCCTCATGGGGAGCTCCAGCCTTCTCTTCGTGAAGAAAGATGGGAGCTCACATTCAGGTATAGACACAAAATCATCAGAAAGTTACCATCTCGTAATCGCATCCACTCCCTAGATCGATGAGTTATTTGATCAACTCCAAGGGTCTCAGTATACTCAAGATAGACTTGAGGGGTCTATCACGCTGAGAGTATAGGAGGGTGATGTTCCTAAGACGCATTCGTGACACGCTACGACATTATGAGTTTTCCTCGTGATGCCGTCAGTTTCGACTAATGCTCCGACAACGTTTATGGATTTGATGAACCGGGTATTCCAGCCGTATTTGGATAGGTTCGTCATAGTTTTTATCGATGATATCCTAGTGTAAGTTGATTATTATTATATAAAAAATTTTAAAATCAAAACTCCATTTCCCTTGCTTATCTTTTTACCCCTTTGTTCCCCTAAAAAACGAAGTAAGAACAAAAGAAATATGAATGAAATACTTACAATTTTATCAAGTTTCCAAACTTTTTATTACTGCAAACTCTCACCCTCTCAAACTCTAGAAGGCTTCTAAAACTCATGCCTTTACATATGTATTAATCCTCAAATTTATAGGCATTGGACACAAACAATAGACAAAAATCAAAAAGCTACCAAATTAATGTTGGATATACATGTCTTAAAAGACATGCATCTGCTACTATACACTTTAACTATAATGAATGAAGAAATTGAAAAGTAAATGGTATTAAATGAAAAAATTGAAACTTCAAATCAATCTTTTGTACAAAACTTTTTGAGTTGGTTCTTCAAGTTTTCAAACATTTGATACATTCTTTATTTGTTTGTCTTCTAGTGAGCTAAAGATAAGCTCGGGTTCTAAAAGTCGCTACGGGCTGTTTCTTTTGCAAATTTGCGTAGTTGACTACTGCTTGCGTGATTTGGATGTTCTCATTATCCTTCCATTGCATTTTCCAAGTTTGCATAGCCTTCAGATCTAGACTTTCGTAAGTTTCATACATCGCTGACGATGATATTCTCGTGAATCCGCTCAAAGTCGGGGTTTTATAAACTCGCTCTTCCGGTTATAAAATTTTTGGGTTGAATTTTTTTTTTAAAGGTTGGGTTCTCCAAATTGACATGGTTAAGGTTTCGCCAATAAGATACAAATTTTTATTTCTGGTTTTTCTAAAATCAAAAATTTGAAAATCTCTAAACCTATTATAATATACAGAAATTTTTCAAGAATCTGGCCATTTCATTCAAGTTTTTGTCATATTAAAGGTTCTTTGTTATGTTTGATATATACATGATGATAAAGTGTGTACTATAAGCTTTTCATCAGTTTTAAATAAAGTGGGCTTGTTTCAAAGATATATCTACATGATTTTCGGTCTCTTGAAAACATATTCCAACAATATTTTTCCGTTTTTCGTGAAAAATTTTAGGGCATTTGATAAATACTAGTTAAAAAATATGTTTTTCAAAACTCCTTGATCCATTAGTCTGTGGACGAGTTCTAGTCATTTTGATCTAAAAGAGACATATTTACATAAGCTAAATAAACAACGAAATAAATCGTGATCATGGTAAGCCATATATCCCTGCTTTAATTCCACCGTTTTGGTTCGAAATTGTTCATATAATATACATCAAGTTCTTAAAACTTTTTATAATATTTATCTAAAAAAGTAAGATTATGTAATATTATAAATACTGTGATCCAACTGTTTTTAATTACAAGTTTGTCAAACTGTTCGGTAAGAAGGGCTGATTTTCTAATCATATTAATTAAGTCGGTTTTGCTGATATTGTTAAAAGGTTCTAATTCTGTTTCTAAATCCGTAATTTGGTTTTCTTGTTTTTCTTGGTTCTTAAGCATTTGGAATTTTTCTGTTTCTAAAACAACAAACTGGTTTTGTAAATTTTGAAGATGTTGGGCTAAAGCTGAAATGGTTTTTCCATAAGTATATTCTAAATTTTGGTTTTGAAATTTTTGAGGTTTTAAACACCAAAGGTTATCAACAATTACTTTATGTTCTTCAAAAAGGTTTTGGGAATACAAAGACTGAAATTGAAGGTTAGGGTTTAAAACTTCATTTAAACTAAAGGTTCCAAATTGAAAAGTTTTTGCTTTTGAATTTTTCCTCTGAGTCATTTTCCTGTACACAAAAAGTTAGTTATAAATAAATCAATCATTTATATAAATCTGTCTACTTAACCAATCTTTACAAATTTTCCTCCCTAGACAAAGGGCCAACTATTCTCCATGGAAATCCATACCAAAACCCTAGACATCAAAAGACCCATGATTCCAAGGCAAAAACATACCTGATTTTTGGTCTTCTCTCATTCTTCCTCTTCCTTCTTCTTCCTTTTCTTTTCTCTCTTCTCCTCACCAAACGAACTCCTAGCTTTTTGTGGTGACCAAAATGAGGCTTTTAATTTTCGCTTTTGTCTCAACTCTTTTATATACTTCCATTTTTCACTCTTAATTCAAAAGGTCCTTGATCTTTAATATTGCAGACAACTCTTGTTATTTCTATTATGGCCCATCTCTACTCATTTTATGATTTTCATATCCCTTATGGAAATTACAATTTTATCCTTGTTTTAATACAACAATTCCGGGTTCCATAAATTATCATTTACTAATTTCATCTCCAAAATATTACAATGTGACACTTTAGTTTTATACGCCTTACGCTATACATCGTATTAATTCACGGATCTGGGCTACAAGGAGCTTTCCATGTAGTCTTAACACCTGAAACGGACTTCGACGAGGAAGTTATGATCATCCAAGTTAGCGCTTCATATGAGCAAAGAATCGACGTGGTGTAACCGATGTGCACCTACCGCCTTTCATCTTTTTTCAACACAATATGAGCTCAGATTATATTGAGCCATATATAAATGGATTCTAGACTCAAAGGGCTTTCCGTAGAGTCTACAAACGCGTGAAACGAACTTCGGATGAGAAAGTTATGATCATCCAAAGTTGGCATAGCCAAGCTCATTCCCTCGCCGAGCCCTGGGCCGTAAGAGCCCGGGCCAAAGGGAGGTCACTGTACCTCACACACCTCATGCGTAAGAGCTCAAGACAAGAGGTCACCAGCGAGCTCATAAAGAGCTCATGCAGCTCAAGACAAGAGGTCACCCCATGCAGCTCATGTAAGAGCTCGCCGACAAAAGAGGTCGGCCTCGCTTAGATGGGGCTTGTCTTACATTTCATCTCGCACTTTATGAGTAAAAAGGCCATAACTTGGTAGGTCCCACTGGGGTGGATTCAAAAGCCTACATCGTTTAATGAGATGGGGTTACAATTTCTATCAAGGATGCTAGTCCAAATTCTCACTTTTCCTTAACCGAAAGTCAGTCTCAAAGACTAGACATCTCATAGGCTCCAAAACAGAACGCTACTCCCACATAGCTTATCACAAGTGAGCTTGGCCACACACAGCTCATCCTAAGTGAGCTTGGCCTGAAGAGGTCAGCTCATCCCAGGAGAGCTCAGCTAGAATAGGTTAGCTCATCCTAAGAGAGTTCAGCCAAAAGAGCTCGGCCACACAGCTCATTCTCTCAGTTGAGCTCGACCACACAGCTCGCATCTCGGACCCTTCAAGTAAAAATGTCATAGCTTGAGACATGGATCGATTTGGAAATTAGTCCACATCAAGCTCACTGACGAGGCATAACATACCAGAGGCTAGGGCCAAATTCGCTCTTGCCCAACAAAAAATCAGTCTTAAAGTCCATTAGAAATATGGTAGAAAACTATTTAACAAATTGTATTAAACATGTGAACTGAGTTTAATTACAATTTATCTCACACAATATCTACAAAAACTGGATAACAGTCCAGTATATAACAAAAAAATCGGGTTTCTGCCCAGACTTATACAAAACACATAAAAGCCATCTTTGACCTTCTTCTCAACTAAGGCCTCATGAAGTGCTTTCTCTTGGTGTATGTTTTTCCCACGACGGAGCTGACTATACTTGATGAGAAAGTCTCCCTCTGAGGCTACTCCCCACCCTAAGTGCACATGCAGTAACATAATGCAGCAAAATCATTTACACACATTCATGTAAATAACCATATCTCTATATGAATAAATGTCATACCGTTTCAGAGTCTCACGACTCCTCCATCACAGTGCCATGTATATGAAAAGCTATTTTCAAAACAAAAGCTTTTGTTTTTAAATCCATGGACCACCCTCAGAGTATTAAACCAACCCGAGACCATCTCAGGGCCCACTATTGGACAATACTCGGAGTAGAGTTCATTCGACCAGACCTCCGATATAATTTATTGGACAACCCTCCGATAGAGTTCATTGGACAAACCTCCGATATAATTTATTGGACAACCCTCGAATTATAATTTATTGGACAACCCTCCGATACTCATATTTACATTGGACCCAACCCTCCGAAATATCATTTTTATTCATGCACTCACACAGTTAAAACAATTTGCAGTGCACATGCGGTAATAATCCTTTGCATAGTATCTCATATTTACACGCATACTAAAAAACTACATGCAACGGTTATATTCATGTTCATCTCAAGCATCTGTATTAATATATCAAGCATGAGTATATCAACATCAATATTCACACAATCTGCATATTTATTCAACGAACACCTGACAGATCATATATACTCCAGATTCACGTATCGGCCAGTAATCGGTTCGAAGCGTAGTTAAGAAAACTATACAAACACGGACGAAGCGGGGTCCCCACTAACAACGATTTATGTCATTGTTCTTTGAATAGCCATCACCAAGGCTACACCTCATAGCCATGTCATAGCTCTGAAATGAAGATTAACGAGTAAGAGAGAACCCTACCTCTTGGAAGCGTAGATCAGTTCAACTAAGCTTAGCTCTCGTTCGCCATCGGAAGAAGCTGTTATTTCTCTTTTCTCCTCTTCTCTTCCCCCTTTTCCCTTTTATTCTCTTCCATTCCCAGAAAGCGGATTTCTGCGGTAGAAGACTTCCCTAGGTGTAGGACACCTCATGCTTCCTTTGACACTAAGCATGCCACATGTCACCATATCCCACTTCCTTATCACTATCTTGCATTCATGATTTAAACTTGACACTTGGCCTCCACTAATGTGCCAAGCGCCCTGTCCTCAAGTGCCACATGGCATGCAATACTCATGCCACATGTCACTTTCTCATTCGTCCATTTGCCTCGAAATACATGAAATTGACATTTCGAATTCAACGAAAATTATTGTGCACCTGAAGCTCATGAGGCAACTCAGCAGTGTGATCCGTGTCGTCATCTGAGTCTAGAGAGATTTCGGGTTTGCAGCACGTATCTATCATTTTACTTTATCGAAGTCTACGTGACCGTAATGAATAATAACGCGAAAACCAGCGGAGATAAAGCGGAAAATGAAAAATGAAAAGCGAAAATGAAAGGAAGATAGGTGGACAAAAGATTGATTCCTGATCTTGACCATAATATAGAATAAAAAATTATTCGACCGGATCTGAATGGTTGTATATGGAAGAATGGACAAAGGTGGAAGTAAGAAAATTAAGATCTTATTTTCAAATCTTGTTATGTGATTAACAGATTGTATTGCTTTCAAATTCTTGGATTTTCATTATATTTTGGTGATGATTCCTATTTCAGATATAATATTTTCATTATCTTGCTATAGGAAAAGGTTATTACATATATATCTCTGTATGTTTGAGCTTTGTGTATTGATTATATCCAGTTATGTTAATCAGTATGGACTCAGTCTTGACAGGATATTCAGATTAACAATCAGTTATGAAAATGGTAAACTGAGGACGAAGTGAGCCAAATGGATGGGCTGGCTTTAATGGGTGAGGAAGGAGGAATAGTTTTATTCTGAAACCCGACATTATTTTCTTCTATTGTCGATTGGAAGAAGACAGAGATCGTTATCAAGTGGATCAACATTTCTATTGATTGAAGGTTCTTTTTTATTATAGGATTTATGTATTAATTTTCATGAAATAATAGTTTATCTATCATGAGGTTTGTCTCAGAAAAAATATATCAATAAAAATTGAGATCAGTCAGTTCAATAATGGTAAAGGAAATTGACGGAGAGAGAAGAAGTGAAAAAAGAAAGATTGATAGTATTAGTGAAACTAACAATCAGATTATATGATATGAACATTATGATAAAGTCATTCATTTAATAATGTATTTTGATCTATATGTCGCATTATGTGGTAATAACATGACATCATCTTATATATTTTCTGTGGTGTATTGCGCATTTATCTATGTAATAATCTTGGGTTGAAAATGTTTTATAGTTTGTTAAGGCCATTGAACGTATAGTCATCCTTTTCAGTTGACGGCTGGGCATTGAATATAATCTTTCTTTGATTATTGATGATATCATAGACATAATTGTTTGCATTTATTCTCTTTGTTAAAATTAAAACTAAGAAATTACGACCTATAATCTTTGATGCTGTATACATAAATCATACATTACGATAATTTGGGTTACAAATATATCAAAATAATTTTGTTCTGCAGTTGAGATCATTTGACTAAACTCAATTAATAATGATTCAATGTTAGCGAAAATATTTAATTCAGATGGTTATGATATTGTAACATTAACTCATACTCTGTGATACTCAGACAGACATTTATCGTCAAATGATGATGTTTATATGAATCTCTTATGTTGAATAAATATATATAAACATGATCAGATAATGGTTTCTGAGTTTCAACGAAGTGTATTTTCTCTTAAAATTCTTTCTTGACTATCATGTTATGGACATTTTTGTGTTTTCAAAATTGGAAATGCATGAAAAACAGTGTTCTTGTTCATACTAGGTGAATGCTTTCTCAAAAATCTTGAACCCATGAAGAGGCATTAGAAGTCTCTCTTTTTTGAATTGGTTTGTCCTTGATTAGAGATAAGCCACTAACGGAGATGCTTTATTGAAGTAGATTATAGACGTGAAGTACGGGAAGGAAGAAAGCCAGTTGACACCCTTGTGAAATTAGAGGTGGTTATGGGGTTGGTGTTGTGAAAACTATTAGGAAGGGTTGATATTTTTTTCAATGGAATATTGGGATCAATGGAAGAAAGCCAGATGACGGCTTCTACGCCTATAAAATAAATTATTCACTCATTGTAATATTTAAGAATAATATATTATACTATAAAATTAGACTAATGAATTTTTTTGTTAAATAAATATTTCAATTTTGCTAAGGTTTCAAAGGAGATAGTTCCAAAGAGGATAGTATTTGCACTGATATGTCACGCCAGTCCTTACAGTGCTTTGAGAGGTTCAAATTTTTGTTAGGCATATGCGGTACCAGCAGTCCCAAACAACTGGGCATGCTTTTGAAAGCACAAACGATATAAATAATTGTGAAATTTTAAGATATCAGCTCAAATAAGATTGTAGGAGCATAACTTTATTCAAAAAATCAGTAGACAAAACAAAAGAAATTAAGTCTAATGTCAATTTCCAGTCGCACCACTGGGACCACCATAAAAGATCAAGTAATGACCTTTACCTTCAATCTCTCCTCGATTGTCAACATCGTAATGATATTTATCATCCTTAAGCATGTCTAGGTCCTTAGGAGGGCTTATAACGGTATTATTTACTACATAATGGTCCCCAACACAAAATGCATCAAAACCGGTACTAGATCTTATATTATGGCCAGAACCCATTCCTGGTGCAAGGACATCCGGTGGGCTAAATACCTCTCCTCCCCTCTCTGCTTGAGTAGCTGTGTTTCCTTAATTGGTGAATAATTGAGCAGCCCAGAACCCTAACTCGACAGGAGGGTCATTGAATTGAAGAAGCCAGTTATTCGACTTACCCACGTCCTACGTTAACGAGGAAAATGGAAAGGATATAATTAATTTTATCACTAATTATAATAAGTAAAAAGAAAAGAAATTTGTCGCACACACCTCGACAATAGATGCTATTCCATGTTGCTTTCCACCATATGATGAAACTGGATCAAGAGTCCCGTCCACAGGTATATTTGGATTGAGTTGTACATATCCGCATTGTGCATTGAAACAATGCGATTCACCAGCCTGCGCTTATGGTGAAAAGAATAAATAAATATAGAAATTTCAATATGTATTCTTCCACCTTTTAAAATATATATAATTGTATTGCGTCTAGATTAAAACAAAATTTTTACATTGGTATAAATATGGGTCTGATTGTCACCTTATAAACCTGGATTCACCTGAAACACAAAATGAGTAAATATAATAGACACGTTTGTTAAATAAACCAAATATGCATATGTGTGTGTGTCTATATAGATATGAGCAAAATCTTGTGCAATTACCGTCCATCCAACTTCTATGCTTTCAGCACCATTATTAATCTTTATTCGACCTGAAGTGTATTGAGAAGCTTGGATAGGAATATTCCATACATTAAGTTCTGCTCCAACACCTTCATAATTGATACCTTGCATTGTTCGAGCATTTAAGATAATAATAAATACAATGTAAATGTCAATTGTACAATTCTTCTTCTCAATTTTTATATTTTCATTAATATTAAGATATTCAAAATAAATCAACATTTTTTATATTTAAAAAAATAATGGTAAAAAAATTGGAAATACATTTGACATTAATCAACTATGTTATAGTAAAGAAATTATAACTTACATGGGTATTAGGTTTATCATCCAGAAGAGGATCAATTTTTGAAGCATGCATCTCCTAATCGACTTTGGCTCTAATAATAAGATCATCTTTAGTAGTTCTCCTTATAGGTACTGCTCCAACCTGACATCTTCATTCTCTAATCCAATGTTCTCTTGGAACCTTCTTTGGGCTTACTCTTTAGGAATTGATGTTGATCGCATCTCGCACTAAGATTATCATATAATAAAATTTTATTCATGATTTATAATTAAAAAATTTGGACCATGAACGATTTTTATTGGTCATGGTTTGGTAATGGTTCGATATTCCGTTGTTCCTAGGCATCGAGGAACCACACCTATTCATCTGGAGGTTAAACTCTACTGTGATGACAATTCTATAGGTCTAGGTCCTCAATGCCAACATGATAAAAAGTTTAACAACTCTTCCTTATTACTTTTTAAAAATTTAAATAAAATGAAAAAATGAAAAGAAATGTTGTCTTATTCAAAACCCCAATTTCTTTCTCAAGTACTTCACACAACTTGGAAGCCGTCCATATAGTTAGTAATTTCATACATTAGAGGAAACACATTTTCACATCTTCTAAACTCGAAATGTTCCTGAGAGAAGAAAGGTTCTTCTTTTAGGGTACTTAGAAGGGCTTATTTTATGCCTTATATTTTTATTTTTACTATATTAATAATGTTAAGAAGATACATATCCAACGTCCTTAATTAAAAAACTATTGTACATTGTTTTTTGTTAAAAAATATTTTATTTTATAGTCCAAATAATATAATTGATTTCCCAACATGCTAATAAAATCACATATATAAGAAAATAATAAAAATAGTTCTCAATATAATACACAATTTTGTGTGTTCATATATAAATCAAATTTAAAACAAACCTCGGGGTGAAAATTATGATTCTTCAATAAAGGATGATCAAATGCAGGTTGTTTGTAGAAGTCCACACAATCATATATATCTCCATATTTTGTCTGCATACAATAAAATATTTTTATTAATTGATTTTTTTTCTTAATAATTTAGCAATATCTAGGTGTAGTTTTTTTTAATAAATCTAGGTATAGTTTTATTTTACCTTAATAGTCTTCACTGTAGGCTTATTCAAACGCTTAAGTTGTTCATCTAATTCCAAGTCTTCTTCTTTTGATAATTTTCTATATCCTTCAACCTATTTGTAGTAAAAGGATAGATAACAAATCAACAAATAAGGTAGAATGCTACACAAGTCAAGGGGAGGATGAAAGTTTGTATACTGCATAGGAAAGGTACAAAAGGCTGCTGAAGAGATGTCCTATGCATGGCATAGATCTGAAGACTCAAATGGATATTTTCTACCACTCTCTGAATGATACTTCTAAGGGTATCATAGATGCTTGTCAGGGGCATTCAATAGGAAAAGTGCGTATGAGGCAAGGGATTTGATAGATTCCAGCCAATGCAAACATGAAAGCTCCCTCTTAATCTTCAAGAAGCAACAACAAAACAAAAGGGAGTGGGGTCATTGAGCTAAATAAGATGACTACCATGGAAGCAAAACTTGATGCTATAATGCAATGTGATGGATAAACAGAGAAAGATCATGACTCTCTCTACTCATGAAATTGGAGCAGTGGAAAAAGTTGGGATAAGAAGAAGTGCTGAGGGACCAATTGAAGAAGATCCCTATCAAAATGAGGAGGCCAAGTACATGAATGAACAAAGAAGCTATCACTTCAAGCTTAATCCCAACTTGCCTACACATTATAATCCAGTACTAAGGAAGCATGAGAACTTCATACTATGGGAGGAAAGACACGCCCAAGACATGGGCGTAATCTCCGCCAAGGGTATCAACCACCAAGGTTCCAAAGAGTGCAGCTGAAGTAGAGGGAGAAAAAATAGAAATGAATATCAAGGTCGAAGAGGACCCAAACCAGGAGCAATGTCGCGGGCCACTGGGGATAACAAAAAGGTTGTTAAACCTCCATGAACATAAACTTATTGAGTTGGAAGCTTTTAAATCCAACACTGGGATTTAAGACAGTCAAGGTGCTTCACTAAAGAATTTGGAAACATAGGTAGTGTTACGCCCCGATCCCCCGCCTAGGCGGAAGAAGGGGCGCGAACCCGAACTGGGACTCTTTATTTTCTTTTTTAGACATTAGCGGCCCTAAGTCTTATAACTTAATCAAAATATCATATAAAAAGGATACAAAATAAAACTACCACCGTAGTGATGTTTACAATATCAATACATACAGTCCTGAGTCCCATTTACATATACATATACAAAAACTGTACATTTACATTTACATATTTAGAGCGCGGAACCTACATGTGGTGAACCCTGCGCGCGCCCAACGTAACGCGAAGATCGCAGACGCCCTCCACCTACACGCATTAAAAACCATGCAAGCTTTATGCCTAGTGGGAAACATATGACTTTATACCGCATTACGCATTGATAATCTTGTACAAGAAGCATATAACAATAACAGATATACAGAAACAGATATCAGGATTTTCATGATTTCATGTAACAAACTTATACACCTACTTATGCTTATAGCAGACTTATACTTATTCAGATCTCCCGTAGGAGTTACAGAGCTTATACTATACATAGGTACCGTAGGTACTACAGAACTTATACTTATACAGAGGTACCCGTAGGTACTATAGAACTTATATTTGTACTTTACTTTAATCTTATTCATTATTCAGACTCTTATCATATAACTGTTTGACTACCTAGACCAGTAATAAGAAATGAGCGGAGGAGCACAATAAGTACCCTGGTTGTACGCAGACAGATCGAGGTGTCAGAGCACAAAGGTAAGCACTAACAGAGTGTCAAGCCGCACTAATCGAGAGTACCGGGCATCAAACAGAGGCTCTGAGCACTAAACGTAGAGTACTAGTACTAAATGTGCCGGGCACGGGTCGAGCGCCTTCACACTAATCGTGAGTACCGGGCACTACATGCCTACCCACGCAAAAAGGTGTCGTGTCATTCCATATATGATATTAGGTAGTCCTATAATTATATGTGTTCAAGAACTTACTATCTTATCATAAGGGCATTTAGGTTTGCCCACACCGAACTCGCCGAGGAGGAGCTAAGCTCCGCCGACTCGGCAAGGTATGGTATAATTTTTCCTTTAATTTTACTTACAAGCATGTATGGACCCCTTTCATACACTTATAGATTCTCATTAGTCCAATAGACGAGTCCTCGGAGCAACGAAATAACAAAACAAAACCAAAACACAACATTTTTCATGTTGTGAACAATAGCTTCACCACTGCGGAACCCGCGAGGCCGGGCCATTCTTCATTTCAACCTCGCCGCTGCAAAGTGATTGAGCCACATGCGAGGGGTCCCTTTGTCGCGGCTAAGGACCCTCGATCTTGCCCAGATTTTTTATCATTTCTTCCCTTTTTGCCATAAATCTCTTAAATACTCCCAAGGCATCACTGAGAATAACTCCCAAATGGGTTCTAACCCAAGCAAAACCAAACATAGAGATGAATTAAGGTTTTCCAAACCTAAACTTAATCACTTGTAAGTTAGGTCAAATTCCTAACACCCAAACATGTCTCCAAACACCATAAACCTAGAATCCCTACTCAAAGGGAGGATTCCTACTCATCTTACGAAATCTAGGGTTTTACTATCCTAACTTTAAGACATCTAGGTTAGGGAAGAATTTAACTAAACCCTAGAAATCTATACCAATCCCATATGAATCCATACAAATCATACTCAAAGGTCCAAGAGTCCATACTTTCCATACAAAATCATCATAGCTTCCATACTCAAGTCACAAATACATAGTGATCCATACCTTTTCTTTTCTTCTTCCTCTTCTTCTTCTCCCTTCACGTATGAACCTCCAAAATGCCCCAAAATGAGACCGACTATTCGATTTGTCTGACTGATATGGTTTGTCTGGGCATGTAACAAGATTGATTCTAGTCTTGTCTTTATCATCACTATATTTCGTGACTGACAGTTATGCATATTTCACTTTGCGGTCTATTTTATCCATGATTATTTATATCCCATTTGACAAATTCGATATCCCCATTCTTATTTCATCTATATTCTATGTTTGATATTTAATGACAATTTAATTATATTCAGCAAGACCCCAAACATGTCGAAACGGCTAGGTATATTCGTGGTGTTACAAGTTGCAACTGCATCGACCTGCGTAAAGAGACCAAGAATGCTTTCCTAGTGGCACCAAGAAAACTAAAAAGACGATGATGCCTACCTAAGGAGTGGCAGGGAAATGAGTAGCAACAGAGCGGAAAAGAAAGAAAATAGTGACCAAAAAGAAGAGAAGGAAATTGGAAGAGAGGACAGAAGGAGCAATCATGGACTGGCAGCCATGCAAACCCGAATGTTCTAGAGCAACTTGTGAGCAAAAATAGAAGTAGAAGATTCAAGCTTACACATCTTCAGTTCCATTCCCACAAAGACTTTAGAAGGCAAGGAGGGAGGAACAATTTTCTAAATTCTTGGAAATATTCAAGAAGATGGAAATTAATATCCCCTTTGTAGAGGTAATCACTCAAATGCCAAATTATGCCAAATTCCTAAAAGATATATTGAGCAAAAAGAAGAAGATTGTTGAGGAAGGAATAGTGAGTTTAACTGCAACTTGCAGTGCAATTATTCAAAAGAGTCTACTAGCAAAGCACTTATGACCTGTGTACTTTACTCATTCCTCGTCTCCATTAGAAATATGAATTCAAGGAAGCCTTATGTGACTTCCAAAGCAGCAAAAGATCAACTTGATGCCCTTACTGGCAACAAGGCTATGTTTGGGAACTTACCCAAATGTAAATTCACACTGCTGCATGGCCGATAGGTCCATGAAAACCAAGAAGTCCTTTGATACATTTTGCTAGTCAAGGTAGGGAATTTATCTCCTCGTGGGATTTTGTCATATAAAGATGGAGTGAGGATACCCAAGTTCATTATTAGTAAGACTTTCTTAGCAACTTGTTGCCTTGATCGATGTAAAAAGGGTAAGCTAACACCGAGAGGCCGGAGATTACAAAGACAATTTAACCTCAACAAAAAGCTGACACAACCCGATGTTGATGCGTAAAATTGTACGGGTCAGATAACATTTATCCATTCGCTTGAAATGAACTCCCGACTATAATTCCAACGTTTCATCAATGAAATGAGATGAATTTTAAGATTTTAAGAGTGTTGATTATGAATTGCCGTATCTCCATATTCCAAAACACGTAAATAAAGATGGGAGTTTGATTGAAAAAGTACGTAAAATTCATAGGGAAAAGAAAGCAACCGAGCAAGAAACAAGTGCATATGGTTATTATCGAAGAATTGCCTAGTTATCTGAAGTATGTTTTCTTAGAACCAGAAGGGGCAAAGCTAGTAATTATATCAGCTGCACTGAATAAAAATGAAAAACAACAACTGCTAAGAATTCTTAAGAAATATAAGGAAGCAATTAATTGGTCAATCAAGACCTTATGGTATCAAATTTTCTATTTCAGATGCACAACCTCAATAATGATGATGCAAAACATCAAATAACACCAAAGGAGGATGAACCCTAAGATGAAAGATGTTATAAGAAATGAAGTATTGAAATGGCTAAATACAAGATTTATTTATAATATCGATACACAAGGGAGCCTAGTTCATGGTCCCTAATATGGTGGAGCCCACTGTGGATCGAATGAAAGGACGAATCATCTACCATAACTGACAAAGTGATGGAGGGTGTGTATAGATTATAGAAAATTAAATAATCGCAACCAAGAAAGATCCTTCCTCGTTTTCATTGATCAAAAAGTTGGACAAAAATAGCGACATCCTCACTTCTCGCTTTTCTCTTGATGGATATTCTGATATAACTAAATTGTTATCAGTACCCAGGATCCAGGAGAAAACTACTTTCACATGTCCTTACGGTACTTTGCTTTTAGAATAATGTCATTTAGGTTATGCAATGTTTCTTTGCTACATTTCAAAGATGCATGATACAAGGCCTGGTGCTCTTTATTTGGCAGAGAAGTTTTGGAGGATATTCATTGATGAATTTACGCTTATGGATCCGCTTGAACATTGCCTGCAAAATTGGGACAAGATTCATAGGTTCCAGGACAAGAACTTAGCTTTGAATTGGGAAAAATGTCATTTTATGGTAACAAAAGGCATTGTCCTTGGACATAGAATTTCTGCAACAAGGCTGGAAGTGGACCAAGAAAAAGTTTCCATTATAAAGACTCTTCTGCCACCTACAACAGTCAAGGGAATAAGAAGTTTTTAGAGATGTCGCTTTATAAAGATTTATCGAGACTTCTATAAAATTGCAAGACCATTATGTAGGCTACAGTATGATACCAAGTATAATTTTGATAGCTTGTCAATCTTCATTTGAAGAGATCAAATCCAGATTAGTTGAAGCTCCCATCATTGCCAAACCAGACTGGAATAGTGAATTTGAGATTATGTGTGATGTCAGTGATTATGCAATGGGAGCTATATTGGGACAAAAAGTTGACAAAATGTTTAGGGCCATATACTATGCCATCAAAACCTTCAATGAAGCTCAAGAGAACTACTCAACCATCAAAAGAGACGCCGCCATGGTATTTGCATGAAAAGTTTAATCATATGGTTATATCCGTATGTCATTATCCATACTGATCATGCAACAATTAAATATCTGATGGAAAAGAAAGAAGCTAAGCCAAGACTGATCAGATGTGTATTATTACTGCAGGAATTTGATCTGGAGATCAAGGACAAGAAGGGTTGTGATAATGTAATAGCTAATCACTTGTCAAGAATTGAAAAGACTGTTGTGAAAGGAGAGGGAACATGATTAGCATAAAATTTTCCAGATAAGTAGTTATTCCAGTTGTCATTCCAATCACCCTGGTATGCTGACATTGTCAATTTTCTTGCTTGTGGAGTTATGCCACCATAATTCAGTTACCAACAGAGAAAGAAGTTAAGGACTGACAGCAGATTTTATATATGGGATGATCCACTGTTATTCAAAAGATGAGCTGATATGATAATCAAGAGGTGTGTGCCAGAAAGTGAACAAGGTGGAATTTTATATGAATGTCATGCATCACCATATGGAGGACATTTTGCAAGAGACACAACAGCCCACAAGATTCTCCAATCATGTTTTTATTGGCCTACCATTTTTAAAGATTGCTTTGAGTGGGTTAAACTTTGTGATCAATGCCAGAGAATGGGAAGCATCAGCAAAAAACATGAAATTCCCCTGCAAGGAATCCTAGTGGTGCAACTTTTTTATGTGTGGGGAATAGATTTCATAGGACCTTTTCCATTTTCATTTGGGAATCTGTACATACTCCTAGCTGTGGACTATGCATCCAAATGGGTGGAAGGCAACATTTTTGTCCCAAAAAATTACACAATTGTGGGGTTTTCCATGAGAAATTTTCGAGTAGATTTTAGCACCTAACTATTATTAGTGATGGAGGAAGCCATTTTACAAACAAGGTGTTTGAGAAAACCTATGAACGTATATGGAATCAAACACATCATGAGTTTGGCTTATCATCCTCAAACAAATGGGTAGGCTAAGATTTCCAATAGGGAGATAAAGAAAATTATGGAAAAGACTGTAAGCTCCAGCATAAGAGATTGGTCTCTAAAGCTTGATGATGCATTATGGGCTTATAGAACTGCTTATAAAACTCCCATTAGAATGTCCCCATACAGGATTGTCTTTGGTAAACCTTGTGACCTCCCTCTTGAATTGGAGTACAAGGCTATGTGGGCCATAAAGAAATTGAATTTTGATTTCAAGGCTGCTAAAGAGGAAAGATTACTCCAACTGAATGAATTGGAAGAGTTGAGGAATTAAGCCTATGATAATGCCAGAATTTACAAAGACAAGACAAAGAAATTGCATGATCAAAGGATTTTGAGGAGAAAGTTTAAGGCAAGAGATCAAGTCCTGTTATTCAACTCAGACTGCTTTTTCCAGTAAACTGAATCAAATGGAGGGCTCTTATACAAGAGGTACAACCTTGGGGCAAGTGACATTGAAAACTAAAGAATGGAGAAGAGTTTAAAGTGAATGGTCACCGACACAAAGATCTTGGAAGAAATATGATTGATACCTAGTTCGTAGTGAAGGAAAAGAGGCTGAAACAAGAACTTCATAGCAGCAAGTCCAGATAATGACTCAAAATTGAGCAGCTTTGTGGGAGGCAACCCATACAACAATTTCTTTCTAAGTTTTATTAGTCAATTTATGTTTTTAAATTTTAGTTTTCTAGTTAGGCTTGTGTTTATTGTTAAATGTTATTTATGTTTGTTTCATCACAGGCTACATAGTCGGTAAGGGCATGAATAGAGATGGAGTCTGTATTTATAGCTGCCAATTTGCACATAAGACCATAAAGGAAGTAATCAACTCTCTGATAAATTTTTTTTTTTTTAGAGAATGCATGATTGAAGTTTAGGGGAATTGGAATTTCCAATTCACTGTTGAATCTGATGCTTCATGAGTTGATTTGCTGTATAATTAATGATGAAGGTTGATCGTTTTTGTTTGAATCGGGTTTATTGATTTAGTCTTGTATGAATTTGAACTGTTCCTAGAGACCAGAAATTTTCTAGGTCCCGACATGCTTTTGAGGTCGTGACCCAAGCTTCAATCAAAATATTAGAATCAAAAATTTCAAGTCGCAACATAAGTCTTATGGTCAGAAAGTTTCGAGGTCGCAAATATTAACTACTAGGTTGTAACATTATGTTGCCATCTCGAATGATCGGCCCAGATATGATTTTAACAAGATAAAATTGGTCACACCTATACGATGGCAAAAGAGAAAGATGGGTCAGCGACTTTAAATTTATTGGACAGACTACATTTCTAGTCACGACAAAACCTAAGTAGGCCGCGACCGTAATCGGCCCAAATTACACAATTGAGATTTTAAACACTTAACTTAGGCTAGTCGTAACATTAAATAAGGCAGTTATTGTTGGGAATTTGTGTTGTAACCTATAAGTTAAAGTCGCGACTCTCATTAAAACAATGATAACATTGAGCCCATCAAACAAACTGAACATCCAATCTCTTCCCAAAACTTCCATACATCCGCATCTTCACCAACCGTTCCCTCTCTTTCTCTCTTAGAATGCCAGAACCCTAGATCCTGTTTCCTAAAAAGCTCAACCCCAAATTCTCACTCATGGCAGAAAACCAGAGCCCTGTTCCAAATCTTAATGATATGATCAATGAAATAATGAATGAATGCGTTCAAGGAGAGGAGGAGGTTCACCTGGAACCTTAGTCTGAGACGCCACTAATGCATAACTGTAAACCTGCACTCGTATAGAAGAGCCAACTGAGGGAAGAAAGGGCAAAGAAAAGACGTAAACAATGAGGCGCATCAAGAAAAAGAGTCAGAGCGACAAAGACTTTGTCTCTACGGCTAAAGATTTATGAATAGGGTCATTGGCCGACAAGGGCTTCGCTTGGCAGCGGGTTTTGGGAAGTCGATTTTTCTAAGATAATAGAAAGCAGAGGTTGGAGTTCTTCACACACAAGGCACTCCGGCCTCCGTCCGCCCAGTGGAATTCTATGAAAGCATGTCGATGAGAGAAGACTCTGCCACATGCGAGAGGTCCCAAATTCTTCTGGGGCAACAAAGAATCACTGAATGTTCAAACTAAAGGAACTCTGCAAGGTCGAAATTCAAGAAATTGCAGAAAAACCCCTGATCACAGAAGATTATAGACCTCCTAACTGCTGGGCAGGGGAAGTAGGAAGCCACAAGGAAGAACCCTCACCACGCTATCAACAGAGGATCCCTCATTGAGGAAGCTAAGGTCTGGTTCTACTTCCTATCCTCATTAATCCTTCCAACTAAACATCTTTGCTCAGTGAGAGAACAAGAGGCAATCATTTTATATGCCCTTTTGAAGGGCTATAAAATGAATATTGGAGGTTTGATTGAGGGGTCTGTCAGAGGGTACCATTGAAGCAATAAAAGAGGACTAATCCCTCACCCAGCAACAATCAACAAACTATGCATCTTTGCTGGGGTGAGAGGATCATGGGACGAAGAAGAAACATGCCCTAAGGCATCTCCTCTAACCCTTACAGGTGTAACAAAGGTGCCTAGGAATAAAAACATAAGGGGATTGTGGAACTAGAAGCAGAAATACTGAGGAGAATGATACTGTGAAATGGAAACTCCACAAATGTGACTCCTCCGGGGCCAGAAGAAGAAGAGATGCCTTTCAGGATGAGCCCTCTGAGCCATTCAAGACCTGAATTGAGAGAGGATTTCCCTGATTTAGCAGAGAGCTCTAGAAAGGATGTAGGGAACATTGAAATCATGGAGATGCTAAGATCAATAAAGAAAGGTATGGAAGAAAAGGAGAAGAAATGGGAAAAGCATCAACAAATCAGAGAAGAGTTCTTATAAGCTGAATTCAGGAAAAAGGAACAATTATTTGAGCAGAATCTGAGACAGAGAGAAGAAGAATGGAAAGACGAGATGAAAAAGAAGGAGAAAGAATTTGGAGAAAAGATGAAGGCCAGTTTGGAAGCCTTCTATAACAATCAATTTAGAAGAGATGAAGAAGTGCTCACCATTCTGAGAAAAAGAGAAGCTGAAATGGAGGGTAATATACTGAAAAAGATAGAAGCCTTCAAATACCTTTATAAAGAGCAATTCAAGGAGTTTGAGAGGTTAATGAAGGAAAGAGGCAAGGAGTTGGAAGACAAAGATGTGTATTAAGAAAAATTGTGATGAGAGCTAGATTTAATCAACAATAATTTGTCAAATATGCTAGTTGTATTTCTGAGTTAGAAAGCACAATGAATAAGTTGGGTAGGAATCAAGAGAGTTTGATCACTCTTGTAGAGTCCACAACCTCTGAAAAGAAAAGACCAAACATGACCTTCTCCAAATTTTCTCCTTGTATGGAAATATTTGAATTAGAGCCTCCCAACATCATACCTTCTAAATCTTATAAGAGAAAGAAATGAGAGGGCACAATCTCACTTTTCTTTTTCTCATTGTACTCCTTCATCATTAATAGAAACTCAGAAAAGTTCATTTAAAGTGTTTTGTAACTTGTTCTGCTAATCTGATGACTTGGTTTATGCTTTCAATAATATTGCAATCAGAACATGTATATTGTTGAACTGCTTAATTGGGAGCTGGTTGTTGAATAAGTTTAAGAAAATGTGTATTGTTTGGGTGTATTGAGTTAGTGAATTGGGTTGCTTGTGCCATGCTTAGTTTGTCTGAAAGGAATGGTTATTGTATTCAAGCTTTTATTGGTAAAATGGCATAACAAACACTGATTAAATCCAAACAATGTTGCGAGAAATGAGAGCAAAGCCATTGAACTAAAGTAAGAAGCTGCAGTTTTAATTTAAATAAAGTTGAAATTACAGAATTAGGAAATGGTATACTATTGAAAGAACAAGTAAGGTGGTGGAGTTGATGTGAATAAACAGTTTAGTCAATACAAATTTTGGAAAAACAATACACATGGTCAAAAAATTCCTTAACAAATTTGAGAAAGATTAGGGACATCTTCTAGGATGATTCATAGTCAAGGGTATAAGGTCCTAGAACTTGTTAAATTATTGGTTGAGGCGTAATCCTAGGTAAAAACAACTAACAAGAAATGATAGAGGCCATTTTTGGAAGTTTGAACCTTTTCAAGCCTACCCTCATTATATGCAAGGGCATACACTCTAGTTCCATGCTTTGAGCCAAAATGACTAATTTCTTCAAATAGCAGCAATTAGAAACCTGGAGTGCCTCCCTTAAAATGATCCTACAGCAAAGAACCATTACCCAGTTTTCAGAGCAAGAAGTTTAAGGTGCATAACAAGATAATATTGGGGGAATATACTTTATTTGGATTGCAAAGGGGATAACGTGCAGAAGGTGCATAAGTCAAAAGAGGAGAATAAGTTTTGTCTTGTGGCCTATCTCTCTTGAACAATTAATTTCTTAGGGGTGTTTTAACACTCAGTACCCTAATGCTAACTGTATGGAGTTGCTAACCCAAAGTTCTCTAAGAGTGATAGAAAGCCTAAGAAGACAAAACATTGCATTATTCCTAACTCTTGACAGAAAAAGAGAAACAAAAGAGTTCCAGTAAAAGGAACTAAGCTGATAAATTTAAGGTGGCAACTAAAGAAGCCACAATATTCAAGAAAATGTACAAAAGCCAAGTTTGGGTGATTTGATACAAAAATGAAACCAAGTGGAATCTGGGTAATTTGAAGCCTAAAATTTCCAATTGTCTACCCAATTATCCAAGCCTGACATTACAATCCCTAAAGACCTCTTTGATTTTGAAGGTTGAATTTACCTACATTAGTGGAGATCAATATGAAAAACAAGCCTATGGGATTTTGACTAATGTTCTAAGGAGAATTTTACATTAACTACACTGGAATAAGAAGATGAAAAGGAAAGAAGACCTACACACACTCACAAATAAGATCTATTGACTTAACTATTTATATGCAGAATTCATCAGTTTATTGTGATAAAGGTTGAACCATTCCTTTTTCTTATTTGGAAACTAAAGTTTGAATTAGTATTGGAGCCTTCTTATTTCAAGTCAATTGGTGACATCAGAAAAGATTGAAGTACGAAATAGAAAAATGTCCTTAAAAATAAGATTAAATTGTTTAAGGATAAACAACTCTTTCTTTTCTTTGCTTGAGGACAAGCAAAATTTCAAGTTTGGGGGAATTTGATGAGTCAAAAACTCATTCACTTTTAATCCATTTTTCTGATTTGTTTTTTTTTTTTTTAATATAATTGATGTTTTTATTCAAAAATATGGAAATTTTACCAAATTTATATTTTGCAGACTTTTACATAAGAAATGGCAATTTTAGCAAGTATACATAAGCTATATCCGTCAAGTAGTCAGTCGTGATGCACTTGAGGTCATGACAAGTAATTCAAGACATAACACTTTTAAAGTCACGACAGAGAACTCAGGTCACGACTAGAAGTGATAGTAAGCCCAACAAAAGTTGTTGCGACAGGAGAAAATTTGTTGAGACCAAGACAGAAGGAGCTTCAAGGGAAGATCATGTCATGACACCGTTTGAGTCGCAAATACTTAAAAGAAAACATTGTCAAGTTGCAATGTATAATTGATGTCATGTACCATGAAAGATCACGAATGGGACTGCAAGGTCTCTACCAAGGAATTTGATATTGAGACAAAAATGTAAGCTAAGGACACCAATAGAGGTCGCGACTAGGATTTCATGTCGCGACATAAAAATGAGTTGAATAGTTAAAACAAGTTGCAACTAAGTTTAGGCAACTACAACAAGAGCAAAGGTGGGAGGAGGGAACCATTCGCCAGGATACTTTTAGGTCGCGGACTATAAAAAGAAACTGAACATAAAAAACCGGTTATGTGACTAAGAAATGAGGTTGCTACAGGATGGGAAGGAATGATGCCGCGACATACTTTTGATTGCATGGATTTCGTGAGGGGAAAAGAAAACAATTCTGGCCCGCGACCCACCCCATGTCGACAAGATAATGAACGCATAAAACAATTTAAGTTGCAACATGAAGGGAGCCGTGACCTAAAATCGCTGGTCGACAACGTAAATGGTGTCATTTTTGAGGTCGTGACACGTAATGCGAGAGCAAGACGCCCAAGTCAATGCATGGAACCGAGGTCATGACACGCACTTATTAAGGGCTTAAAACGTTGTCGCAACAAAGATCAACATAGCTAGCAACAAAATTGATGTCGCGACATATATTTCAGCAAAGGGAAGAACGGTCATGTCCTGACATGAAATTGTGGTCGCAACATCAACTGCTAGAAACAAGAGAAAGTTATCGCAACCAAAGTCATCA
>JAEQBH010006301.1:0-322612 GCA_016808115.1 Tetrastigma voinierianum | reverse complement strand
AAAATGAGGAGAACAATCTTCAGATGGGAAGAGAACTAAAGCTTGGAAAATTATAAGACTTCAGTTTGAGACTGCAATATAGAGGCTAGTTGAGTGAAGGTGGAGAAAGGAGGTTGAAAGTTCTCTTTCAGTTTATCTGCCAGGCCGTCTGGAGACATCTCTCTCACTCTCTCAAACACACAAATTGAAACAACAAAGGGACAGTCGGTCTCGTGACTTTAAAAAGGGAGGAGGCCGGTGGGGCGAGAGACCCTTAGACAGTGCTACTGTGTGATTTTGGTTGGGTCGACAGATCAAGGGAAGCGAGAGGACGTGCCCTTTTTTTATTTCTTTTCTTTTATTTGGAGGAGGTCTAGGTCTATTCCCCTATCAACTGCTAGTATGTATCATAATGGACCAACATCAACTGAAGTGCCTAAATTAATGTCAATATATATCTTATGTTTAATCTTTTTTACCATAACACATAACAAAATCCTTAAAAGCTTATTAATCGACACTAGCTAAGCCAATGAGATTTGGCTAAATGGTTAAGTGTTAAGCGGAACAAAATATTAAAAAGTTGCAATAAAAAATGAATAAATATAAAAAAAAAATGACACTAGCTAGACATCTTGGTAGATGGGTACAGCATAGTGTACTAGCTGTAAACCTTGTAATTAAATTTTTTTTTTTTGATCACAATGGATATGGGATCGAACTGCACAGCCTTTCGGCCCAATTACGGAGCGCTTGGGTAACGTGGGGTAAATGATCTGCCGAGGGGTGTCAGGCGCTATGCTCACGGGTGCGATCAGGGCTTTTTATCTTGTCATTCTTGCTTTGAGGTCGCTTATAGTCAGTGCTTTCACCAATGACTCATATAGCCTGTCCACCCCAGGCCATGTCCTTTGAGGCATCTTGCATTAAAGCAAGCCCCCCATGGCATCCCAACAAGACATTGATGCCTAGAGGCATTAGCAGTGAAGAAGCCTCCAGCTGCTGGTATGTGGTCAGTATGTTGAATGAGAGGGGCATGGTAGGGATAAGAGGGTCCACATGGAGCATGAGGCCGGCCTCTTTGTATCATAGTACCTGAGGTTTGCTTTGCCCTCTTGGAAGTCATGTTTACCATCACTATCTAAATACTTTATCAGGGTTTTAATGATCCCAGCAGATTGCATCGCTATGCACTCCAGCTTTGTTTTATCCCATGGAACTTCTCTGCGCATTCATTCTCTTGTTTTCAATCCATGTCTATAAATTGGAGTGCAGGGTTGATTATGTAAGAATATACACCCCCTAAACTTCTTGACCACTGTAAGATTCATGAATGAAGAATAATGGTGGATGAGCTTGGGCAGACAGCCAGTTCCGTCAAAGTCACCAACCCATCCAATAAACCTTCAATGGATATAGTATTACTAGAAATCAAGACCTGCGCTTCATGTACATATCTGCATCTGCTAATATTTGGTTTAGCCTATATAACGTGTGCGAAGGTAACTAAAAAGACTAGTGGCGAAAATGAAGGTAATAACCATATATTTATGGGCAAGAAAATGCACTCTTAAGCTTCAGAAGATATGTCAAATATAGAGGGACAGTGAAACATATTCGTATTGTAAGGAGGTAATTAGAGAATGTGGGATTGTTTCTTCCTCTCTCTAGTGGTTGTTGGATTAATGAGATAAAAGTTGAGTATTTAATGCCATCTTTGTCCTCTCAAGCATCTTACGTACTCATTAGGTTACTTAACCCCTACTATGTCTCAACAGCAACAAAGACTTGACATTTGCATCACAAAGAGGAAAAATGTGCAATCATCATTGAGAAATTAAGTCATTCTCTAGCTTCTCAGGCAAAAGTTATGGTGAACTTTTTTCTTTTTCTTTTTTTGCATTTCTTTTATAAAACCAAAATGAAGGGTCGGAATCTAGTAGAAGAGGTCTAATGATATCATCGTTGTTTTTATCTTAGTAGTACGGTCTAAAAGAGTAGACTTAAAGAAAAGGAGAAAAAGAAAGAAGAATGAAGGATGCCAAAGGAATCTTGTTCACCCATGAAGAGTTATTAGAACTATATTACCAGGGCCCAAAAGTCAGTGAAATCAAAAACAAGGTTAGATGTTCTCAAAAGGGAGAATACTTTTATGTAATCATGTTATAATCCATGAGTACTTTATAGTAATATCTTTTCCATTTTTCTTATTAGGGCAATCGAGAACTGAATTGAAGATAAATGAATATTGGAAAAATAAAAATGGTGTCTACAAGATAATATATGTGCATAGTTGTGTATGGGTGGATTCGATGAAGGTCTGCCTCGTAACCTTGCTGTTCTAAAGTCTAGGCCCAATTATGTGGGCCTGAACATGAAATTAGAGGAAGAAATACTGGGCCAGTCTAGGCTCAAACTGGGGGCCCATATCTGCTTAGAATGGGCTCACCTCTCTGTGGGGTATGGTGACGTGTCAAAGCGTTATTGCGAAAACTGCAGAGGAATTAACTGGACCGGATTCTTTCTGTTAACCCCCTATCCGGGTGTAAGACAGACAGCCTCACATCACTTCCAAGTTCCAACTCCGCTCACCCATGGCATCTCTACTCTCCCTCTCCTCAATTCCTTCGTCCAGAACGCCTCTCTTTCTTCACCACCCTTCTCCATTTAAGGTTCTCATGTTCTCTGTCACTCTCGCAATATAATCATCTTCAATCATGTTCTTCTGACTTGTATATAACTACGTGCAGGGAAATGTGAAAAATCTCAAGGCAAACCCATGCCAATTTCTGACTGTAAAGCTCGAGGTAAAGAGGAAAGTGGGAAAATCTGGAGTGGTTGTTGCGGAGTCAAGCTTCTCAAGTAATCCGGTTGCTGACAGGAGTGTTCGGTTTCGGCTGGACAATCTGGGGCCACAGCCAGGGTCGAGAAGAAAGCCAAGAGAGAAGGGAGGGTATATCCAGCAAGGACAAAGGGGGCAGTTGTGGAGTTTTGGAATGAGGGTCAGAAATCGAGAGGTCTGGTCCTGGGGTAATGAAGGGCTTCGAGGGCGGAGCAGGTCGCCCCTTGCCAGCGAATCCCAAATTGCGAGGAATTGGGAGGTAATGAAAATGGCTGCATGTATTCCAATTATTTCTTCTTGTTGTCTTGTGTGCTATGGGATTAGAGTGTGGTGTGATCTTGGGTACTTTCTACAAACTTCAATGAGAATACTGTCCTGTTCTTCAGGAATTTTAACTCATTGATTTGTCTAGTGTAATGCAGTACTTGTTTGAGTAAATTATACATAGACATGTGTTTGAGGAAATGCTTCATTTGGTATAGTCCTACATATAAGCTGCAAGGGAATTTTATTTTATTTTAATATTTCCAGCAGCGATCCAATTGCAACTTCCATGCTGTTCTTTTAGTGTTATTCAATGGATAAAAATTTCCAACATTCAATTGTATATCTACCATAGATGCGCATGCTGTTAATCTTTGATTCTTGACCACCAAACTTGTATATTTGGAAACCAAAATCCCTCTTTGGTATTGTGTAGAAACATTAAGACAGTAAAACATGATTCCTTGCTTGAGAAATATGCCAACTTTTGTAATCAAAGAAGTGAGAAGGATGAGTGTTTTATCTCCCAACTTCCAGCCAAATAGCTTAGCCGTTTGAATTTTATGGGTGCGCTTGTACTCTCAGTCCTGATTTTGAGTTTTCTTCTTGAGCTTGAATGCTTTTGAATCTTGGCCTATCAAAATTACGTATATAAAAAGGACATAACTAAAAGAAGGTGGAGTGACTTACTGTACAACTGTTTGCTCAGGTTGCTATTACTCATCGTATGTTTGGGAAGTCATGGATGTAACATATTTATTAGTACTCGTTTTTTTCATTTTACAAGGTATGCGTGCGGGTTTACCTAATTATGTCCCTGTGAACTTAAAAGACATAGAAGAAGCTGGATTTCAAGAAGGTGAAGAGGTATCACTGGAGTCTCTGAAGAAGGGTTTGATCAACCCATCAGGGAGAGAAAGGAAACTCCCTTTGAAGGTACACATTGAGCTAAATATTTTATGACAGATCTAAGCAGTTGAGATTTTTCTTAGATTTGAAACTTAGTAACCTACCAATGGAATTTTTAACCTGATATATTTCATGTGGTTTCAAACTTATTTCAGTTTTAAACACAAAAATAAAAAAATGCTTAGGCATCCTGATCTCAACAAAACTTGATGCGACTGCATTTCCAAATAGTTTGAGCTAATTGTAATAAGATTTGTCAAAATAGGTGTCGATGTTAATCAAATAGGACACGAAAAGGATGATAGAAATTTACATTTCAAATCAAATTCATTTTTTATGATGCAAATGAAGTCGACCTGAATTTAGGCATGGTAAATGAAACCCACTCAAGAAAAATAGAAGAAAGATGGGGTATTATATACCCACTATACTGCAAGAGTGCATATTGCATACAAACGCTCCTTAGAATTTTTCAGCTCTCATGTCTACAGGATATAATACAATACTATACTCCAATCCCCAGTCTTTAAGTTTTTCTTTGAGGTGCATCCTGTGGGACTCTACGCGAGTCCTATGTAAGGCCAGGTTTTGTTAGATTTTATCTTTTTTAAATGAAATTGTACATGCTGTTTGAGCATCTGATAATAAAATTATATGACGCTCTTGCGCAAATTGAATGCATTAGAAACATAGTATCGATCAGAGAGACTCACAAACTTAGTTCCACTGTCCATATCTTATCTGCAGCAGATGAAACATGATGGAAATCATAATTAATAGGATGTACCTTACAAGATGGGAGAGAGTAGAAAGCATTGTAAACTGTATGAAAGTAGAACAAATATCAGATTTGTATTTTCATGTTCATGCTGGAAAAAATTCTAATTTCTTTCTCAATTTCAGATTCTGGCTGACGGGAGCTAAGTGTGAAGCTAAATGTAAGGCCGTGCCTTCTCAGCATCAGCAAAGGAGAAGCTAGAGGCTGCTGGTTGTTCTATCACAATACTACCAGGCCGGAAGAAGTGGCTAAAGCCATCAGTTCTTAAGAATCTTGCTCGTGCTGAAGAGTATTTTGCCAAGAAAAGAGCTGCAGCAGAACAAGCTTCTTCTTGAGCAAACCTCAGTCAGCCACACTGCTCTCTGTCCTTTTTATCCCACCTCTTTTTCTTCTTAATACTTGAGATATGTAAAGTGCCATAGAAGACATTTTAGGATTCTAATCCTTGTATTCTTTTTCCCTTTTTTACATTTGTTCTTCAGTTCAAATTTATCGAGTGCGTAAGGTGTCTTCCGTTTTGTCATGAGTGTTGCCATTACAGTACTCCTAAAAGTTGCTTGAAACTAACTCGTATCGGTTCTTTTCTTGCCACAAGGTTACATTTAGCAAAAGTTAGAATGTCCTTTCGTGATTATATTTAAACTCACAAAGAGGGGAGGGGGTTGTTGAAAGACATGATCTGCATGCATGGTCGTTATTTAATTTCAATCACATAAGAATCAAGCCATGAACATAATTTAGTCTATTCATATCATATCACATCAGACAAGGACTTGCCCGTCCTCCTACTTCTGTGTTAATATCCATCCTTTTCTGCAACACCTCACATGCATTTGTCACTACTACTTGTTTAGTAAATTCTGGTAATTAATTCACCGTTTTGGCAAGTGAAGGGACCATTTAGATTGTGGTTGTGGTTGTTGACATGTGTTCAGTTTAAGAAGAATTAATAGTTGGTTTTGGTCATTGCCCGCAAGATAATGCCCACTTACACCTGAACTTCAAAGAGGAAAATGTTAAAAGAGGAGGAAGTCTTGAGTCTTCTCTTTGTAATTTCATTAACTAGAATTATTCAAGGCGACTAGGCGAGGAGGTGACAGTCGATTATTAAATATAAATACATAGACTGGCCAAGGCCTGAGCCAACCTTAAAACCATTTCCATCCATTGGACTTTTCTCCTTGTCATTTCTCATGCTTTCCACAAATTATATCAATTAAGCTGGACTTTTTATTTGCAAATCTGATGCCGTCTGCCTCGTATCAAAAGAGAGGAAGTAAAAGCTTTTATAAGCTTTTTCTGAAAGCTTGTTTTATAGCTACGGAAGTTGACTCATGAGGATTCTAAGAAAATGACTGCCGTTTATTTCTCATTTTAGCTTATTAAGCTAAAGCTTTTACTAGGCCATCTCAATTTGTTTCTTAGCCTTAGGGCTAACATTTGGCGAACAAATTCCGCCATATTTGGTGGTCTTTTCTGTTAGGTTTGGGTTTGGATGACAATCCTAGCTAAACTGAAGTCCCAGCATATGGGTTGGTATTTTCTTTTTTGATGCAATGTGCAGCGCGATTAATCAACACACGATTGATTAACAAGAATAAAACATTTCAATTTAGAGATCAATTCTCAATCCAGTGAACAAAATAAAGCAAAAGTTTTGAATTTATTGATAAATTGATAAAAACGATAAAAGTCCTTAAAACAAATTCTAAAACATCTATTTATACTATAAACATAATTTGGGTATAAAAGGATATAAAATAATACCCAAAACAATAATAGAAAAGAAAATAATATCCCAAAATAATAATAAGAAAAAAAATAATACTCCCAAAACAATAATTTGAAATAAAAATAATATCCCAAAAAATAAAAATAATATCTCCAAACAACAAAAATAAGAATGCTGAATGGGTTGGTCGTCTCTTGGTAAGAAAAATGAAAATGGTTTCTTTACAAATATCTTTATATTAACTATAAAATAATCAAAATATTGATTTTTATCTTTAAAATTGTTAAGAATATTTTTGAAATGCAAAATAGATGTTGCAATATTTAAAACTCAAAAATACTATTTTTGAGAGTATTTTAAAATCGTTCACTCTTTACGCATATTCATGGTAAACCATAAGAAATTTCTTAAAATTTCGAAAGATAAGCAGTAAGGATATGTGCCGGTCATCAGACTTGGAGCCTATTTAGTAGTTATTTTAGTCAAAGTATTTTTAATTAGAGTATTTTCTTTTTCTAGAAAATATTACGAGTAAATTTTCAAAACTATAAGTATGATTTTTTATATAAAAGTGTTCCCTAAATTTCATCAAGAACCTAATATTTTTACAAAAAACACTTTTAAAGCAAATAAAAAAAGATTACTTTCAATGTAACTGTCAAACGAGTTCCTAACGAAGTTCATAAATATTTTCAACTAATAGAGGGCTTTAATGGAAATGAGTCTCATAAGTATGGTTTATTCTTTATGAATAATGAGCTTTAAAATTTAATATTTATATCAAGCCCAAACCATAAATTTTTATGGGGCATATACAAGCTTTCATGATCCATATAATAAAATATACTTACTAATATTAGTATATTAAATCAAATTTTGCGTGGTATGTTTTATATCCTCAATATTGTTAAGCATGCATGGCAATATTTTACACATGCACAACTTAATACATGTTATTGGTAGAGGTGGATATGGTTTGGTTAACTGAATCGTGGCACAAAATAAAAATTGATTGTCGGTTTTTGATTTATTATTTATATAAACAAAAAACCTAATCATTAATATGATTAACCAAATCTTCAGATTACTATTTGTTCAATTTACCATATATATATATCGGTTTTTCGGTTAACCACATAATTAAAAAATAAATTTGCAATTCCATAATAATATATTAAAGTTCAAATTATAATAATTATTATAAATACAATAAAAAATGCAAAGAGAAAATGAATACAATCTATTCATTTGCAATTCCATGACACTTTTTCATTTATAATATATCTACAAATAATATATGAAACATATGAGATTAGATAATTTAATCATGGTTTTTTTAATCAACCACATGTTTTAACAACTTTAGTAGAAAAAAAACTAATCCAAAGAAATCAGAGCCTATATGCTTTGGTTTGGAGGAAAATGGTAAAAGCTTGGTTCGAAGGAAAAAAGTAAAAACGACATATAGAAATGGGAAAGTCACAACTTAAACAAGTAGGGAAACTTATTTTATGTATATATTTTTTATTTTTTGATTGGTTAATCAAAACCACAGTCTTTTTTATTTTGTAAACTGAAACCTAAACCGAAAGCCAGATTTGTGTAAATCAAAAACCAAAACCGAACCGCTTGATTTGGTTAACTTATTTTTCGGTTTGGTTTGGGTTTGGTTTTTCGATCGGTTCGATTTCTTAGGTTTTTTTTCCCATCCCTAATTACTGGTAACATGTTTAACTGTGCAAATGCAGAATTTTTTTTGAAAAAAAATTCCCCTTTGCAGTATGGGTGGTTTGAACTCAGGTCCTGCGCTTTGGCCCTCCCTGAAATCTACATATAACTAAACCAGTGAAGTATGACCAGTTGTCTCTAAGTTTGCCCCCTAATCTTGTATCCTAACTCTGCCACTATCAATGATCATAACATGTTTATATCAAGTGAGGTGTTGCAATTTAGAAAATTTATAGACTTTCAAGATCGCAGACGAGTAGAAACTTGATTAATATGATCTTGTTAGATTACTATATGACAAGTTAATTATATGGCAAGTTCTATTATTGTATATGGCAATTGTATTTTTTCCTTTCTTAGGTTTGTATAGCCTAGCCTATATAAGACCTCTTCTTGTACATGTAATACACAGTTTATAATATACAAAGACTCAAGTCTTTCTTCATGATATCAAGCAATTAGTTGATCCCAAATTGATTTGGTAGGTTGTGATATACGATAATCACTTTGGTTCTGTGAATCGATAAAGTTTGCGTGTGAGCTTGAAGTTCACGAAGGCACTACTCGAGTCCGACATCATAGAAATTAACAAGTAGAATCTCAAACTTCTTTTTGCAATATCAATGTTGTCAAACTCATCAACAAGGGATGTAATAGAAGTATTACGAAACCAAGTGATGATATGATGATTAGCACTCTCTCAATCCTCAATTCGAATGGCATAGACAAAATCAGTTTATTTGTCATCTTTTTCTGGAATAGGACGGTCACGGATGAAAGCCACGACACGGCCCAGCGAGATAAGCGCACATGAGCGTGAATATTGGCCAAATTATCTCCGCCAAAAAATAAAGTGAATCGGACCGAGAGAAATTTCATCCTCGGCATATCTAAATTCGGTCAGCGGATAGAAAAATGGAATCGAGTTCGAAAATAAGTTAGAATGCACACAGTGAATTTTAGATCCAGCGGTCGAAGGTCGATGGTCGACGGGCGGCGTGGTGTGTCCGAGTCGGGCACGGGCGGAGGTGGACTGGGCGACATGGCGGCGGCGTAAGCCTACTGAGGTTGATGGCGGCGTGAAGTGCGCGGCGCGTTGTTGGGCATGGTGCCCACTAAGCATGTAATTTGTCTTGCTTCATGAAAAGCAATTTCTATATTTGATTCTTTTATACATGTGTTGTATAATTTAGTAAATATCGAAGAAAATCCAAAGTTTATTAATGTAACTATAATCTTAGTATAGCAGGTTATATATAAGATGATCAAGATTATAGATAATAAACTAAGCGTAGTAGTAAATCAAAGTAAGGGATCTTTGATACATATTACTACTAGTACGGTCCCGCGAACATTAAGTGCGAGTAATCTTGATGCGGATTGCGATGTAGTGACATTAAAATGGAGGTGCTTTATGTCGATTACTGGGCGAGGACCGGACATGGATTAAACTCTTAAAATAATATGCAGATTCTGATTAGAGTTTTAAGCGGGTATTATTTAGATGATAAATATGCGAGATTGATCTTGTCAGCTAGTAGTAGGACTCACGTACATTTCAATAGGGCCTTTTGATTCATAGGTTACGGTTTGTCCTAAGACAGACTCAATACTTATGTCTTGGAGGCGGGTGAGATGGAGTGGCACAGGGGAACATGTCCCTCTGATATGAAATCCAAACCCTTCTTGAGGGAAGCGGATGGTGGTTCCCTTAAATTAATTAGTGCAGGCGAGAGCAGTTTAGGCGCTCTAATTTATAACAGGTTTATAAATTAGTTCGCTAGTGAATTAATGGAACTTAAGGATGATAAAGAGATCACTAGAGGGAGTCAACGGTTATTTCACCTAGCTACAATGATGGACCAATTTTGGAGGATTAGTGCATGTAATGATCGTATCGATGGACTACTTGGTATCACTAAGTAAATTGTGCAGCCAATTACAAGAGTTCGGTTTGATTTTTAGTGGAATAATATTGGAACAATAAATTAAATTAATTGATTAAGAGTTTAATTAATTATCAAATTTATTGGAGCTTGGAATTCTGGTCCATAAGTCTGGGTTGCCTCTGTAAATATATACATGATTAAATTGAGAATCCCTTGGAGGGCATAGTTGTAAAAGGAGTGTTTCATAGCAACTATGTAGTAATTGTGGATAATTAAATGTTAATTAATTAATTATTGAATTAATTAATTAATAAGTAATTACTATGTGGATGAAATGGTTAATTTGAAATTAATAACATTAATTAATTATTGAATTAATTAATTAATAGTAATTACTATATGATAAACTGGTTAATTTGAAATTAATCATATTTATTTTTGGTCACTTAATTTGAATTAATTTGAATTCAATATTCAAATATGCCACTTGATCAAATGGTTGGGATCGATTGAGAGCATGTATAAATAAATGAAAACACAGGCGTCGAGGTGATAAAAAATTAGAGAAAAAAAAAGAAGAGTTCCTTTTTGCCTCCATCTATGCTTTGATCTCATGTGTTGAGAATATCAAGAATTCTAAAAACAAAACCTTTGTTAATCTGTACGCCCACACGTACCCTGTAGTGAAGAGGAACAGTTTGGAAGATCATGGAAAACAAGAAAAAAAGAAAAAAAAAAGATCTTGAGTTGTCAACCCTACTTGCCGGAAAAATCTCCTTAATTTGATTAAGGTAATTCTTCTTTATTGTTTGTTGATTAGTATGCATGTACCATAGGATCGTAAAAATAGTTTTATTAATTTTTAAAATTCTTTGAATTTAAAATTTTCATTTACCAAACTTTGTTTTGAACTTGAAAAACCTACATGCACGTGGATCTGACGTGCTCTAGTGTAGGCGGCGCATGGCGGTGCGTGGGATAACGCGTGGACTTCAGGCGGCGCGTGACGGCACCGTGAGCTTTTGGAAACGATCTATTGCACCTGGAGTGTATCGTGCGACAAGATCTGCGCACTGAATGGCACAGCAGCCGGTTTTGGTGAAGGTAGGAAATAAGGAGCAAACGGTGGTGTTTTTTCGGAAAAATAAGCTATATGGTGGCTGTAATGCCTAGATCGTGAGAGCAGCTGAAAAAATTCAGAGAAATAGTGTCATCTGATCGAGTCTTGATCTTATAAACCCATTTACAACCGATAGCAACTTTTCTAGAAGGGAGATAAACCAGATCTCATGTTCCAGTCTTATGCAATGCATCCAACTCTTCTTTCATAGCTTGCTTCCATAAAGGTTAGAAGAAGCCTCCTGAAAGTCACGAGGTTCTGGAGAGAGGCAAGAGTAGAAAAGCAATGGAAGTCACGAAGGTGAGAAGGAAGAGTGTAGCACCCTTTCTGGCCCAACCCGTTTGGCAGGTCCGAACCGAGTCCGGGTTGCTCTAATGTCACCCAATCACCTTATCAAAATCATTTATCAAAAACACGTCGTAGCGTTACACTTCAGTTGACATAAAATCCTTTACAAATATGCGGAAGCGTTTTTAAAGGGGTAAGCCCATTTCATTTCATTCATTCAAAAGTACAATTATTATAAAGGCATATCAAGCCTTTTCAAATGATTTACAAAATAGATATTCAGAGTTGAAATTGGTTTTACAAAATATCAATGTTCAAAGAATATGGGAATTGAATGCATATGTCAGACATCTTTCATAATTCTTTATAATCGGCAATTTGAGCGCTCCTCGATCTTGCTTTTCGCTCTTGTTCAATCGGTACCTGCGCATAGATAAAACTACACGTTAATCATTTTCATGCTTAGTAATTCTATACAATTCCATTCTCAGTTTCAGTTTAAATCAAATCATGCAGTTTTACTAAACAAACTTTCAGATCTTTTTGGATGATTAATGCCAATACAATACATATACTTATTTCATACAATCATTTATGGTTCATTCATCGTCAGAATAAACACTTCCATATGCAATAAGTCATTGATAATCAAATCGCCATTTCCACAAATACTCTTTTCATTTAAATTCGCAATCATGCTTTTCAATTCCCATTTGTCACAATCTCGAATCAATTCAATTTGGATACGCCTTAATAAATTTAAGCATGTTTTCGATATAGGGATATCTGTAATCAAACGCGGTCACGGGTTGCGGGCGTTATAAAAGCGGTTTTAAAACCTGGTGCGATTCCATTTGTTTGCGATAGTTATTAAAAATCCAATTTGGTGAACACTACAGATCTTGTCACTGCTAGAAGGCGTTGCTGATCGGGTGACACATCGATCTGATCATTGATCGCACACGCTGAAATTTTTGACCCCTATTGGTATGCAATCCTATCCTTCATCGAACTAAGCGGTTAACATTTGAGTGAGGCATTCAAATATTTTATAGCAACATACAGTACAATATGTACATTTGTATAAACTCATGCAATTTTCATTTGCAAACATTTCACAATCAATTTCTTCAAATCAATTAAAACAATTCAATATGTTTTTCTTATGCATTTAGAACAAATAGTTCAAATCTTGAAACGAGAATAGGAGAAGATAGAACAAACCAAAATCGTCACTTTGATTCCGATCTTTGGAATCTCGACTAATGCGGGCTTTTCCTCATATTAATTTTATTAATATAATGTGATGGCACATGTTAGTAGGTTATTCTAGGAGTTTTTGGTCAGGGTTTATGTCTACCCGATACCCCTTTACTTGAAAAATTTTTTGGGGACACATGAGCCATAATTTGCTCATGCTTCCTTCAAGAAAAGTTTAGCTCTATGAGTCTAATTTTAGTAGGAATTGAAATCATCTCATTTGAATCACCCAAACTCAAGTTACGACATTTTAATGCCAAACTAGCTAGTATGCCCAACTCACTCGGTTACCTACTGTTATTCCCAATTTCATGAGTCTTAAATCCATAAATTGGTAATATTTCCTTCTAATCATTTGAATCTAAGGTTCTAAGGTTTCTTCTCCAACTGGAATCATCCAATTTGGATCACCAAAACTCAAGTTATTGCATTTTACATCCAGTTACTTCAATTTGCAAAGCATAATCATACTGTTCTTACACATAGCTCTATTTTGACAAATTTCTGGGCACTTTAGGGTTATAATTTGCATACACTTCCTTCAAGTAAATTATTTTCCTAGAGTTCTATTTTACCCATAATTTTGAATCACTCAATTTGGATGAGTGAAACTGACTTATAGCCTTGGCTCTTATAACAATACGAAAGCAGGCATAACCAGTAAAGGCTGCAGAGCTCACCTTTAGCTCCCGTATTTGGGAGCCTTAGAGCTATAATTTGCTCATGGTCTCTTCTATACATTTTTATACCTATCTCTTATGGTTCTTTAACAATTGGAATCACTTCATTTGGATGATTATAACTTAATCTATAGCCAAAACAAGAACGGATCTTGTGAAATTTTATGACATTTCCTTTGAAAACCCAACATTTTCCCTTTTTACAAACACTCCTCCAAACCAATCCAAACAAATCTAAACAATACCAAACAATCTCAAACTGAACTAAAACATCCAAGAACACTTTTATACCACATTTGGGGTTTTATTAAACCCGAACCTGAAGTAGGGGATTAGGGTGTGGTTTTCTTACCTTAAATCCTTTCAATCATAATGTCAAGCTTTCTTCTTCAACTTGATCTCTTAAACTCTTACTTTAATGGAACAAGAATCACAACCTCCTCACTTTGCAAGCCCTAGCTCTCCCTTCCTCTCTCTCTCAAACCGTTTTGCTCAAAATGAGCTTCCAAGACCACTTTTGGTCTTAAATATCCCATGTCACATAAGACCTTGTTTGGCCTTCTTTAAAAATCCATTTTTGGGTTTAAGTTCTCCTAATTGCTAGCTTGCTCACTATTTGTCCCTATTTGCATTTAAATTCTCATTAATCACACTTAGACATTTCTTATTTCTAACTTATGACCCTTAGGTCCTTATTTCTAATTTCGATTTTTGCCATTTTCACTTGGGTTTATTTCGGGTTCGATTAATTTCTCATTTTAGCATTTAATATTTGCATTTGGATTTTAACCATATAATAATTTAATCAACATTCATTTAACAATTCAGGAAAATACCCAGGATCTGACTCAATTTATACGGAATATATAATAAAATTATAAAAAATCTAAGGTATTTTTGAGCGTTACAGAAGTGATTACCTTCGATCTAGAACTGACGAAGTGCATAAGTCGGAAGGGTGGTAGGATCCTGTTGAGGCGTATCAATGGGCAAGTCGATGATCGGTGTGGGAAGCTTATCAGATACATGAGAAGAAACATTAGAAATAGGAGGGGGAAACTATCGGTGTACGAATCTGAGGTGGTAGACAAAATCAAAATTTCTTTCGTATGAGCAGTAGCTCTACCTGTTGGCGTACCCGAGGGTGCCATTTTGGCACCTCGGCCCTACGTGTGGAAAGGGTATCCCACGCCTTGGCATAGGTCTACGCTACGGCGTGGGTTCCTTACGCTGCGTAGGGCCGATAATGCCAGTTTTTCAGTTTCCTCATTTTGCGATTTCTCAAAAATCCTCAAAATCAAAACAAAAAATGGGGAATAACTCTGATAACATCTTAATATCATCATAAACCAACTATGAGTAAAACCCATGGATGGATTAGGGTTTCTTGAACATCAAGTCCTGACTTTCTAGGGTTTAGAGGTTCATACCTTGAATCTCTTGAAACTACGTACCCACCTTTTTCTTCCTCCTTGATCACTTGGAAACCAGAAATGGGGATGATCTCACACCAAAACCTTGATTTCTCCTCAACCCTAGCCTTCTTTTCTCACTCTCCCCCTTAAATACGTTTTTGCCCAATGCACAAATGTGCTCTTCTAAGACCACATTTAGTCTTATTTCTCTATTTAAGTGTAAGGCCATGTTTGGCTTACACACAAATTCCATTTGTCATTTTTCTTATTTTTGCTCTTCATTTCACTTTCATTTATCATTTAATTCACTTTTGCATTTAAGCTTATTCTATTCTTGACCTTTAGGTCCTCATTTTACCAATTCCAAATTTGCCCTTTGTACACTTGGGTTTATTTCCGGGTTCAATCAATTTCTCATTTTAGCTTATAACACTTAATCATATGCTCACATATTCATTTCACATTTCACAATTTATCAGTTTTCCAGGAAAAACCCAAATTTGACTCAATTCATACTTGAAATATATAATAAAATTATTATAAAAATTATAGGGTATTTTTAGGGCGTTACAACTCTCTCCCAGCAAGAAATTTAGTCACAAAATTTCACGCTTGAATCAACCGATTAGGATCTGCTGGCATTTGCATCGTTTCTTCACTTTCAATGACTTAGCCGGTCTTGTGGTTTCTCCTGATACTTTGACTAGCGGAATCTTCTTGTTCCGCAATTCTTTCACCTCGCGAGCCAAAATCTACAGTAGACAACCCCGCCATCAGGTCAAATATATCAGTGCCATTCGATTGTCTCAGAAGATTTACGTGTAGTGAATGCGATCGATTACCTCCGTAGCATAGACACATGAAATACATTATGAATTTTTTCCAATTCCGAAGGTAATGCTAATTTATATGCCACTGGACCCACTTTTTCGATTACTTCATAAGATGATAAACTGGGCTCGACTTGCCTCTTTTCTGAGAATCTCATCCACCTTCTTCCGGCGATACTTTCAAAAACACTTTTTAAGCCGATCTCATATCGAATATCTTTTCTTTTCATCGGCATATGATTTTGTCTATCGGTGGCCACTCAATCTCTCTAATCATTTTCCACCTTTTCTTGATCTCTTGTATCAAGTCGAGACGATCACTTTCTTTTAAGCTCGATTCCATCCCGACCTGATGGTGTTTTACATTTCTTCCATATAAGCCTCGTAGGCACAATTCAATGTGATTGGAAGCTGTTGTTGTACACAAATTTAACTAAGAAATGTGTCAATCAACCTCGCCGTCGATCCACCTGAATCCTTAACATATCTTCTAAATTTGGATGCTCTTTACGATTGTCCATCGTCTGGGTGGAACCTGTCTTGAAATTCAATCGGAGTGCCAGCAGCCTCTTCAATTTTCCCAAAATCTCAAAGTAAACCTCGGATCTCGGTCTGAAATAATGGATATAAGAATCCCATGTAACCAAACTATTTCCTTGATATATAACTTTGCTAATTTGTCAAGTGAATAGTCGGTTCTCACTGGTAGGAAGTGAGTTAACTTGGTCAATCGGTCCACTACGACCCAAACTGAGTCATGCTTTCTCCCTGTCAATGGTAACCTAACCACAAAATCCATGGTAATTCGGTCCCATTTCTACTCCGGTATTCTAATAGGTTGTAATAATCTTGAAGGAACTTGATGCTGCTACTCTTTGACACACGAGCAGTTTACAAACTACGATACATCTCTTTTCATTAGGACCACGGAATGACATTTTCAAATTTTGATACATCTTTGTGCCTCGAGATGGATAACAAAAAGATCCATTGTGTGTCTCTTCAGCTGGCTTTCCTCCGTCATTTACGTAATTACACCTGAGCGATCCTTATCATCCTGAAACTCCATTTTCATTCACTGTAAAATCGGTCTCTTTATAATTTCCAATTTGACTCACCATGGCAGAAATCTATCCGTCTCTCTTTTATGCTTCTAGCACTCGGTTCAACATCTCCGGTCCTTCTATCAATTCTGCCACTACGATACCATCGTCTAATAATGACAAATGGGCATTCAACGCTTGAAGCTTTTGAATCGACTTTCTGCTCAAAGCATTTGCCACTACGTTGGCTTTTCCTGGGTGATAGTCAATCATACAGTTATAATCCTTTATCAACTCCATCCATCTACGTTGTCTCAAATTAAGCTCTCGTTGTGAGGGCAAATACTTAAGGCTCTTATGATCAGTGTAGATGAAACACTTCTCCATACAAATAATGTCTCGAATTTTGATTGCAAATACAGTGCGACTAATTCGAATCTGTGTGGGGTAGTTCTTTTCATGCGGCTTCAAGCGTCTTGGAAGCAGGCTACCACTTTACCCTCTCGCATTAGGACACATCGAGTCGTTTAGTGAGCGTCTTTAAATCACATATTCATACGAGTAGGTTGGGTGATAAAATCGGAGCCTCGGTTAAGAATGCTTTCAACTTTTCAAAAACCTCTTTGGCGTTTTCACTCCATTCATACTTTACGTTTTTAAGAGCAATCTGGTCATCGGGGGCTGAAGTCATAGAAAACCCCTTAGCAGATCTTACGTAGTAACACGCGGTCGAAGCTACGCATACATAACATTTCTTGGTGGCTTCGATCAAGAACCACTTATTTTCTTTGGATCCACTTTCGAATCCACTTCTTGATACAATTTGTCGAGGAAGGACCTTCAGTACAACCAAAATTAGTACTTGCTCGATTCGTAAGCTGTTATTTCCTCAGAAGTCTCTAACATTACTGAAGGTTATTGTCATTGATTTTCCGATCTTTTGAATACGAGAATGTCGTCTATGAACACTCGACAAAGCGATCCACATACGGTCGAGAAAAACATGATTATTAGGTCCATGGCCGCATTTGGGCATTGTCGAGCAAAGCGGCATTCTGAGGAACTTCGTAATGTCCATATCGCGTTAAAGCGTTGTTTATACACATCCACATCTTTAATTCTCAACTAATACCCCGAATCACAAATTTATCTTCGAAAAGATACTTACACTTTAGGTTTTAATTGAGCAAATCATTAATCTGAGTACTTGGTACTTATTCTTCTTGTCAACTTGTTCGATTGTTTATAATTGTCATGGTTGAAGTATGCCATCTTTCTTCTTAACGAAAAGCGTGAGGAGCTCCCATGGTGATACACTCGAATGAAATAAATCCAGCTTTTTCTACTTGGTTCTTGCAGGCTGATTTCAATTCTTTTAACTCAGCCAGGCCCGGTATGCGAGTGTAATGGATGCCAGTGTGGCTGAGTACGATGTCGATAGCAAACTCAATCTCCTTATGTGGAGGCAATCCTGGCAACTCTTCTGGAAACACTTCCGGAAAGTCACTAACGGTAGGGATATGGGGTACACTAGACCTTGCATTTTGTTCAATCATAATGAATAGGCTTCACGTCCTTTTCAGCACCATTTTTCTAGCGGTGGGCTGCGAATATCACATTAGAGAAAGTGGTTTTGACCTCTACGTGTACTTCCATCCTCGATCGATGTCCTTAAGGTCACTCTTTTCATTCTACAATCCACCATCACTTGGTGTCGGGACAACTAGTCCATCCTCAATATCACATCAAATTCTCTGAAGGATAACTCTATCAAATCTCCAAAAAATTCATACTCTCGTATTTTGATGGGACAATCTCTATACACTTTGTTCACAATAACACTATGCCCGAGCGGGTTCATCACCAAGATGTCATAACTTGGTTTCACTCCTCAGTAAATTACCCAAGCTGGGTATGTCGGTGCAAATGTACGAATGTGTTGATCCTGGATCTATCAAAGCATGAACAACAGTATCAAAGATATGCAGTACGGAGGATGCTTGGGGTCAGCACGGACCAATAGGGGAGGGGACTTCCGAGTCTACAACGGAGCCTGTCATCATAATTTTGCAAGAGTTCCCGACTAATGTCACTGGGCCATCGACTCCTCCTCATCCTGAAACTTCAGTTGACATAGTTGGGCCATTAACCCCTCATCTTGAAAATGTATCTTAACTAGCCGAGATGGTTTGTTCCCGACGTCGCTTTTTGGTTTTTTGAATGCGATATTACTAAGTTTTTTTGAATGAAAATATCGCTTGATAAGAAATTCGATTCACATCTGTTTGTCATATTACTAAGTTGATGATCCAAGGTCTAGGGCCATCAAGGGCTAGTCGTCGAAGGACTAAAACAATCATCTCATAAAAATGGAGAATGCCTATTGGGACTTATGTTGCATGAGGCCCAGGGTCATCAAGGACTAGCCGCCAAAGGACTAAAACAATCATCTCATAAAAATGGAGAAATAAAGTTTGTAGGGACTTATGCTGCCTGAGGCCTAGGGCCATCGAGGGCTTGTTGTCAAAGGCATAAAACAATCATCTCATAAAAATGAAGAAATAAAGCATGTAGGGACTTATGTTGCCCGAGGCCTAGGACCATCGAGGGCTAGCTGCCAAAGGTATAAAACAATTATCTCATAAAAATGGTGAAATAAAGCCTGTAGGGACTTATGCTGCCCGAGGCCTAGGGTCATCGAGGGCTAGCTTCCAAAGGCATAAAACAATTATCTCATAAAAATGGAGAAATAAACCATGTAAGGGACTTATCTTTGCCCAGGGAACTGCAGGCTAAATTTAACCGTAAAGGCATAAAACAATCATCTCATAAATACGGAGAAATAAAACCTATATGGACTTATGTTGCCCAAGGCCTAGGGCCATCGAGGGCTAGCCGCCAAAGACATAAAACAATCATCTCATAAAAATGGAGAAATGAAGTTTGTAGAGACTTATGCTGCTCGAGGCCTAGGGCCATCGAGGGCTTGCTGCCAAAGACATAAAACAATCATCTCATAAAAATGGAGAAATAAAGCCTCTAGGGACTTATGCTGCCCTCTCCTAGGGCCATTGAGGGCTAGCCGCCAAAGGCCTAAAACAACCATCTCATAAAAATGGAGAAAATAAACTGTGGGACTTATCTTTTGCCTGAGACCTAAGGCCGTAATTGCAGCGAGGCATAAATAATCATTTCATAAAAATGGAGAAATAAAGCATGTAGGGACTTATCTTTAGCATATTTATCGCAATACGACATGGTATCGCCTCCCGACTCCCTTGGTCTTTTGTCCCGGTCGATGGCGATTCTCGAGGAGAACAACAGTAGGAAACTCATCTCCAATATCACCTCCTGCCATCTCCTCAGATGCTTCCTTAATTCGGGTAACCAGTCGACTTTGAACTCGCTCTTTTATCTAGCTTCCTCGAAGACCCTCAAAAGTTGATCATGGGAACCGAGTATAAATTCATGAGGTGTTAAATACCTCCAGAAGGAGTTTGAAAATGCGTTAGAAGGTGTCTAAAGTTCCTTTTGGTGCTCGGGAGACTTAGTACCTTTATGACAAGTTGGTGTTTGGACTTAGATCGATAAACCAGCTTCCCCAGGCTGAAGCTACACATGAGACCCTGACAAATGAATTCAAGGTAAGTTAATTCATTTTAACCAAACAATCAAGGTATGGACAAAATAAGGCTTGGATCCCTGCACCATACTTGCATCGGGATAGGTATTCACTCACAAGCCACTCGAGAGCATGGGATCCTTTGCATCTGACGTGAGCAACCACGTTACCTGTGGCTTATTCTTACCAGTGATGGGCGTTCGTTGCTAGTTGCAGAGACTTAGCATCATCAACAAGGTAATACCTCCTGAGATTATGCCGCTTTAGGGTGTATGCATATAGGACCTCCTCCAAACTTAAACGCACCTCATAGTTTCTATTTAGTACACACACCCCTAACAGAACGCGGATAATGTTCACATGGGTGTGGACATGATGGAGTTGGGTAAAGTGGAAAAACTGATGTTGTGGTACCCTTTTCCGGCGGAGCCCGTTTTGGCGGATCGGCAGAAGTCAGGGATACTGTTATCCTTTCGATCACTGAATCATATCTTTGCGGGAAATGATTTCAGAGTGGTAACCGTAAACATTCGTTTAAAAATACGTTTACAATGAAGGCATTCCAAGCCTTTTCAAAATGATTTACAAAAATAGATGTTTGAAGTTCAAATTGTTTTTACAAATATCGATATCGAAAACATGGAATGAATGCACATGTTGGAGCATACTCAGAGATTTCCTTCTTTGACTCGGCGGCTCCTCGATCTTGGGTCCGCTTTCGATCACTATCTATCACTCGGTACCTGCGCATTGGTAAAACAATACGCTAAGCATTTTCATGCTTAGTGGTTTTATACAAATCCATTCCTCAGTTTCGGTTTATCAAATCATGCAATTTAACAATTCAAAACTTTCAAATCTTTATGGATGATCAATGCAAATACAATACATATACTTGTTTTATATACAATCAGTTATGGTTCATTGATCATCCCAAAAATACACTTTCATATTCAATATTTCACAATCTCAAATCAATTCAATTATGCTCACAAATTCGATTTAGTTCTGCAATTCAGTTTAGTTATGCAAATCAATTCAGTTATGCCCTTAACAAATTTAACCTATGTCTTCGATATACGAGGATGCTCCAGGAGTCAAACATAAATTCTATTGGTTGTGGCCATTGTATTGGTTTTATAACACAGTGCAGTCCGTTGAGTTCTTGGTAGTTATAAGCAATCAATTAATAAACACTTCTGAATCTGGTCCGTTGGGGCTCTGTGATTGGAGTGACACATCAATCTGATAGTTCGCGATGCTGTATTTATTTATTGGTATACTGATCTATCATATCTGAACTAAGCAGTAACGATATTCCCCCATTAAGGCGTTGAATCTTTATAGCAAAAATGCAGTACAATATGTACATTTTACAATCAATTCCTTCAAATCATTTAAAACAATTCAATATGTTTTTCTTATGCATTTAGAACAAGCCTTTCAAATATTGAAACCAGAATAGGAAAATAGAGCTTGATCATGCGAAACTTGAAGCGAGGAATAGAGTCGGTAGAGACAAACCCAAAATCTTTGCACTGATTCCAATCCTTGGAATCTCAATCTCGATTTGGTTTTCCTCCTCGTCGACCCACATTCAAAACTATTAAAAAACGATATTATTCGATTAGCGTCTTAGTAGTTTTGGTTAGGATTGATTTTTGGAGTTTAATATGAGTTCCAATTTCAACAAGCTATATATAGATGGATTCTTGACTCAATGGGCTTTCCATAGAGTCCAAGAACACCAAAACGGAGTTCGGACGAAGGAGTTGTAGCCGTTAAGTTGGGAGTCATCACGTAGTCCTTGTGGCGACTGACCGGCCCAGGCTGACCCTGACCTCGGTAAACTCGGTCTGACACCTCGGTCTGACATCTATATCCTCCTCAGGCATATGAATGAATTCTTGACTTAATGGGCTTTCCATAGAGTCCAAGAACACCCGAAATGGAGTTCGGACGAAGGAGTTATGACCTTCTGAAGTTGGAGGTCATACGTAGTCACACCAGTAGAGCTGGTAGTGTGGCGGCGACCTCGATGGCTGGTCGACTTTGATATCCTCCTCAGGCATATGAATGGATTGACTCAATGGGCTTTCCATAGAGTTCGGGAACACGGCGAGTTCGGACGAAGGATTTATGACGCCCGAGGTTGGAATTAAATGCGTGAAGTCCAGCCAGACGGCGACGCTGTTGGCCGTGGCCTTTCCTTGTTGACACAAGGATGAGTCTGTGAGCCTCCTACGAGATGGCGCGATGGGGCCAATAGCAGTACACAAAAGGTCCAGATGAGAAATTCAAAGAAGCCTACAACATCAGATTCATTGATGGGGCTAAATTTACTAGAAGGACTAAGCTGCAATTACCTTCACTTAGTACCCAAAATCAGCTCAGTCAAATTTGGCTGCGCTACCACAATGTGGCGACCCATGGTTTAAAATACAACCAAACATTCCCCTAAGGTAAGATAACCACCCAACAACTCTTAGGGTAGAAAATGACTAAGTAGGAGAAGACCTACCATTTGGAGTTTGTCGAAGCTAAGATTGATCTACACTTGCGGCTCTTTTCACGAGAGGACTTTCACTTGCTTGAGCTAGGCCTATGGTCAGATCGTCGGAAAATCTAGAAGGTAGAGCCTCTCTCTCTAACTCTAAAACACTCTCTGATTTTCGCACTAGCATGGATCGCTCTGTCGTGTTTAAAAGGAGGAAACTTCACTCTATCTTTCACATGTCATGCCCTTTCATGTTTTTCTTCTTTTTCTTTATTTCTTTTTATATTTAGGTCTCTCCATTTCTCTATTATTCTTCATTAAGTCTCCTATTATTTTCCCTTTCTCATTTATTTCTCCTAATTTCATAGACATATAAGCTTACCTAATTGACCCTTAGGTCCCCATTTTACAATTTCATATTTTCTCTTTTTCACTTGGGTTTATTTAGGATTGATAATCATTTAATCGATATTCATCAACTTGATTCCAGAAAAATACCCAGAAGTTGGCCCAATTATACTCGGAATATATAATAATTTTTATTATAAAAATTAGAGTATTTTTGAGGCGTTCTGAGATATTAAGGGGAAGGAGACACGACCCACCCCAACTAATATGAATCTCTGGCTAGTAGATGAGATTTATTCTACCCCAATCCTCTTCCGTACAGTTTGGAAAATGAGGTCTCGAGGAAGAAAAAGAAACCGAACATTGGGAGGAAAGGAAAATTTCTTCCAAAATGTGTATGCCAAGAATTCCTCAACAGGTTTGGTCCACGTTATGACTCCAGTAGTGTCAACATGAGAAGGAACGTCCTCGGAAGAAGTTGAGGATGGACCCTCGTTCACGTGGCTTCCCACGTTATCTTCTCCTTTAGCCATCATCTGAGTGCCTCCGTCATCGATACGAAGCCTGGAAAATCCAACTTATCCGACCTTAAGGGAGAAGACCGAAAAAAAAAAAAAAAAAAACCAAAAAACAAACAACCTGAGTCGAGACCACCGAATGGTGAATCTAAACACGAGCTGCTTGACTCCTACGATTTTCCAAGTTAGAGTTCATCTTTACCTTCAAATGTTTGCAGATTAAGGATTGACAACTGCGCATAAGACACCAGTGTAGAAGAGTGACCTAGGAAAATGCATAAACATATTAGAAGCGTTCTCTGCGATAACAAAGCGAAATCCGAAGGGCGGGGAGATATTTAAGCAAAGACATTCGCCTGTGGGTAGGACATTTCAAACTCGGCATTAAAATGGGTTGGTCGTGTTGATGGGCACGCCAGCGTGAAGCGAGTTAGAATGCGCCATCTATATAGCGAGGTTCGTAGATCCGTCGAACAATCATGGCTCAACTTGACACACAAATGTCGAAGTGTGTAATGTCATTACATATGTGGCTTGCAGCGTTGGGAAATTTAGTGGAATGGGGTAAGTCGTACATCACATGACAATGGCGTTAACTCTTTGGCCTAAGTCTGTTAAGAGCAGGATCTATTTGGGATGATGATAGTTAACCAATGTGATTGGAGCGGATGACTCCACATAGGTCGAACATACCATTGCTTAGTGAGCAACCAAACAATGGAGAATCGGGCCAAAGCCATGAGACCAAGTCACCTCGAGCATCGAATCAATTGGGATCGGAGCTCGTTGAACAAGTAGCCTCAGGCATTAGAGAACCGATCATAAACGGGTGAAACACGTGGACCATCGTGGGGCCATTTGACACTGTCGTCCACAACCTATTATTCCACCATGAAAAGACTTATGTTAGGAATTGCAGATCACTAATAGCTATCCATAATGTATCTTTCACCATTATTATATAACTTATAAGCTTATAAGCTTATATCGTAAAAGATGGATGGATTTTTCTTTTAACAGTATTCTTTAGAGAAATAAAAAAAAAAAAATCATTTTGGAAGGAAATTGAATCCTTTCGGTATTCAACAATGTATGCAAGAAAGAAACACAAAAGAAGGCACCAGTATGCAAGCAAACAACACTGATAAACAACAAAATAATATAGCATGGACATGGCATGACCACGACCATTCTAGTAATTGAGTCTGAGATAAACAATAAAATTTCCTTTATTTTAATAAAAATATCAGGGGATGTTGTATTCTCAGCTTCTTTGAAAAATTATGCAGAATCTTTGAAAATGCGTAACAAATATTCAACTCTCCAAAATATCAGAATCATGCCCATCATATGACCAAAATTTCCATGAAATCTTGGCGTATAATCTTTCTTTCTTTTTTTTAAAAAAAAATTCTATTTTAAGACACTTTGTAGAAGGGAAAATCACAAGCAAGCAGATTGAAATTTGAGATCACAGTCCAGACACCATACGATTTTTTTCTCTCTCTTCAAAATTAATTATCGATCAAGTTCTCTTAAAATTCGTAAAGTCAAATTTGGTAGCGCACACTGACCTTTGCTTAACATAATGGGGGCATAACAATATAACATAATGGCATACATCCCCACTCCCCAGTCTTAAAACAAAACCTAACACCAGAAAGGCAAAAATCGAAAGGGACAAAGTCAGCAATCAGAAGATCAGCCATTAATGGATGCCACGTGGCTAATAATATGCCACGTGCCCGCTACCCATGTGGTTTTCTGTTTCCTTGAAAGTTGAAAGTTCCTCCCCTCCCACGTGATTCAAGAAAAGTTGAATCCAAATTTTGTAAACCAAAATAACAAAATAATAAATACTAAGGGACAAAATTGAAATCAATGAATGCTGGAAAATATCTTCCCACTGTATAAGAGAAGCACCCCCACCGCCTTTCATTTCCATTTTTCTAATATTCCTTACAAAAGGTAAATATTTGAGAATCTGATTTTGACTTACACCTGTCTGTCTCGTTAGGAAACTGTTTTTGTGGTTGAAAAACAAAGAATATTTTACTTAATGATGTGTTAGTCTTCGAATTGATTTTGAATTTGAGCTTTACGGATATTATTATAAATAAAGTATAGCTTTTTGGAAAATTAAAAACAAATTGTGGTTTGTCTCCTTAAGAATCTTATTTCAATGTCTAATGATAAAGTTTAACATTATATTTGATTTGTGTTCATAAATTGAGGAGTTGACAGTTCACGATTAGCCATTGTCATGCCACGAACACGATACCTTTGCTTGGTTGGGAATGATAGGTCTAGGATTCATTGAGAGGTTGCCTTCATTCTATTGGTTCTTGTTAGGTTCCAAGTTGGAAGTTGAAATTTTTTGATGTATGAATATTTAATTAATAAAGTAAGAAAATAAATTTTAGAATTAGAATAAAGTGATGTTTTTGGTCCTTTACCATCTGATTTACTTTTTTTTGTTCTTTTTTATATTTGCTTCTTTTCATTTGCTAAATGTAAATTTTGTTTCAAAATATGATTAGTGGTAAAAAGCAATTGAAATTGATTTTTTGCTTGGTGAACAAAAATGGTAAGAGAAATGGAGAAATTTGTTCAATAGGGATAAATCGCGTAAAACTAGCTCTTACCTTAAAGTAGCTTGAAATATCGTATTTGACAAAAATATTTAAAAATATGAGATAAATCCCCTTATTATAACTAAATTCATGTGATTTTAAATGCTCCACATCAATGCTGTGATATATCTGCATGTATATAGTATGAATGCAAATAAGCAGTGTCGAAAATTTATAACCATAAACCGAAAATTTGTGGAAATATCGTTTGTGCCGAACACGCATAGGTGGAGTGGAAAGTCGGAATTTTGATAAATTTACTAATAATTTAATAAATAATCGTCAAAAATATTTTAGATAGAAAAATAATTCTAATTTTACGATAGTTTTTGATATATAAGCAATGAGGTGAAATTATCGCTCTGATAAGTCGTGTCTTGAAATGCGATTTTCTGATTTTACGGTAAAGTCGTGTCCTTACATTAAAATCGTGTTTTTAAAAACGAACTACATGCATTTTATCTTAAATCGTGTTTTAGCTTGTGAAACCGTAATTTCACATTAAAATTATATCTTGGCAACGACTTATGATTTTAAAAATTTATCTTAAATCGTGTCTTTTTAAAAATACGATTTCATATTTTATCTTAAAATAGTATTTTGAAACACGAGTTTCATGAAATTTTAAATTTTGCTCTGGTGGTGTCTTGGCAGTTTCGTTTAACAATGAAAAACGAAGTTTTCAAAACACGATTTCACATTTTCACATTGAAATTATGTTTTAAAGACACGACATCTATATGGTGTTGGCAATAAGTATCATAGATTTTAAAATATTTATTTTTGTTCTATATTTTAGAAAATATATATTTTTTATTATGGTATTATTTAAAAAAATCCCGTGGAAAGTCGATAAAAGAATCCATAATTTATAACTCATATCCCGATGATAAATTGCCCTTTTTTCTTCATTTTTTTTTTTGAAAAAATCGGCCGTAATTTTGATTTTTTTTTTTTTTGGAAAAAACCGATCTTTGACTATATGTTCGCAAATTGAGCAGCCGATTTAAATTGTTACCATAATTTATGAGATAAATATCTGAATTTACATAAGTGAATTTGAAAAATAAAGATAAGTTCTAAAATCTTATAATTGAAGATTTATCATAATTGCTTTATGGAGATAATTCCAACATTGAAAAATATATGGAATATAAGTTTGAAAAATAGATTTATAGTACATAATTCCAATTTATCATAATTAATTTATGGAACAATTTTTTTCTAATATCCTGAATTTATATAAGTTAATTTGAAAAAATAAAATGGTAAGTTCTAAAATCTTCTAATTTAATTTACCATAATTAATTTGGGAATAATTCTAACTTTTGAAAAATATAAGGAATATAAGTTTGAAAAATATCTTTACAGAGTATATTTACGCATCTTATAGAATATAAGTTTGAAAAATATATTTACAATTTTTATAATTCAAATTTATCATAATTAATTTATATAATTTTTTTTTCTGAATTTATCTAAGTTAATTTGAAAAATAAAAAGTTTAGTTCTTTTTTTAAATAAAAAGCTAAGTTCTAAAACCTTATATTATATTATGCACGTGAATTTATATCTTAAATTTCAAGCTTATTTACATTAATTCGCTATTTTTTTTAAATCAACTGCAAGTTAATTCATAATTTAATAATAATGAAAAATGGCATATGAAAAGGAATTATATTATCTTGTAGAAATTAGATTTAGTCGCGGTGTGGAGTTTGACTGAAACCCTATATATATATATATATATGTATTTATTTTTATGCTTGTTGCAAGCGCATGTAGCTATGATTTGGTCTCAAACATGAATGCGGAGTTTTATTTTAATTTTTTTTTCTTCTTTGTTAAAAAGGAGAACAAGAAAGATAGATCTCTCTCTACAAATTTTCTTTGGTAAAAAGAAGTAGATTGAGTTGTGAACGATTGATTTACTCTAGTAATACATTCATCGACCAAGAGCGTGATTGTCGTTGTGGAATTTGAAGTAAAAGGTAAGTAAATCGATCAATTATAACATTGGTATCAGAGTCACATTTATGATTCCATGCGAGAGATTTATTTGTTATTTTTTTTTGTTATTCACAAGAACATATTTTTTTTTGGAGCAGAATTTGTTTATGCACAAATGGCATGCCATTTTTAATTTTCTAGTGTCAGAACATATTTTTTGGAAGCGAAATTTTTGTTCTGCCTGAAATGGCTGCCATTTTTAATTTTGTTTTTATGTGAAATTTTGTTTACGCACAAATGACTTGCCATTTTAATTTTAAATTGTCAAAACAATTTTTTTGGAAGAATTTTGTTCTACAAATGGCATGCCAGTTTTTTCACTCGAAAATGGCACGGATATTTTTTTGCACATAACAGCAATTTTTGTAAATTTACATTGCCATTTTTAATATTCCCGATTAAATTATTACATACCATTATGTATAATTAATAAAATAATAGAGAGAAAGGGCTAGAGATTTAATAAATCTCTGACTTGGAATTTTTTTTTGAAGTAAAAGAAAGGAAAATGTCTTTGATAAGGAGGATGTCCAATATTAGGCATTATCGGATTTCACACCGCAATAAATATGCCATAACGAAGCGAACTCCTATAGGGAGACTTAATGCAAGTCAACGACTACGACTTCATTTATTGCAAGTCAATCTCGCCGAGTATAGAATGCAACCTAGCCACACCCTTATCGAACATGTGAAGACAATTAATAATATGATACAAGTGATCATTTTCAACTAAAATTTATTAACTGAGGAAAGTAAATATGATGCTCTATACGACACTTTGCCTCTTAATTATAAAGGAAGTCTTCAACTCATTAGTGAATCTGGTGAAGCAAACAATTATGAGACTCTAGTATATCTATTTTTAGAGGCAAATACATGACATAATTTGACAAAATCCGCTATTTTAAGCAAGAAAGTCCTAACCTTGATCTTCTGAATGCAAGGCAAAAGGCATGGTTGGAAAGAAGTTAAGTATTGTACTTGAGAGGAGAATTTTCTTTGAATCTATCCACAGGAAAACGTTAAACATTAAATTTTTTTCATTTTTTGTTTGTTGCTTTGTTTAAATTAATTCATTGTAATATCTTAATTTATTTCATTGTTGTATTGACCTTATCTTGTTTATAATGTTTATATATGTTATATGTTCTTTCATGTATATATTATAATATTTATACATGGTTATAATTGTGATTCATTGATGAAATGAGCTTCGAAATGATTTGGAGTGAGTTGCAAGATATAATATTGGTATTATATAAAATTGTTGATTGGGAACATTGTGAACTTTTGCACCTATGACTAATAAAGTATTTTAGTAATTCAATTCGACTTAAGAATTGATGTGTATATATTGCATAAGATTGTGATGCAATTGTTATGTCCTTTCTTGTAGTATTATGATTTGAGTATGGCATCAAAGAACATCATATGAATCTCAAACAAGGGTGAAAAAGCTTAATGGTGACAATTATAACATATGGCATCTTAAAATTCAATATGTTTTGGAAGAAGCGAGGTTCGAGACTATTAATCTCGCTTTGAAATGGAAGAACCTCAAGCAGTTAAGGGTAATAACAATAATGCTCAGTTTAGACATGATTTAACTACCTATAATGCTTGGAAGAAGAAAGATTCCACTGCTCGAGGAATCTTAATCAGTTTAATGAATGATGACTTGGTTTATAAATACCAACAGTACCAAACTGCACATGCTATGTGGGTAGCATTAAGAGAAAAGTTTGGAGAGACTACGTTTGACTAAAGCGTTAACTATCAAATTGACACTTACAAAAGGTCCCTAATAAATCAATGAAACAGCATTTTAAGAATATGTCAAATATGATAATGGAATTGAAGTCAACTGGGCATGCCTTAACTGATGAGCAGCAAGTGCAAGCTGTGATCCGGTCTCTCCCTCATAGTTGGGAACATATGAAGGTAAACATGACTCATAATGAGAACATCAAGACTTTTGCTGACATAGCGCGTCATTTGGAACTTGAGGATGAGCGCCTAGAGGCTGCTAAACCTGATGCTCAAGCATATGTGGCAGCATCTAGTTCCAAGAATATTCCTGGTTTTAAGCGAAAATGAAATTTTCAAAAATTTAAAGGCAAAGGCAAGAGGAAGTTTGATGAGACTGGAAAGGGACCAGTAAAGGGAAGGAAGTTTCACAAGCGCTATAGAGGGAAGCACGGTGGGAAAAAGGATAAGACAAAGATGACATGCTACAATTGTGGCAATATAGGTCATTTTAGCCATTATCTTGAGTTGAAAAGGTATTGTCTTATCTTACCCCTTCTTGTACAAACTCTATTTATCATATTTTTGTTTCTGAATCTTTGTTTTCTCAGCTGAAGCATCCTATATGGTTGGGCTGGGAACCACGCACCATGTAGCTAGAGACGGAAGTGAGTTTGTAGAGGGTTTCGTGAATCTTAGAGTGGATTACGATTGGATTTACTTGGGTAATATCTGAGGATCAAGGTAAAAGGAGTTGGCACATACAAATTAGACTTGCAAGGAGGCCGGATCCTTTACATACATGATGTACTACATTCTCCAGAAATTCGACGAAACTTGGTCTCCGTTACTGCTCTTCTAAGACTTGGTTATTGTTTGAATTTTTATGAAAACTTTGTTGACATTTTTCATAATACCGTTTATTTTAGTTGTAGACATATTGTGGATGGTTTTATTGTGTTGAACACTAAATATGTTGAATGTTATAGTGGTGTTTGTTTCTCCTTGTTTACTCAATCTAGCAACGATGATTTAAATGTGAATGTATGGCATGCTAGATTAGGGCATATGAGACGAAGAATGAATAGACTTGCGTGGTGGTCTATTAGGACCGATCCGAAAGTTGAATTGTCCTTTGTGAATGTGCCTTAAAGGAAAGCCCTGAAAACCATTTAGTAAAAGGCTGTAAGAACCTTCCTTGCAACTTATCCATTCGATATCGTGGACCAATGAATGTAAGGGCAAGACATGGTGCCTCATATTTCATTACATTCATAGATGATTACACTCGATATGGTCATGTCTATTTGATTTCACTCAAGTATTAAGCATTAGATTGTTTTATTAAATATATTAATGAGGTGGAAAATCAATTAGACAGAAAAATCAAAGCATTGTGGATTGATCGAGGTCGTGAATATCTATCTAAGCAATTTGCAAAACTGTGTAATGACAAAGGCATTTTGAGACAACTAACAACTCCTGAGGCATAAATGGCAAAATGAATTGTTGCCCGAAGCGGAGAAATAGAACCTTGCTTGAAATGGTTAGGTCAATGATGACACAAGCTAATCTCCCAGTACAATTTTAGGGAGACGCTTTGATAACTGATGCCTATATACTTAGCCGAGTATTTAGCAAATCGGTATCCTCAACAACTTATGAGTTATGGACAGGTAGAAAACCTTATTTGAATTGGCTACATCCTTAGGGATCTGCAACTTATATCCATGACACTTCTCATAAATATGGCAAGTCAGGGCCACGAGGAAAGAAATGTATCTTTATACGATACTCTGAAAACCAAAAGGTTTTGTATTTATTGGTGAGGATTTCCGTGGACGAATTACTGAAATTGAGTCATGAGATGCCACTTTTCTTGAAGATCAATTTCCTGTAAAGGATGATGTTGATAAAAGTCATCATCTATATGAGATAGACGAACAAGGAGATGTAGGTACAAGTCATCAATTTGATGACATTCCTATCGTAGTAAATAATCCTGTTTCAACTAGTGGGAGCACAAAAGAGTTGCTTCAACCATCTCAATTGAGTAGGAGATTTGAGATCGAGAATGAGCCAATTTTGATTGGTAGAAGCGGTGATGATTCTCAATTATGAAGAAGCATTCGTTCTAAAACTCCCCGTAAGCGTTTTCAAATTGAAAATGAAGCTTACATTGTTACACCGCAAGATATGATGAACCTGAAACCATCAAAGAGGCACTTGAGTGTCTTACAAAAGAAAAATGGAAGGTTGCATCGGAAGAAGAAATAGAATCCATGAAAGTAAATCAAGTTTGGAGCTTGGTTGATTTCCCGAAAGGCTATTGGGAATAAATGATTCTCAAGATAAGCGTAAAGACGGATGGTTCTATTGATAGATATAAGCTCATCTAGTGGTAAAGGCTATACCCGAAAGAAGGTATCGACTTCGGGAAAGATTTTCCACTTGTTATGCGGTTTACCTCATTTGATTACTTCTAAATTTATAGTGACAAATTTAAATTTAGAATTGCATCAAATGGATGTCAAAATAGCTTTCTTAAATGGAGAGCTAGATAAAGAAATCTATATGGAACAACCTATAGGTTTCATTATCAAAGATCGAAGTATGAGTTTGCAAGCTTCAAAGATCTATATATGGCTTTAAATGATCATGAGACAATGGTACCTCGAGATTTCATAAGGTAATTTTTAACTTATGATTTCAAAATTATTGATGAGGACCCACTTTGTGTTTGTATTAAAAGGACTAGTGTGAATTTGCAATTCTATCTTTCTATGTTGACTGACATACTAATAGCATTTGGAAGTGACGAGGTATCTTATGGACGTGAATGGTTGTCACACATTTTGATATGTAAGATATGGGTGAAGCAAATTGCTTATTGGGAGTAAAGGATTAGAGATCGTTTAAAAGAAAATTTTGGCTTATCATGAAGAATTATATCCAAAAGATTCTTGAGCAGCTTCCATATGAGTGATTCTCTGGCTTTGTGGATACTCACAGTAATCGAAGCGAGGCTTTAAGTCTTAATATGTGTCCTAAAAATCCACAAGAACGTGAAGAAATGTCAAGAGTTCCATATGCTAGTGTTGTTGGGAGTTTAATGTATGCTATGATGTGCAGATCCCGAGCCTTGTGTTTTGTTGTTGGACTTGTTAGCGAATATCAGTAAATCTGGGCGAGAGCATTGGAAGGTATCGAAAAGGATTACGAGATATCTAAAGTCTGATAGTTATTGGCAATTTATCAAGAGGGTGGAATTAGGTTTGGTTGGATACTCAAATGCCGATTAAGGAGGAGACCTTGATTAACGCAAATCCACTTATGGTTATGTTTTCTTCCTCAATAAAGGTGCCATATCTTGGTGTAGTAAGCCGAGCTTGCATAGCTTTGCCCGTGATAATTTGAATTTATTGCATGTTTAGCGATCGTCTGAAGAAGCACATTTGGTTAAGAGATTTTGAAATTTGGGTAATTTAGAGGTGATTGTGTTGAATCGATCCACGACTTCTGCGTAGCGATCAGCGACAATTTCTTTTCACGAAGACCCCCGAATGCCATAGTAGAACGAGCACATTGATACGAGAACAGCTACATTAGAGACTTCATTGCTAAACGAAAGTGACAGTCTGATACATTTCCTACGCATCAAATGGTAGGTGATCCATTATTAATGAAGCTAATTCAAGATGTTTATCTTTCACATGTGAATGCTCTTGGATTACGTAGAATATAAAGTAGACATCGTTGAGCACTTGTATTGTACTATTTTACAAATATAAGTAAAGTCTTAAATTTTTTTTTATCGACATATATACACATCATTTTATGATATATTTAAGCTCAACGAAGAAGATGTCACACAGGTCAAAGATTGGCTCACTCACACGAGCAATCGCCTCTAACGCTTGAATAGCGAGTAGAGATGAGACTTAAATGTTAGGATTGTCGCCTCATTAAAAGATGAGATGAGGTTGTTAACCATGCATTCAACAACCAATTTGGTTGTTAAATGTCCAAGTAACTGTGGGAAATCCGGATATGAGTTCTAAATCTTTCTTCGAAATAAGAATATTTTGAGAATTCAAGTTAGGCGCTTAGAAGCGGCTGAACTTAGATCTGTATAGTGTTTCATAAGACATCATAAAATAGTAAACACTATAACACATGATTCATACCATGTGTGTTTTTTCGACCGAAAGGGTAGTGGGAGAATGAATCTGTGCTTCTCCATTGTGTGAGACCTCAAAAGAGGTTAAGTTTTGACCTCATTATGTACCCTTATACTTTTTGCTATTATTTGGCGTTTTTTTACTTAGTGTTTTGCTGTCTTAGCATGTTACCTATGATTAGGATTGATTCGATCTATGGAATATGTTTGTATAAGCAACTGAGTATAAATTGCAAATTTTGAGTAGAAAAGGAAGACTATATCTGTTGTATTCATTGGCTAGCCAATCTTGTCGCTTGAGAAAAGTCAGGACTTGATTATGAATACAAAATTGATTTAACATGCTCTTTAAGGGATTAGAGATGTTAAAACTGTAAAATAGAGACAAGTCTAGAGATGCTTGTGAGTTAGAAATGATTCGTCTAGAATATTTACATAGGTTGTAGCTACTATGTCATTCCTAACATATGCATAATAATAGGCGCTCACAAATGCAGGCTTACTCGCTGAGTCATACGACCCATCTACTAGTATGAACTATTGCTTATATTGGTGTGCAAAATTTTAGTCAATGAGGGTCTAACTTGAGTCGGCATGTGCAAGTGGGAGATGTTAGAGTTGGGTGGTCGCCCGTTGACAAGTTGACCCAGGCCATATATATATGTGTTTGAATTGCATGTAGCTGCGCAGCGTATAACGCGTAGCTATGATTTGAAATTCAAACACGAATGCAGTTTTATTTTAATTTTTTTTCTTCTTTGTTAAAAGGAGAGACAAAGAAAGATAGATTTCTCTCTGCAAATTTTTTTTGGTAAAAAAGAAGTAGATTGGGTTGTGAACGATTGGGTTTACTCTAGTAGTACATTCATCAACCAAGAGCGTGATTGTCGTTGTGGAATCTGAAGTAAAAGGTAAGTAAATCGATCAATTATAACAAATACAAAATATTTAATTTAATAATTATAAATCATTATAATCCATTTATAATTTATTTTAATCTTAATCTTAATCAATATATGAATTATAAATAATTATATTTTCCTTATGAATTAAAATAATATCTCATTTAATTTATGAATAATATTAAATAACTTACATATTCAATTTAGCAACTATAAATTACATATGCATTTAATTGATTTTAATCTTAATTTTAATTTCATTTAGTTAAATGAATGTAATTTTTAATTTTAAAAATGTTATTATTAATTTACAAATTTATTAATAATATTGAATGAACTTATATATATATATATATATATATGTGTGTGTGTGTGTGTGTGTGTGTGTGTGTGTGTGTGTGTGTGTGTGTGTATGTGTGTTTACCGATATTTTGATCCTTCACCATATCGGGAATTTTTAGGGATGGACAAAAAAACCTAAGAAATCGAAACAACCAAGAAACCAAATCGAAAAATAGGTTAATCAAACTAATTGGTTCAGTTTTAATTTTTGTTTTATACAATTCTCGGTTTCGGTTTACGTTTAAGTTTACAAAATACAAAAACTATGGTTTTGGTTAAGTAACTAAAAAAAAAGAAAGATATTATACTAAAATTATAAAATAGAATATATATATATATATATATATATATATATATATATATATATATATATATATATAAGCATTCTCTTGCAAGTATTAATGATTAGGATGGACATAATCTTACAAAAGTTATATTAATATTTTATCAACATAATTCCACTTTAATATTCATAGTTTCTTAAAATTTGTTGATGAATTATAATAGTAAATTTTTTGGTTGGCGGGATTTTGATATAATGTTTGTTTTTGAAACTGAAAGAAAACATTATGTATCAAATTTCATGCTTATGTACTTTTATTAGTAGTCTATAACAATATATAATATAAGACACTTTTCGAACCTATCTATCTTGTCAAACCAAAGCATATAGGTTGTGATTATTTTGAATATAGTTTCTTTTTTTATTGAGGTTGTTAAAACATGTGGTTGATTAAAAAAAACCGTGATTAAATTATCTAATCTCACGCATTTCATATATTATTTGGATGTATTATAAATGAAAGTGTCATGGGATTTCAGAAGAATTAATAACAATTTATTCATTTTTTGTTGCATTTTTATTGTATTTATAGTAATTATTGGAATTTGAACTTTAATATACAATTATGGAATTATAAAATTGTTTTTAATTCTGGTTAACCAAAAACCGATATATGGTTAACCGAAAAAATGGTTAACCAAAGATTTGGTTAACCATGTTGATATAGTTAGGATTTTGGTTTATACTAAATAACAAGCGAAACCGGCGGTGGCGGATTACTTTTAGTAGCGCGGTTAGGTTGTCGAACCATGCCCGCCTAGTAATTTGATTAAAGACCTTTAATACAATGCGGTATCTTTGTTTCCTCTGAACTCCGAACCCTCCGTTCCCGTACCTGCCTTTAAGATTGAATGTTCTACTAATTTAGTTAGACTTGTGGACAACTTTTTCTTTTAGAGACTATATAAATACATGAAATAAAAAAATATCATTTTATCTAAAATATATTATTTTCAAGAAAAAAACATTAGGAAATGTTAGATTAATTAATTTTAAGGTTTTTTTAATACAAATTTAAGGTTATTTGATATTTTTTAACTAAATATTTCTAACTAAATTCTCATGTATTGTGAAAATATTAGAAAATGCAAACCTTAAGTGAAAGATATTTATTTTGTAACACCCTAAAATACACCCTAGTAATTTTTAAACATAATTAGGGTATATTATATATAAGTGCATTTTGAATTTTTTCACAATTATTATTTTGCTAAGTGAGAAAATTTCGAAACCCGGAATTTGTACAACATACAAAGACAGGTGCTGAATTGATGAAAATGAGGACCTAACGGTAAAAAATACAAGAATAGCTTAAAATGCTAAGGTAATGTAAATGTCTAAGTGAAATTATGAGAAATGAATGAGCAAAGTGGAACAATAGGAGACTTAAAAGAAAAATTGGTTAAGAGCCTAAATAGGAAAGAGCCAAACATGGCCTTAGGAGAAAGTGAATTTAAAGACCAAAAAGTGGTCTAGGAGCTCATTTGGAGCAAATCCCGTTTTTGGGAGAGAAAGAGAGGAGAAAAGGGGAGAAGAGCTAGGGCTTGAAGAAGATCAAGTTCTGGTTAGGTTTCTTCCCATTTTCTTGCTCCTTCGATCAAACAGCGAAATGAAGATTTGAAACGAGTAAGAAAGCAAAACCCTAACTTTCCCTTTTTTGTGATTTTGATCTTAGGAGAAAGCCTAACTTGGGAAAAAGAGGTTTTTATTGATTCTAACCCATTATTGGTGTGGTTTGCGTAGGATTCCATGATGGGTTATTGTTAGCGACCAAATGAATGAGTTATGTTTATACAAATTTATGACACTATCACCAAAGGAGTTACTATAATCTCAGGCAATAGTACGAAAAACTTGTTGACCAGTTTGTTGTGCATATTCAAATTATTAGTACCATTACTAGAAGATTAAAAATTAATCCCAGGTAAAGGCACCAAAAACTTGATACATACCAAAAGATGCATTGAATGCTCTTAAGCAAATAATTTTATCACTAAACTCAATTGAAAAGTTAATTTGGTCTTAAAAATTGCAAGTGCATAGGTCGTAAAAAGTAATAAAGTGGACCTAAGAGTCCGGATATCGTTCCCACATAGATTAAAAGGAATTTAAACTTCAACTACCCCAACTACTCAAGTTTTACACTATTTGAACGTTTAGTTTAGATGAAAATGTAGTAATCTAATAAGAATTTTAAAAATAGAATCCTCGTCTAATAGCTTTCCATTAAAAAGATTTAAATCCTAAATGTACCTTTGAAATGAACCGGATCATTGGAAGTAAACACTAGGATTTCCTTTGGCGTAGAAATTGTCGATTCCTACATCCTATTCTCATTCTATTTTTCCTTTAGTGAAATGCAGATTTGTCGAGAGGTAAGGTAGTATGGATTTGGTTACTCCTCTAACCATACTTTTCATTGAGTAGAGGTTCATGTTAATTCCTGAAACATGATTCTAATTAATTACTTGTAAATAGAAATTCTTTTTAAGATCTGGGTATTTTTCTTTTCCAATATTTCATACACACATTTCTTGTATTTGCGATTTCTTTCTCCCCCGAAACGGGGCAAGCTGCAATATCTACCACCAACATGAATGATGTCTCACCCTTAAGATGCGAAAGGGGTTTCTCTTTCCTTGATTAGATCTCATGTTAACAAGGGATCGGGTATTCGCCGGACTAAGGAGAGATCTCTAATTGATTAAATTGATATATCCTTTCTGACCTATTCTCTTACCACTTGAGCAAATTGAGGATTTATCTAAGTAACCTTCAGGCTCATTAGTCCATCGATATTAGTCTAACATACCCCCCAGTAAATGGTAGGCTCTTAGAAATATTCATCTGCAGTAATCGCTCCGAGAGGGCCTCTGAAATCGAGCTAAATGATAGTCCTCTCATGGGTATAAGCTACTAAAATTGGGAACAATTAATATCAAGAACAACACCATTCAAATAATCTCAAAGTTCAACGTAGGAAATTTTTTGCAGTCGTTTCTATTTATAAAGCCCTAAAAATCTGGGCCCTAACTTCAATGCTTCTTTTATGAATTCCTAACTTTTAGGTCCAGGTTGTCTTCTCAGTTCTTGACTTGAAAGTTGTGTAGTGACATAGTTTTGAATTTTGTTGGGTTTTTGTTCTGACAAGCGATCATCATCCGCGACTAGATGATCTTGTGCTCATTCTTGTTTGAGTTGCGACAACATATTCTTATTACGACCTTCTTCTTTCCTTTAGTATGATAACTACGGCCATGGCGGGGTTTCCTTTAACCAGCGACAATATTACGTCATTCCTTAAGCACGGATATCCGCGGCGTGATATCGTAATCGCGACCGGTTTGGTCTGCGACCTGAGTTGGTGTATGCGCGACAAAGTTTTCTTGTCGCGACAGTGATGCTGATCTGCTTCTTCATTTTGATGTCGCGACCTAGCTTTTCTTATCCAGCGTGACATTAACATTCTGGTTGCCCATTTGCCGCCGCGCTATCTTGCATTACCGTAAATACCGGTCGCGACCGAAAAGTGTCGCGGCGAGTTTGTCGCCTGCTTTGTTTTCTTTGTTGCAGCTTCACTTTTGATGTGCGACACAGAATTACCTGTGTTGTTGGTGTTTTACATGTTGCGGCCATAATATGTTGTCGCGACAAACACTTTTTGCACATGCGATATATTTTCCACCATCGCGACCCAGTTTTTTGGTCGCGACATAGCATGCTGCTTTGTCTTCGTGTCGCGACCCACGTTTTTCCTGTCCGCAGCGGGACTTCTCACGTGTTCGGCTTACTTGTGTTATCGCGACCGAGTTTGTTATGTCGCGGCGTGATTTTGCCTTTGTGTTGAAACTTATCGCGCGATGAAATCTGTGTCGACCTCGTTTCTCTGACCGGCTTATTCTGTACCAGCGACCTAAGATCTCTGTTGCGACGATCAAAACGCCTTTTAAGCGAGTAATAGCCGCGGCAGTGACTCTCCTTGTTTACGCTAAATTCGAGTTCATCCATTAAGCACTCTTTGTCGCGACCTAAACTTTTCTCGGCGTTTTACGTGTTTCAGCCAAACTTTTCCATGTTCGCGAGAAATCCGATTAGCCGTAACGGAAGAGGTTCTTTAGCGGCAGATAACCCTCTACCTTGGTTCCAGCATTATGTCATGACACAAACTATCTTGTTCCCAGCTAACTTGCATATGTTTTTCCCATTCTTCGTCGCGACCTGTTGTCTTCTGTCGCGACCTAGCTCAATTGTCAATCAATCAAGAAATGTTGTTGTAACACAGGAAATGTTGTTGCAACATGTTTTCTTTGGTAATTGCTTGGAAGTTTGTCACGACACACAAATTTCAATCGCGACATGGACTATTGCAATTGTCGCGACATGGACTACTGCAATTGTCGTGACATGGACAAAGTTTGTAAATTTTCCATAATTTGGCATTAAAACAGCTCTGAAAATACTGCAAACAAGCCAGAAAAATGGATTGAAAATAGATGAGTTTAAGACTCATTAGTTATGATATACATGAGTTTAGAGGAAGTAATTTGAGTTTTTGTGGGTGAGAAATGACAAAATCTCGTCATTTACGAAGGCGAGCTCTTTGCATTGATGCAGGTACCCATTGTTAGACGAGCAAGTGATAGGTAACAAAGTTAGTGGTACCAATACCCATTCACAGAAAGGGGCTGGTACCGGTATCGATCAAAGTGGTATCGGTACCCATGCTTCTGGCAGCCCTGATTTTTGTACCCTTGCAATGTTAAGCCCCGGATTCGTATACCGATAGTTTAGGAACCCTAATAAATGACTAATGGGGTTCGGATAAGAAGAAGTAAGTGAAAACAGCACCGTACCTCATGCTTGGCGAAGCTTCAACAATGCCCTATGATAATATAAGTAAGTTCTAACCACATATAATTGTATTTGCTAAAGGCAGGATATTGAATGACATGGCACCTATGTTACGTAGGTGGGCACGTATAGTACTTCGGTACTCTTTGATTAGTGCGACGACACTCTCTGACCATGCTTCGGCACATTTAGTACTTCGGTACTCTCTAATTAGTCTGTGACGTTTCTACGGCGGAAGTCTTGGCGCATTTAATTGCCGATACTCGATTAGTGCGCGACACTCTCTGTCGTGCTTGGCCTCTACTTTGTCTTCTGACACCTCGATTACTATCACAGTACCTTCGGTGTTTATTGTGTTGTGTCACTGCTCATTTCTTATTATTCTTGCAGGCTAAGTAGTCAGTGATTATATGATAAAGTCCCGAATATATGAATAAGAGTAAAGTAATGTACATCGTTGCGCTCACGAATGTACTTCACAAGATTTTTCTGGCTAAGTATAGTACTGTAGTACTTACGGGTACCATACAAGTATAAGCTCTGTAACTCCTATGGGAGATCTGAACAAGTATAAGCTATGTAGTACCTACGGGTATCTTTGTACAAGTATAAGCTCTGTAGTACCTACGGGTACCTCCATACAAGTATAAGCTCTGTAACTCCTACGGGAGATCTGAACAAGTATAAGTCTGCTATAAGTACAAGTATAAGCTTCGTAGTACTACGGTACCTCGATGCAGTATAAGCACCTTAATTCCTACGAGAGATTTGAAACGAAACAAGTCTGCTATAAGTCTGAGTAGCAGTATATGTTTGTTATATGAATTCATGAAAATTCTAATATCTATTACTGTTATATGCTTACTATAAATGAGTATTAGTGCATGTGTATACGTATAAGTCATATGTTTTCCACTAAGCGTTAAGCTTAGCATGGGTTTTAATCAGGTGTAAGTCTGAGAGGAGGGCGTCAGCGATCTTCCGCGTCTGGCGGGCGACACTTTCTTGTGAAAGTCCGTCATCGTATTAGGTTTGCGCTCACGATTATTTAAATATAGATGTACAATTTTGTATATGTATATGTAAATGGGACTCAGGATTGTATGTATTGACACTGTAAACACCACTACGATGGTGGTTTTATTTTTGTATCTTTGTATATGATATTTTGATTCAGTTATAAGACTTGAGACCATGATATGCGAAAAAGCAGTAAAGTCTCGGTATAGTTTCGATTGCCCCCTTAGGTCGCACAGGCGGGTTGAGGTGTGACATATTACTATAACCTTGTATATAGAAAGAGACAAAGAAGCCCAGAAGCTGAGAAATGAAAATGAGGAGGGAGGAGAGAGAGAAAACGTGGAACTTCTTCCCTTCTAGGATGATTACATAAAATGTGGGAGATGGAGCACTTTTATAGCCTTTCAATTAACCCTCCATTACTCATCATTAAATGTGAGTTAATGGAAGTTCATGTATCATAATTCATTCACTAACATAATTCATTAGTTAATTGAATAACTTTCAATGTGGTCATTCACCACATGAAGTAACTCTTCATTTGTAACACTCCCCCTTGAATGATCACCATTAAGAATATGCATAATTAAAACCTTGCTAGTAAAACCCAATGGGATAAAACATAACGAAGGAAAAAGAGTACAATATTCACATGAGGTTGTTGATTGCTCTTAGTCTATTAGGACTACCTTTTTAAAAACCTTGCCAGTAAAACCTAGTGAGACAAAACCTGAACGAAGGAAAAAAGAGTGTAATACAATAACATCTTGTCATAAGCATGTTCCCCCTCATGCGATATCTTTAAGTTGGCGCATTCCAATCTTATGTGTTAAACTTCGAATATTGAAGTTGTGACTTATTGAATAAATTACGTTAGATTATCGCCCAGGCATATTTGTTGGACATCAATTTCACCACTCTTCTGGAGTTCATGAGTATAAAAGAACTTTGGAGAAAGGTGTTTAGTTCTATCTCCTTTGATATAACCTCCTTTGATTTGTGCAATGCATGCAACATTATCTTCAAATAATGTTGTCGGGTTGTCTTTGATAGAGGGGAGCCTGCATGATTTTTGGATATGTTGAATCATCGATCTTAGTCATATGCATTCACGACTTGCTTTGTGAATTGTTATAATCTCTGAATGATTTGATGATGTGGCCACCATTGTTTGCTTAAAGGATTTCCATGAAATAGCAGTTCCATTACAATTAAACACATACTCTGTTTGTGACCTAGCCTTATGTGGGTTTGAAAGGTATCCTGCATCAGCATATCCAAACAATTGTTGTTTTGATTCATTTGACTAAAATAGACCCATATCAGTTGTTCCTTAGAGGTAACGCAATATATGCTTGATACCATTCCAATGTCTTTGGGTTGGAGCGGAACCATACTTGGCTAATAAATTGATAGAAAAAGAAATATCCGAGCGAGTAGAGTTAGCAAGATACATAAGTGCACCCAATGGCTTTAGATCATGGCGTAGATGAAACAATTTTATTCTGCTTTTCAGGAGCGAAATGATGTTATTGACGATGAATGAACAACCATTGGCACGCAAAGGTGTGCTTTATCCGTATAACGGCGTTTAGAATTTTTAGTATATGCGATTGGTAAACTAAAACTCTAGTAGGAAATGCTCGTCGAGGCTAAGAAAATTTTTTTGTTTTCCAGATCTTTCATCTGAATTCATTTTCAAATATTTTTATTTATTTCTTATGAGCTCTTCAAGAGTTCCAATAAGATTTATATCATCAACATACACAATAATAATTGAAAATCTGGTTTCTGATTTCTTAATAAAGATGCATGGACATATAGGGTTGTTTGCATACCCTTATTTCAATAAATACTCGTTGAGGCGATTGTACCATATGCGTCTGGATTGCTTCAGTCCATATAGAGATCGTTGGAATTTGATTGAGCATATATTACGAGGCTTTGTATTATTTGCTTCAAGCAATTTAAATCCTTCAGGGATTTTCACATATATGTCATTATCTATGGATCCATATAGATAAGTTGTGATGACATTCATGAGACGCATATCCAGTCCTTCAGATACTACCAAGTCAATGCCAGGTCTATGCGAGAAACCTTGTGTTACTAATCGCACTTTATATCATATGATGTCATTATTTTCATTACGCTTTCGTACAAATACCCATTTGTACCCAACAGGCTTAACACCTTTAGATGTTTGGACTATAGGTCTAAAAGCATCTCGTTTCATTAACGAGTTTAAAATTACTGCCTCACGTGGCTTCTTTCCATTTGGCGATAATTTCTATTTCGACGTGTACATTTGTGGTTTGGGATCCTCATAATTTCTTATGATGTCTAAGGCCATTTGGAAAGAAAAAATATTATTGATAATAACTTTATTTCGATCCAGCACCTCTCTCAGTGCATCAATTTATTAAGATCTCATAATTTTTAGGCACCTGTGTCTCTTCAAGGGCTAATTCTTTATTTCGAACCTCTTAAGGGGTCTTTTGTTCAATATATGCCTCTACAAGGGCCTCTATGACTCTACAAGAGCCTCTTGTTCATCATATACCACTTCAGGGGCTTTTTGTTTATCAAATGCCTCTACATGGGCCTTTTGTTTATCATTACCTCTTCAGGGGTATCAATTCTCATTTGTGTTCTCTGATAGGGAGTTATATCTTGAGAACATAGGTGCTCACATGCTTGAGCGTATTTAAATTCATTTACTAATTGTCCTTCAAGGTCATTAATCCATGCTGGAGCATTCGTAGACGGGATATGTGACTTTGTCACTTTTTTTTTGTGTAAATAAAAGCATCTGGTAATTGATTTGCAATATTTTGCAAATAAATGATCCTTTTAACTTCCAGTTCACATTGATTTGTATGAGGATCAAAATGAGATATTATAGATGCATTCCAAGTAATTTCTCGTTGTTCTTCTAGAATCGAATTTTCTCCTCCTAATGGTGGAAATACATTCTCATTAAAATGTCAATCCGTAAAGCGGGCTATAAAAACATCTCCCATTAAGGGTTCAAGATATCTTATGATAGACGGAGAATCAAAACCTATATAAATCCCAAGTCTTTGGGGACCCATTTTAGTGTGTTGTGTAAGTGTAATTGGTATATAGACTTCACAACCAAAGATACGTAAGTGAGAAATATTTGGTTGTTTGCCTAGTACAAGCTGTGAAGGGGAGTATTCATGGTAAGTTGTTGGTAGAATACGAACCAAGCTTACAGCATGCATAGTAGCATGTCCCTAGGCAGAAGTCGGCAATTTGGTTTTCATTAGCAGTGCTTAAGCTACTAATTGAAGACGTTTAGTGAGAGACTCTGCTAAACGGTTTTGGGTATGAGTATGAGCAACATGATGCTCGACATTTATTCCAACTAACATGCAGTAGTTAGTAAATGTTTGGGAGGTAAACTCACCAGTATTGTCAAGTCTAATAGTCTTAATTGAATAATCCGGAAACTGAGCTCGTAATTTGATCATTTGTGCGAGGAGCCTAACAAAGGCAACATTTCTTGTCGAAATAAGACAAACATATGATCATCTAGTAGAGGCATCTATTAAGACCATAAAGTAACGAAAAGGTCCACATGGTGGATGGATAAGTCCACTTAGGTCCCCATGTATTCTTTTTAAGAAGATTGGCAACTCAAATGTGACTTTGATAATTGATGGTCTGACTATCAATTTACCTTATGATCAAGCAGCACATGGGTATTCATTAGGCAAAAGAATCTCCTGGTTCTTTAGTAGATGCCCATATGAGTGTTCTATGATTCTTCGCATCATTGAGGACCCGGGGGTGGCTTTAAAGCTTGTCATGCGAAGAGCAAAGTCTTAGGGTCGTTGAACTTACGGTTCCGCGACAGCGTATTCGATAGGCTTTATATTTACGTAGTATAACCGGCCCAGGAAAATCTTGAGTTTTTCTATTATAAGTTTCTTGCCATAAACAATAGACGTAATGTAAAGACATTATGTATTACATTCATTCATACTTTCAATATGATATCCATTTCCACGGATATCTTTAAAGCTAAGCAAATTCCTTGTGGATTTGCTATAATATAATGCATCATTGATATGGAACATAGTTCCATTTGGTAGCATTATATTTTCTCTTACGGAGCCTTCAATTAAGTTTGCAATACCAGATATGGTACTTAAATTGACATTTGTTAATGTCAAATCTAAACTTGTCATTCTTTGCTGCTCCTGAAAAAGGTCACGACATAAACTTCTGTGTCGCGACAAATATTTTTGTCTTAAGCTCTTTCACTTTGTCGCGACACTCTTTGCTATGTTGCAACATTATTTATGAGGTTCTTCTCTACCTTTGTCATAACAATATTTTCTTTGTCGTGGCTTGAGTTTTACCGTAGCGCCTTACGGAAGCAGGCCCGCTTAGGCGGATCAGAAACCCGTCTAGGATGCCACTAAAATCACTCGAAATTACTTTGAAATCCTTATCTTCTTGAGCTGATTACGAAGTGGAGCAGCCCATAAACATTTACATTTAAGATCATTACAATGTAGGCATCAAACCTTTTTCAAAATGATTTACAAAATAGATGTTCAGTATTCAAATTGTTTATACAAAATATCCATATCAAAAGAACACATGAAATGAGTGCACATGTCGGAGCATACTCCGAGATTTCTTTCTTTATGACTCGACGCTCCTCGATCTTGGGTCCCACTTATGTCGATCACTATCACATCACTCGGTACTGCGCATTGGTAAAACAATAAATAGCATTTACCTAAATGCCCAGTGGTTCTATACAAAATCCATTCCTCAGTTCCTGACTTAAATCAATTTATGCAATTTAATAATTGAGAACTTTGATCATTTGGATGATCTGATATAAATACATTACATATACTTTGTTATATATATACAATAAATTATAGTTCATTGATCATCCCATAAATACATTTTCATAATCAATATTTCCGCGATCTGAAATCAGATTCAAATATGCTCACAAATTGATTTATTTAGACGTTGATTCAATTACGAAAATCAATTCGATTCGAAAATAAATTGATTATACCCGGCCAATTAGTTCTGTCAATCGCCGGTTATCTTAAATCAATTCAGTTATGCCCATCCCGGTCGGTTATGCCCTTAGCAATTTAACCTATGTCTTCGATATCTGGGATGCTCCGAGAGTCAAACGCAGTCCGTGGCTGCGACGGTATCACCGTGGTTTTATAACGCGATGCGGTCGTGAAGTGGCGGCCGGTTATAAGCGATCAAATAGTGAACGCTCTGGAAATGCGGTCATTGGGTTCTTTGATCGGAGTGACACATCAATAGTTCGCGATCTTGCTATTTGACCTATTGGTATACTAATCTATCCTTAATGTGAAATAAGCGGTTAACATTCTATTAAGGGCGTTCAAATCCTTTATAGCAAAATATAGTACAATATGTACGCTTGTATAAATAATTTATTTTCAATAATCATGCAATTTTTATATGCAAATATTTCCACAAATCACTTTCTCCAAATCAATTAAATCAATTCAATATGCTTTTAGAGACAACATGCAAAAACTTGAAACGAGGAATAGGAGTTGGTAGAACAAACCCAAAAATTATTTGCACTTTGATTCAATCAACGGAATCTCAATCATGATTTGGCTTTTCACCATAAATGCGGTCCTTTATTGTAGTAAGAACAATATTATTCAAATTTACTAGTGGTTTTGGTTAGGATTGATTTTCGGAGTTTAATATGAGTTCAATTTAAACATTACATGTAGATGGATTCTTGACTCAATGGGCTTTCCATAGAGTGCGAGAACACTTTCAGTCAGTTCGGACGTAGGAGTTAGGACCTTCGAAGTTGGAGGGTCATGCAGTCAAATCTGACCAGCCAGAGCGGGCCCGGAACTGGGCCAGGCTCGTCTACCCACATCAGTCAAACATCTTCCTCTTTCCTCAGGAATATTAATGTATTCTTGAGCTGATGGGCTTTCCATAGAGTCCAAAGAACATGAATCAGTTCAAGCGAAGGAGATATGACCTTGAAGTTGGAGGTCATGTGTAGTCAACTTTGACGAGCGGCTGAGGCCCGACGGTGCACTGAAAGTGACGAGCTCAGTCAAACACCTCGGTCTGACATCTAACATCCTCCTCAGGCATATGAATGTATTCTTGACTCCGCCGACTTTCCATAGTCGAGAACACCGAAATCGGAGTTCAAGCGAAGGAGATATGACTTCAGAGGATTGGAGGTCATCGTAGTCAACTTTGACGGCGGCTGAGCAGCAACTTGTATTTGGCAATACTTGTTTGGCGACCCTTTGATGGGCGACCAGCATTAACGACCACTATTTGTGACAGCTGTTGGAAGACCCTTTATTGGGCGACCAACACATTTGGGCGACCACTATTTGGCGACCAGCGTTTGGCGACCCTTTGTTTGGCGACAACATTTGGCGATCCTTGTTTGGCGACCCTTGTTTAGCGACCTTTGTTTGGCGACCCTTTGTTTGACGACCTCGGTTTGGCGACCCTTTGTTTGGCGACCCTTTGTTTGGCGACATTTGACGACCTTTGTTTGGCAACCTTGTTTGGCGACCAGCGTTTGACGACCTCGGTTTGGCGACGGTGACCGTTTGGTATTGGAGTAAAAGACCATAACTTTGTGCAGAAGTCAAATTAAGAAATTCAAAGCCTAACATCAAGCTCATTGATGTGGCTACAATTCGCGAGAAGGACTTACTGCGAATTCTCTTTATTTCTGATCTCCAAAATCCGTTCTAAGGTATTGCAGTTGACGGCGGACAAGCCCGGCCGGCCAAATTTAGGCTGGTGACCTCAGTAAAGGGCCCATAGCAGTACGAAGGTCAAAATCGAGAAGTCAGCATAACATTATTTAATTGATGTGAAACTGCAATTTACTAGAAGGACGCGCTACCAATTTCCCTTCACTTCGTGCCCAAGAAATCAACTCCCCAGGTTCATTGCTGCTTTCTACAATATGGCATTCCATAGTTTAAATGCAACCAAACTTCCTAAAAGGCCGGATAACTTCTTGACAATCCTTAGGGTAGAAGGGCATCAGTAAGGAGAAGACCTACCTGTGGAGTTTGTCGAAAGTCCCCAGTTCCGGTCTCTACTTGTAGCTCTTGTCAATGGAAGGACTTCCTTAGGTGGCCCTTGGGAATTTGTGGTCAAATCGTCGGAAAATGCAGAGAGAAGGTGGAGCCTCTCTCTCTAACTCCCACTACTCTGTTTTTCTTTTCTTATGGATCTATATTAGTATTTTTTTAAAAAAAGGAGGAAGCTTCCTCCCTCTTTCCCTACATGCCACATGTCATTTCCTTGATTTTCCTTTTACTCATTTATTTCTCCTAATATCATGAACATAAACTTATTTACAATTGACCATTGGTCCCCCATTTTACAATTTCCATATCTTCTCTTTTTCACTTGGGTTCATTTGGATTCAATGATAAATACAATCGATAATAGTAAAAAAATTTCCCGAGAAAAATACTGAGTTATTCAATTATACGGAATATATAATAATTTTTATTATAAAAATTTTAGGGTATTTTGAGATGTTGATTTCTCACGGGATTGCATGTTGTTGTTGTCGCGACATAGTCTTGTTGTCTTACTGAGGTGGTAGACTCTAATATCCTGACAAACTTTGAGAATATAAATTTACATAACTTCCTTCTTTGATCATTGTCGTTGGTTAAATTTATTTGTTTTGCAATATTGAATCTTTGTCATGACAAACTTGTCTTGGCATCTCATTTATCTTCCTTTTAATCATAGTATAAAACTTCTCTATCGCTGACGAGGATCTATTATATGACTTTTATTATTGCGACATAAATTTATTATTGGACAAGCTACTCTTGCCATTAGCGGTCATTGTCGTGATAAGTGAAAATAATATTACGACATTGTGGTTGAAAACTTTCAATCATTGTCCACAGCGAGAGATCTTTGTCTTGATTTGTTATATCGCGACATAATTTTCTATGTCGCTGTAACATTTTCTTGTAATTCTTTTCGGCTTTACTAGACAATGAATGTCTTTATGTGACGAGTTCACCTCAACCTTATGTTGTGTTTGTCGCAATATAAAACTTCTCTATTGCGACAAAGTCTTCTTGCCCTTCAATGCTAACTCTGGATTTTATGTCGCGACATAGTTGTCTTTTGTCGCGACAAAGCTTTTCTGCTAACTTCAGTTTTTTATGTTGTGACAGAGTTGTGAAATGTCATGACATAAGTTCCACTTCCATTTGCCTTGATCAATTTCACGACATACAAATCCTTTGTCATGACAAAGTTTTGTCTTCTGACTTCCTTTATGTCTCAACACTCACTTCTTTGTTACAACATTTATCAATCAATTTCTCTCATATTATGTCACGACAGAATTGTGAGATGTCGCGACAAACTTCGTTTTTGACTTTAGTTCAGCTTGATCTTTGTTGTGACATAGCGCTGCTTGTTGTGACAAAGATTCTGCTAGTTCTATTGAGATCATGTCGCGACATTTCTGCCTTAACCAATTTTTCTACTTTTCTTATTGCAATTGTCTCTTTTTCATTTAAAACCTGCAAAACACAAATTTGGTGAATATTCCATAATTCAACATTAAAATGAATCATAAACTTCTAAAAATATGCAAGAATAATGAATTAAAAATAGATGAGTTTAGGACTCATCAAGCAGTAGCTACTGTGTTTTGATGTTTTAAGCTGCACAATGATCCCCAATAGCTATAGTATTGATATGGATGAATAGGATACTTCTCAGGCTTTCCAAGAGACCTTATTCACTCCATTTGGACTTCAAATGACAAAGTTATGGCTCTTGGTAGTTGAAGGAAGAAGATAAGAGAGCTCAAAAGTGACTAGTTGGACAATTTTGTACATTCAGTCTTTATAATAATTTATAAAGTGTTTTTATTGAATATATCTAGATTCTACACTTCAAGATCTTTCCAACGGTGCTAAGAACACCCAAATCGAAGTTCGGATGACAAAGTTATGGCCTTACGAAGTTGGTGCAAAAACAGGGGAGATGCTACAACATCGCGACGTTGAGAACCAAAGTTGCGACGTTGCAGAGAGTGCATAAACAAAGCATCCCGGCATCGTGACGTTGCCAAATGACGTCACGACCTTGCCAAATGAGGTCGCGACTTTCGGGGTTAGTTTTGGGTGGATTTTAAGCCCATTTTGAGCCCATAATGAAGGGTTTTAAAACAGTGCAGGAATCAAGGGAGGGCGATTTAGTGATAGATTTTAAAGCTTTTTGAGGTGGAGAAGCCCTCTCTTGGGGTGCAAACACCGCAGGGCACATATATCTTGAGGGAAAATGCTTGAAGAAGAAGGAGATTGAAGAGAAAATGAGATGGTAGCTTTCTTCAAAGTGATTTATTCTCGTCCATATTTCTTTATTTCTTTATATTTTATTTTATGCTTTTCTTTCACTTAGAGATGTTCTAGATTTATTTCTAGGTTTTTGTTGCAGCCTTGCTACTTTCAAATGGATTAATAGTTAATTACATTTTCATTCATTATATGGATTGATTTTATTTAGACTTGCTCTATCTCTGTATTTTATTTACATGGTAATGTTTGGCCAACATTGGTGTGTTTTTGCTGGGAGTTTGAGATCGAGAGATGATGACCCCCAAGGATATGAATAGAGCAACATTGGTCAATTGGCGAATAGAGATATCCTGGTTCCAAGTGTGGCATTAAGGGTTTAAACATTTAAGTGTTTTGGAGTCCAAGGTTGAGGCAGAGATGCAATATACCCTATTGGCGAGATAAGCAAATATATCTTGAGAGAGAATATCTTGTAGGCATGATCAACCGGTCAGCATAAATCAATTAATTTAAAATGAATAATCTATTTAGGTTAAAATCCATCGAGTGTGGTAGGTGAAGGCAAAACCCTAGTTTTCATAATTAATTGATTTAGCAAATAACATAGGATTAGTTTTTCTTTTTATTAATCGGAATTCATTAGGATTTTAGGTCCAGATAATATTTAAAGTGTAAATTCAGTAATCAACACACTTCTCCTTATGGGACAACACTTGACGAGCCACTATACTATGTAAACTCGACGCGTATATTTGCTCGTGCAGACTCATGTTTTCCGCGATTTACACCTTTCTGCTCGAGCTTGTCGAGAGTGCGTGAAAATATTTGAGAGGTTTGGACATTGAGTTAGGAAAAAATTCCAAGATATGGAATTTATAGATTTTTATGAACTTGCAGCTAAGGTAGCAGAATATGAGGAGTTGCTCAAGGAAGAAAGTTACCAGAGGAAAAAGTCCATACGAACCTATTTTCAAGAGGTGAACCAGGAGGTGACAATGGCAAATATATCTACTATAGGGACATTCACACAATCATCTTTAGTAAAAAAGACACTGATTGGTGGAAGAAGAGAACACACCAGGTGTTGGTACAACGGTCCCGATGCTTTTGAGGTAGCGAAAACATAGGAAATTTTTTATTTCCTTGTAAAAGAAAAATTCATTACCTGCCCTAAAGACCACCATATTACCAGCAAGGATGAACTAAGAGGAAAGACTTATTGTAAGTACCACAACTCATGGAACCACACTACTAATGCATGTTGGGGTTTCATAAATGTCAAGCGAGTTGGATGTGAGGATACTCGAGTTCCTAATAAAGAGGTTATGGAAATCGTGGGGATCCTTTCCACTAGTGGTCTGTCAACCTTGCTAGCCGACTAAAAGCATTGATAGAATCCCGAAATTTGGAAAACTCTCTCGAAAGGTTTGGGTCCACTAAATGTGTAGTGGTGATAAGTTGAAAGGTAGTGCGGTGTGTATAGATCCTCCATCAGGGAGAAATTCAGTGAAGGGGATACAACAGGGAAGAGAGTAGCATAACCAATTGTCTAAGGAAAAGAGACTTTCCCTAAAAGGCAAGATGAACTCCCTAGGAGATGGGTTTGTTCCTCCTAGAGAAAGAAATTTGTGAGAAGGCCCACCCTCACGAGTGGGTTCACTACTCGAGGAAAATGATGTAGGTAGGTTGAGAAAACGTTATCGAAGCGAGCCTTTTCCCCCCAGAGGAGTAAGTTCACTACTCGAATGACAAAGTTGTAAGGAAAGTTATACAATTACAGAAGAATGCAGAACAAACTTTTGTTTTCCAAGGAGAGAGGCCGAAGCGGATTTTCAGAGAGCGTACGGGGATAAAGTTATTACTTAAAGTAAAAGAAGGTTTATGCCAGAGGATAGAAAGAATCACTCCTCCAAAGGGTAGATTCTTTCCCCCAAGAGAGAAGATTGCAAACAACTTCACTTCTTCAAGGGAGAAGGCGGGGGAAAGACATGTTCCTCCAGTTAGACTTGTTTTCGGAGGTGGACGATTCTCGAGGAACGAGAATGATGTCTCCTAGGGACAAATTCACTTCTCCAAAAGATATGGTGGGAAACAAACCTGTTTTTTTCAAGTGAGAGGGTTGTAGAGATGGAAAGGCTTGTAAGGTGTATCATTCCTCTTAGGGTTTCTCCTGGTCAAAGGTGGCGTAGTGCAAACACAGAAGAATTTCCCAAAAGCTTTCGGAGCTCGAATGGGAGGATGCAGGGCAAGAGCAGCGATGAAGGCGGCTCATGTTGATGTATGACAGCCACTCTTGGAGGAGGCCGTGGAATTAGAGGAAGTGAGGAAGGCACGGTCCTTGGCTTGGAAAAAACAAAGTTTGGAAGGGAAAACTCTTGAGGATGTAGAGGTCGATGAGCGTGTAGATGAGTAATGTGGACTCAAGGCCTTATTAATAGGTGAAATCCCTATTTCTTTAAATTGTTCCACTATTTCTTTAACATTGCCAACTATTTTCAAGTTAAAAAAGGCAAAGGAAGACTTAGTGGAGGTAGAAGGGAAGAACCATGTGACAAAGGAAAATAAGGTCCATAGTGGGGTTACCATAGAATCCTCTGAAGAATGCAGACCCCATAAGGTGATACTTGAGAAACCCTGCATGGAGTGTGAATAACATCAAAGCTTTGTGCGTAGAGCCCGTCGATGGCGATAGGTATCGAAGTACTAATAGATAATGGATCAACAGTAAATGTAATCCCATTGAGGATGTTGAGAGCTGAGGCATTAGTGATCGATAGAAGCAGAGGTGGTACGTATGCGCCTTTCTAGAAGGAATTATCTAAGACCCTGGGGATACTACCTATAGATATCACCATTGACAACAAAACTTCATTATCTGTCGTCTTTATGATAGACTCCATTGCAAATTACAACATTTTGCTAGGGAGGGACTGGATTCATGCTAACTGCTGTGTGTTGTCTTCTCTTCACCAGTTCTTACTGTTTTGGAAGGGTAATGAAGTGGAGTTGGTGCAGGTAGATAATCAGCTCTTCATGGCGACTATAGGCTTTGTGGAAACTAAGTATTATGATCAAGAATTCGGTCTGATCAAGTTCACTAGTAGGAGGAAAGAGGGGGTCCCCAGCAAAGCATACCTGGACTTAAAGGGCTTTATGGAAATCCAAAAGGAGGTGGCGAACTCTGAGGTGACTACGGTCGTTCCATACGATGGCAAGTGGTCCGATCATCGAGAGATCAATGATGATTGATTTACTCTCAAAGGAAAGAAGCGTGCTTCACAGCGCCATGGCCCGGTAGAAAATACGATGAGACGAGTGGAAAGGATTGAAGAAGAGCACCTCTATGACACCTATGGGGATGAAATGATTTTTGAAAAGGATGTCTATGAAGAAGATGAATAAATACAGATGGAGGATTTAAAGCAAGCCCCTCCTAAGTTCTAAGACACGTAACCTCAAGTACACGACCCCATGGAGGAAGTGAACCTCGACATTGCGGAGGAACCGAGGATTACTTAAATTAGTTCCTTACTACCTTCCAACTTGAAGGAAGGGATTATTAAAATACTATAGGAGTTCAAAGACTGCTTTGCTTAGAATTATGATGAGATGCCAGGGTTGGATAGAAGCTTGGTGGAACACCGCTTACCTATCAAGTCAGAGTTCCACCCATTTCAGCAACCACCCAGAAGAATGTCCTAGGAGGTAGAGCTGAAGGTGAAAGAGGAGACTAAGAAGCTTTTGAAGGCCAAATTCATCAGACCTACAAGGTATGTGAAGTGGTTGGAAAACATTGTCCACTGTGATGAAGAAGGATGTGAAACTTAGATTTTGTGTAGACTTTAGGGATTTAAATGTTGCCACTCCAAAAGACATGTATGTAATGCCTATTGTTGACATGCTAGTTGACTCTACTGTAAATAATGAGTTATTATCCTTCATGGATGGTTTCTCTGGGCCAAATCCTAATAGTTGTTGATGATATATCTAGCTGCTGCCTTTAGGTGTCTTGGTTCATAGGAGCGTTTGAATGGCCCCGGTGTACCCTTTGGTTTGAAAGAGCGGCCAGTGCGACTTGCGAAGAGTATGAATGCCATCTTTCATGATATGTTAGACCACCACATGGAGATTTATATCAATGACGGTATGGTTAAATACGAGAAGGTGGAGTCGAACATGTGAATCATTTAGAACAAGTTTTGAAAGGATGAGACTCCATCAATTAAAACTCAATCCACTAAAATGTGCTTTTGGAGTTTAAGCAGGAAATTTTTTAAGGTTTCTGGTTCACCAAAGAAGAGTAAAAGTGGATCAAAACAAAGTCAAAGCCATCATTTCAGCCAAGGCTCCTCAAAATGAGAAGAACTTAAGAAGTTCTTGGGTAAAGTGAACTATTTAAGGAGGTTCATCTCTAATCTAGCAGAGAAGACAAAGGTATTCTCTGACCTAATCAAGCTTAAAGAAGTGGAAGAGTTTAAATGGGAGGAACAACACCATGCAGCTTTTGATGGACCCAAAAACTCTATCTATCAAAAGTGTTTATAGGATGCCTTCTAGCACAAAATAATGTTGAAGGCCATGAGCAGGTTGTTTACTATTTGAATAGGGTCACAAATTCGGCCAGTAGAGGTATACACCTATTGAAGTTGTGTTGTACATACTTTTTAATATCTCTGAAATTGAGACATCACTTGATCAAGTCTCAAATGTATGTGGTCTCACAAACCGCCTTGATGAAATACATGCTAAGTCGACCCTTAATCACTTGATGAATCGAGAAATGGTCCCTTGCTGTAGAGTTCACCTTGGCATTTTCCCACGAGATGATATCGAGAGCGAGAGGCGACTTTAGCTAACTTTACGGTGATCTGGCCTTCATTAGAAATCAAACTAGAAAATGATGTGGAATTAGGAATATGAATTAGAGAAAGGCGGCCTTGGGTTCTTAAAGTTTGATGGTTATAGTAAGGGAGAATTAGTTGGAGTTGGGATAGTAATCATCTCACGAGGGATAAAAACTACCTATCTCAACTTGGCCTTGAGAGTGCACCAATAACCAACTGAATATGAGGCTTTAATGATTGGTTTGGAGATCTTGTTGGAACTTGATGCATAAGAGGTACATATCATTGGGGACTCCCAATTAGTGCTTCGGCAGCTAACAGGGGAATATAAATGCAACAACTTATTATTAGCTCCTTATTATACTGCTTCTTATCAATAGTTAGATTCTTCCCACTTTATGGATTTTGAATACGTGCCTAGGGAATCTAATTGGGAAGCGAATGAGCTATAGTAGCCTCGTGGGTGTGAAGATGAGCAAAGAGGAATTGACTCATAAGCTCATTGTGATGGGAAAGAGCAATCACCCTCGATTTATGAAGAGGAATCATATTAGAATTAGTCATTTACATCTGAAAATGTTACAGGAGACTGAGAAATATCATAGAGTATTTAGAAGACCACTAACAGGTGAGTCCCCACGTAAGATGGCTTCGATCACATAATTTACCGTCCTCTTTGGAGGAAATTTGTATAAAGGAACACGATGGGTTCTTTGCTCAGATGTCTATCCTTCCGAGATAGCATGGAAGTGATGAAGCAAGTTCATAAAGGGGTTTGTGGAGCCCATCAAGCCGGGATAAAAATGGGATGGCTGATTAGGAGACATGGCTATTTTTGGCCAACCATCCTAAGTGACTCTTGATTACTCAAGGGTTAATAGTGTCAAAAGTATGGCCGGATACAGAGGATACTTGTTGTGGAACCCTACTCAATTGTGAAACCATAGCCTTTTAGAGGATGGGGCATGGACTTGATTGGGAAAATCTACCCGGCTTCATAAAAGGGACATAACTTCATCTTAGTTGCTAAAGACTACTTCACTAAATGAGTGGAGGCAGTACCCTTGAAGAAGGTAATGTAGAAGGATTTGATCCAATTCATCAAGGAGCATATCATTCATAGATTTGGAATTCCTTAGTCCATTACAATCGACCAGGGCACCATGTTCATTAGGGATGAGATGACTTATTTTGCCAAGGACTATGGCATTAAACTCATCAAATCCACTTCTTTTTATACCCAAGCAAATGGGCAGGCAGAAGCTTCTAATTAGGTGTTGATAAGAATCCTGGAGAACATGATGGAGAATAATCCTAGAGATTAGCACATAATTTTATTTGAGGCTTGTATGAGGCACATAGAAATTCTAAAGAGGTTCTAATTGGAGTCCTTACTCTCTAACTTTGTGGGCAAGATGTACTACTTCCAATGGAGGTGGTAGTTCCTTCTCTAAGGGTTTCCACGCAAAATGGCCTTAATCCTCAAAAATACAGTGAGGCCATGATGATGGAACTAGAGGCATTGGATGGGAAGAGGTTACCTTCGTGATCAAGAAAAATAAGGTGGCTCGGGCCTACAACAAGCGGGTCAAACGAAAGAGTTTTGAAGAAGGGGAACTAGTTTAGAAGGTAATGTTGTCCATCGGTTCTAAAGACGTAGAATTAGGGAAATGGTCTCCTAATTGGGAGGGACCATTCAAGGTTCACCAAATACTGCTCGGAAATGCCTACTAGTTATCAAGCCTTGAAGGGTATAAGAAATATTTTCCCAAAATGTGGGAAATGCTAGACACTGCCAAGAAAAACTAAGGTAGAAAATGAGGGAATAACAAGTAAAATAGGTCCCATTGACCATTTTGTATTGGGGAAACTATTCTTAGTAGTTACTTTGATTAGAAGTAGTTACTTTATCACTAAGTCATCCCATATTTCTCCGAGTTTAAAGTGGTCGAGAACCCACTTATTTGGAGAATTGATAACACAACAAGCCCATTCTTGGGGAAAAACCTTTATTTAGGATCAATAAAGGTCATAAAGCCTACTTTAACCTTCTAATCAAAGATTTGTATCTACTTCCCCAGGTTTAAAGTGGTCATAGGACCTACTTTATTTATTCATAAAACAATTGAGGGTATAACAAGTATGACATTAAGGAATACAAAGGTTTATTGATGAGTGGCGAAATAACTGCTGTCACTCAAAGTAACTACTAAGAATAGTTTCCCCAATACCGAAATGGTCAATGAGACCTATTTTTTGCTTATTAATTCTTTCTATTCCCACTTAGTTTTTTTCTTGGGAAGTATGTCATTTCCTGATGTGGGGAAAGTATTTCTTGAGGTACTTCTCATTGATGAACCTTTGTGTGAAACCTCCTTGAGGCTTGATGGTCGATGCAGCATTTTCGGGTAGTACTTGGTGAACCTTGAATGGTCCCTCCTATTTAGGAGACCATTTCCCCTATTCTCTGTCTTGAGCACTAGATGGGCTCCACCTTCCAAACGAGCTCCCCTTCTTGAAAACTCTTTCTCCTGACCTCCTTGTTGTAAGCCCTAGCCACCTTCTTTTTTTGGATCATGATGTGGTCAAGCGCTTGTAATCTTTTCCCATCCAATTCCTTAAGTTCCATCATCATGGCCTCACTGTATTTTTGAGGATTAAGGCCATTTACATTTGGATACTCTTAGAGAGGAACTACCACCTCCATTGGAAACCCCTTTGCATCTTGTCGAGTATGTTGGGAGTAGGACTTACCCACATAGAATCTCTTTAGAAGTTCTATAAGCCCATAGGTCTCGGATAAAGTGCATTGCCAATCTTTAGATTGTCTCTATGACTTCACGAGATGTTTTATCAGCCTGTATTAGAAGCTTACTTTTTGCCCCTTTGCTTAAGCATAAAATGGAGTATATCGATGAGTTAGATATCATAGTCCTTGTGAAAAGAGTCATCTCATCCACTAGTGAACATAACAGCAGTGCGATTATAATGGATTGAAATTCCAAACCTAGACGATATGTTCTTTGGCATTAGATTGGATCACATCCTTCTACTACGCTTTCTTGAAGTCTTGCCTACACCCATTTGGTGAAGTAGTGTATAGCAACTAAGATGAAGTTGTGTCCCTTTGATGAAGTTGAATAAATTTTCCCAATTAACCCATGACCCATCCTCTGAAAAGCCACGGTTTCACAATTGAGTGGAGTTCCATAGAAGTATCCTGCGTATACGCCATATTTTTACACTGTGGAAACCTTGGAGTAATTAGTCGATCACTTAGGATGGTTGCGAGAAATGCCATGTCTCCTAATGGTATAGCATTTTTATCCCGACTTGATGGGCTCCACAGACCCCTTCATGAACTTGCTTCATCACTTCCATACTGTTTGGGAAGGATAGGCATCTAAGTAGTAACCCATCAAGCCTCTTTCAGTACAACTCCCCTTCCATTAAGATGAAGTTTTGCAATTAAACTTTCACCCTATGGGGAACCTGCCTATTAGGATCTTCTAAATACTCTCTAATCTTAATTCTCTAGTATCCTGCAACATTTGCATATGTATTAACGACTTCTAATCCGATTCCCCTTTCATCAATTAAGGGTGATTCTTCTTTCCTATCACAATGAGCTTATGAGTAAATTCTTCACTATTCTTCACACCTAAGGCTACTTATGCTAGCTCATCCGCCTCCCAATTAGATTCCCTAGGCACATATTCAAAATCCACATAATAAAAAGAGTCTAACAATTTAGTGGAAGTAGTATAATAAAGACCTCAATAAGTTATGCTTATATTCCTATTGACTGTGAAGTACTAATTGAGAGTCCCCAATAATGTGGCCTCTTGTGCTCGAAGTTCCCATCGAGATCTACAAGCGATCCTTAAGCCTCATATTTAACTTGATTGTTGGTGCACTTGAATGACAAGTTGAAAGATAAGGTAGTCTTTATCTCTTTTGGCAAAATGATTACTATCCCAGCTCCAACGGATTTCTTCGTGCTAAAGCCATCAAACTTAAGAATCCATGGCCGCCTTTCTACTTCATATATCCGTAACTCCACATCCTTTTTTGGTTGGATTTTTCATGAAGGATGATCAGCTAGAAAGTTAGCTAAAGCTTGCCCCTTTACTGATTTCTATGGAAAATATACCAAGGTGAACTCTGACAAAGCAAGGGACCATTTCTCGATTCATCCATTGATTAAGGGTTTGCTTAGCATGTATTTCATCAAATCGGTTTGAGGGACCACATACACTTGAGACTTGATCAAGTAATGTCTCAATTTTGTACATGCAAAGTATAGGGCCAAACACAACTTCTCGATGGGTGTATACCTTGTCTCTGTTGGGTAGGACTGCTCGAATAATGCAAGCAACTTGCTCATGGCTTGACATTATTTTGTGCCCGGAGAAGGCATTCTATAGACTCTTTTCTAGGTGATAGATGAGTTTGGGTGGCAGGCCCTTCAGCGGTGGCATTAAAACAAGAGTTTGAAAGGTAACCTTTGATCTACATCTGCTATCTAGTGTTATTTCTCCAACGAACTTTCTGTTTTATCTTGATTAGGTGAAGAATGCCTTAGTCTTCCGCAGCCATATTAGAGATGAACCTCCTTAAATAGCCATGACCCGAGAACTTTAGAAGTTCTTTCTTATTTTGAGGAGCCTTGGCGAGTAGTGGCCTTGAAACATTTTGATCGACTTCCCTCCTCTTTGGTGAGCCCAGAAACCTTAGAAAATTTTAGGCTTGAACTCACAAAGCACATTTAGTGGATTGAGTTTCGGTTGATGAAGTCTCATCCTTTCAAAACTTTTTCCTTAAATGATGATTCCGCATGTTCTGTGACCTTCTTAGATTTAACCACAATATCATCGTATAAATCTCAAATGTGGTGGCACAACATGTCATGAAAAGAGATGGCGTTCCGGCCCTTTGGTAAGTTATACCAGCATTCTTCAAACTAAAAGGCATGACCAACCAAACGTTCCTAAGGAACCAGGACATTTGAAGGCGATCTTAGATATATCATCAATAGCTATTAGAATATGGTTATACCCGAAGAAACCGTCCATGAAGGAAAATAATTCATTATTTGCAGTAGAAAAAACTAACATGTCAATAATAGGCATTACATACATGTCTTTAGGAGTGGTAGCATTTAAATCCCTAAAGTCTACAGAAACTCTAAGTTTCCCATTCTTTTTCATCACAGGGATAATATTTGCTAACCCTTTGCACATACCTTCATAGATGCAGCCAATTTAGCCTTCAAAAGCTTCTCAGCCTCCTCTTTCACCTTTATTCATCCTTAGACATTCTTACCGGGTGAAAGTTTGCTAAAGGGTGAAATTCCGGTAAATGACGGTATTCCACCAAGCTTCTGTCGATCCTAGCATCTGATCGCGATTCCAAGCAAGACGGTCTTTGAATTCCTATAGTGTTGCAATAATCCCTTCTTTGAAGTCAAAAAGGCAAAAGGAACTAGCCATAGGTAATCCTTGGCTCTTCCATAGTGCCCGAGGTTCTACTTCCTCCGCAAAGGTCGTGAGCAAGGTTGCTTTGTGTCTTCAAGCTTAGGAGGCTTGCTCCCGAATCTTTATCTGTTCTTCGTTTCTTCATATGCATCCTCTTCAAAAATTATCTTAGCCCCACAAGTATTTTGGAGGTGCTCTTCTTCAATCCTTTCCACAGTCTGCTGCACTTTCATTTTGATTATGGAAATTGTAGCTACTACATTTTCTTCTTGAGAGTAATCAGTCATTATCGATCTCCTCGATAATTGGGCCTCTCATCTGCCTATAAGGCCCTATTTTAGTCACCTTTAAGAGTTTAGCCGCCTCCTTTCGGATTTCCATAGAACCCTTTGAGTCCATGTATGCTTTTCTTGGGATCTCATCTTTCCTTCCGCTAATGAACTTGATAGGACCCAATTCTTGATCATAATACCTGGCTTCCACAAAGCCTGTAGCTACCATGAAGGGTTACTTATCTGCCCGCACCACTTCCACATCATTACGTTTCCAAAACAGTAAGAACTGATGAACAGAGGATGACACACACCAATTGGCATGAATCCAGTCCCTCCCTAACAAAATGTGGTAATTTGCAATAGAGTCTATCACAAAAAAGGCAAATAGTGCAGTTTTGCTGCCAATGGTGATATATATAGGTAGTATCCCCAAGGTCTTGGATACTTCTCCAATAAAGGCAAACGCAACCACCTATGTTTCTATCATATCATTAATGCTCTTTCCCAAGGCTCTCAGCATTCTCAATGGTACATTATCGATCCATTATCTATAAGTACCTCGGACCAGTTTTGCCATTGAGGATGGGTTCTTGCGATAAGGCTTTTTCTCATGCCCTCAAGTCGTTCCCACAAGGGACTGCTAAGTATCACCTTGGGTCTGTGATCTTGAGGAGGATTCTTTGAGTAACTCCACCAGTGGCCCATTTTCTTCCTCTATGGTCAAGTTGGCACCATACACCTCTACTAGGTCTTCCTGTTTTTTTTTTTTTGAAAATAGTTGTCAATGTTGAAACATTAGGCAGTTTAAAAGAATAGGAGTTTCACCTATCATTAAAGGCGTAAGTGCCATCACTTCATCTACCTTTGCTCATTGACTCCATATCCTCAATAGCTTTCCTCCCAAACTTTGTTTTTTCCAAGCTAGGAACCATTCCTTCCTTCACTTTCTCTAACTCCATGGCATCTTCCTTTTGGATTTCCACAGCCACATCAATGAGCTACCTTCTATCAGCTGCTCCTTGCCTTTGTATCCTCCTCTTTTGGGTCATGGACAGCCTTTCGGGAAATTTTTGATGTTATACCACATGCCACCTTTGACTAGGAAAACCACAAGAGGAATGATACACCTCACATGCTTTTCCTTCTCTACAACCTCCTCCCTTGGAGAATTGGGTCTACCTCTTAGAAAAACAAGTCTAGCTGGAGAAATATGTCTTTCCCCTACCAGATTCCTTGGAGAAGTGAAGTTGTCTACAATCTTCTCTTTTGAGGAAAAGAATCTACCTCTTGGAGAAGTGAAGTTGTCCCTGGTGAACTTCATTTTGTACCTTGGAGAAATGGTTCCACCTTTTGGAAACATAGGCCTGAGGGGATAAACATGTCTTTCCCCTGCTTTTTTCCTTAGGGAATTGACTTTCCCGGCAATCTTACCATATAGAGGAGTGAACTTACCCCTTGGGAAAAAAAATCTTTTTCTTGAGGAACATTCTCTAAAACTGCCTACATCATTCTCCCTTGGGGAAATGAACCTACCCCATGAAGGAGTGGGCCTTCTACAACCTTTTCTCTTGGAGAAATGAATTCTTCTAGGGAATTCGTCTTGTCTTTTGGTGAAAGTTTCCTTTTCTTGGAGAATCGATTATCTTTGCTCTATGGCTTCCTACTTGTATCAACAGCTAATTGAATTTCTCACGTTGGAAGTCTATACAAGCTGCCGACCCTATTCCTTTTCAACCCTATCGACCTGAACCAAACAATATTTAGGGACCCATACATTTCTTGGAAAGAGTTTTCCTACCTTCTTGAATTCTATCAATGCTCTTACATCGAAGCTAGTAGCATTGACTGAGGCCAATAAAGGGAAAGGATCCTCATCGATTTCCATAGTCTCTTTTTTGTTAGAACCTAGGTAGCTCCATGTTGATCATGTCATGTATGGCGTTTACGAGCTAACATGGATTAGTAGTATGGTTCCATGAATTGTGGTACTTACAATAAGCTTTTCCCACCCCAGTTCTGACGTCCTTCTTCAGGGATCAGATGGTCTTTAGGGAAGGTAATGGATTTTTCTTTCACCGGGAAATAAAATATTTCCTCAATCTTCGCTACCTCAAAAGTATATTGGACTTGTGTATCAACAATTTGTGTCTTATTCCACACATCAGGTGCCTTTTCTACCAAAAGAGGATAGGTGAATGTCTCTATAGTAGATAGATCTGCCACTGCTACTTCCTGGTTCATCTCTTGACAATAGGTTCCCATGGACTTCTTCCTCTAGTAACTTTCTTCCTTGAGCAGTTCTTCATATTCTGTCACCTTAGTTGCAAGTTCATAAAAATCTCTAAATTTCATACCTTGGAATTTATTTCTCAACTAAATGTTCAAACCTCTTTGGGTCATTTTCACATACTCTGTCTCTGGAATATGGATCTTGCATATGTTTCTCATAACTGTGAGCAGGAGATAAACAAATCAACTTAATCTCCCATTTCTTTGAGTCACTGGACGGAGTTTTGCTAGCTATGCACACTTCAAAGCTCAACCCGGAAAGGCGAGTGTTGAGCGCACCTTTCCATTTCTTGCCAACTTTGTATGGAGTTCCATGGTAATGTTGTATACCAAGTGAATGTTGCCCCTGTCAAAGAGTTAGGAAACAATCTAAGCTTGAAATGATAGAAATTCTCATAGTTAGCCAACTTCCCACATTGCATAATAAATCTAGCAACATGTTCCAAGGTGGATTAGCCATATTCTCCTAGAGAACAAGGAGAAATCAGGGATCCTATACTCCCTTGGGTAGGGATTTTTTCTATCTATCATCTCTGGATAAGGTTTATAGAACTCTAGGCGGCCAATTTTCCTAAGGCCTGGCCCATATAATTCTTGTACGCCTCTCTAATTACCCCTAAATCTGGTACTACAACTGGTTGCACAAAAGGTTGTTGAGGAACTTGTTGAACTGGCGAACTGAGGAGTTAATTTGAACACGAGAGACTTATTGTACTTGTTGTCCCTAGGTTGCCAGTACCTCCTGCGGTGGATTTGCATGATGCCCCCCAGGCTTCCATTGAAAGAAAAGCCTCCTTCCTATACTCCAGGTTATGTAATTGGATTAGTCTGAGCAAAAATCCTCTAAGGGGCTATGGTTTTAACTACATTAGGTCTTTCCCCTACTACGTTACGGCGAGTACCTCCTCTCTCGTAGGGAGGGAAGGTATCTTAGCCACCTACATAGGTAGACGGGTGAAATTCACCCGACTCCGAAGTAAGGTTATCGAGGAATCACGCCCCCCAAGTTCATTAGAAAATTGTCTTTTAGGCTTAGAAGCAACTTTCTACCTCGGTTGCCCCCTTTCTCTAAGGTTTTCTAGGTTAGATTGAGATTGTTGCTTCATTTCTTCCATATAGGCAGTCATAATCACTCGTTGGCTCTTTTATTTTTACATGAGAGCCTTAAATTTATTAGAATTAAGAAAGAAAAGAATAGGCACATCCACATTACCTTCACCTCTTCCTTCCACTTATTCAATTGGGTTGTTGGATGGATTCCTCTATTGTTGCACTGGAGAATTCATCAGGTTCTCTATCTGTTCCACTAAGGCTAGAACTCTTCCTTCTTATCTTTAACCTACCGGCATCGAGATCCACAGTCAAGACTCTACGATTTTCTCCTCGACTTTGGTGGCATTCTTATTGGTGTCCCACCGAGAATAATACACAATACAAAACAAAAATATGTATCGATGTTCCACAAAGACGTGTCCTACCGAGCATGCCAAAAATATGTTTATGCTGGATTTTTGGTCCAGAACATACAAAAGAAGCATGGGAATTGGTGAATGCAAGGGCGTGCCATGAAATTATAGTATTTCCAAACTAAAACAATGCCGAATCTAACTTCTGCTCAAGCAAAAATGGATTCCCTGGAGTCTAAGTGGAAAATGCTTTGAAAATTTGAATGTATTGAAAGCTGAGAGAAAAATTGTATGAACAAGTTGAAAAAGTAGTAAATTTCACTATAGAATTTGACTGGAAATGAAAGTGCTCAAGCATGAAAGCTTCGAAACAAATACTTGGAAAGAAAATAAGTTATAAATCTGGAAATATTGCTGATAAACTTGTAGAAACTAAGAGAAAATATCGAAATGCCCTGTTGAGTGTTTGTTGATGATTGATTGGCTGGTCCTTTGCTCTGAAGTTGAGTCTTCCTTTTATAGGCATTCTAAATAAATGTTCCATCCCACCTTCTCCAATAACTGCTCACGTACCCACTAAAGTCTTGTTCTGCAAGTCCTTTATCCACTAACAACTTGTTCTCCAAGTCATTTATCCATTAACAATAACTACTCATGTTTTTCCATGTCATGACTTGGGTTGGAGAAAAAGTCTCCTCTACTTGCTTTTGAGACAAAGTCTCACCATTCTAAGCTGGCCACTTTGACAAATTGAAAAGTTCCATAAATATCCTTAGACCCTTTCATGGGCATCAATCATGGACTTGGTCTTTCTGGAATTTGTAGGTTGGGCTCGGTTTAGGCAAATATATCCGTGCACTTTATTTCAGTACCCTTTGGGCCAAATAATTATTCAAATACCATTTGGGCCCAAAAATTCATTTTTAGTGTAAACAACCACTTTTGGATTAGGGAAACTATTCACCAGTTATTCACTACGAGAGTGATAAGTAGGTTGTTTTAGCCACTCACTGTTCAAACCTTTTGTATTCCTCAATGTTTTATGAATAAATAAAGTAAGTCTCTTAACCGTTTTAAAATTGAGGAAAATATGTACCAGCTTATGAGTTGAAAGGTTAAAGTAGGCTTTACGATCCTTATTGATCCTAAATAAAGGCTTTTCCCCAAGAATGGGCTTGTTGTGTCATCAATTCTCCAAAAGTAGGTTCCATGACCACTTTAGGACTAAAGAAATATGGGACGACCTAGTGATAAAGTAGCTTCTTGGCCACTACATTCGCCATCACACTGATTTCTCTAAGGGTGTTCTTGTTGCCTCTTCGAATTTCTAAAAATCTCATAAGTAGGTCTAAGGACTATTTAGGTGTTGGAGAAATAGGTACAAATAGACTGGTTGGATAGACTTTGTGTCAATGGTTTCCTCACATTCATGCTTTTCTCAAGAAAGGCTACCTTACACCCTCAATTTCCTAAAGTTGGTCCCTTGACCACTGTAGGTATGAGACGAGTTCCAAGATAGGATTTGAGGCAATAAAATTGGCTTTTGGCCACTTCACCTCAAAAAACACAAACTTCGTCAAGATTCCCTATTGATTTCCCAAGGAAGACTTCTTGACCACATCAAGATTGGGGAAATAGGGGTGGAAATATCCGAGTGAATAAGGTAGGTCTCTAGGCCACTAGGTACACATATTTCCCCAAACATAGCACTTGGATAAGTTCATGAGAGGGTATCATAATCACTCTAAGATTACAAAAATAAGCCCTCATGCTGAATTAGAGTAAAGGAAAGTGGGCTTTGTAGCCACTACACATTCAAATGAAAATTTTCTATAAAGAATTAGACCTGTTACATCATAAAATTGTACCAAGTGATAGGTCATCCCTTGAGAGAAATGGAAAAAAAAGAGACAAGAATCAAGCAAATGGGATGAGAATTGAAGAAGTTGTGCAAATTGATGTCATAGTCGCAACTATGGCTTTCATGGTCGCGACTATGACACCATGTTTTCAGCACTCATGCGGTGTAGTCGTGACTACGATTTTCATAGTCACGACTATGACTCAAGACTGGCAGTCTAGACTCAATGTAGTCACGACTATGGTCACGACTATGACACCCTATTTTTAGTACAAAATGACAAATTAGGTTTCATAGTTATTCTAAACTTGGAAGGGGATCTAAGAGCTGAGGGGAGTCGGGTAAAGTAGGCCTTTGGCCACGATTCATGACAAGTGGTTTTGGTTTTTATCAAGCCCGTCCCAATCACAATAAATAAATAAAGTAGGCCTTATGGCCACCAAACTAAGGGAATATAGCATCCTCAATGTACATGTCATCGGCAACAATCATTAAATTATTAGTAAATTTTGACAAATATCAAAGGTAGGCCTAATGCCACCTTGATCCACTAATGCAATGTCATGGTTGTAGTGTACGTGTGTTGGTGTCAATGATTTTCCACAATTCATTCCATAGGCAATCAACACACATCAAAAGGTAGGCCTAGTGCCACCTTGATCCACTAATGCAATGTCATGGTTGTAAGTGCGCCTATGTAATGTAGTGCTCAATGATTCTCCAACAATAAATCAAGTACATCTAAGGAAGACATTCCAATTCTCCTCTTTCCACCAAGTATAAATAGTAAACCGACGACCACCTAGCAAAGGTAGGAAAGGGAGATAATAGCCTCAGGACTATCACTTACCATCATAGGCTATGGAATACAAAAGCACAGGTCAAGAAAAAATGAGCACTAATGAAGATAGGACCGGGTTAGAAGCCATTGAAGCAGCACAAGAAGCTCATGAGAAAACAAATCCAAGAAAGTTAGTTATGACAAGGATTTAAATATCAGGTTGCAAAGCTGTGGAATGTTCAACAGGGCAGAAATCTATTTGGCAGAAAGCTACTTTTAAGTCATTTCCATTTGTAAGCTCATCCCGAAATTCTTTGGCAATAAGCAACCTACAATCTACCAAAGAAAAATCTCAATTTCATGTAAAAGGTAACTCAACTGAAAATCATTCAACATGCACTCAAGAAAATTTTTGAAAATTGTCATATAGCTTTAAAGAATTTTTTTTTTCGAATGTGTATTCATGATTCTTTTTAGAATCTACACCTAAAAAAAATTTTTAAACAAGTCGAACAACTTTAAGAAATTTTTTCGAAGGTGTATTCATGAATTATTTTCAAATTCTACACCCCGAAAAAGGTTCATAATAGCTAGCGACTTTGGGGAACACTTTAAATGTGTATTCTAGACTCTCTTGTCGAATTACACTAATAAGATAGAAAGCTTGATGAATTTTTCAAAGGGTGTACTCATACTTATTTTCAAAATACACACCTCGAAAAAGGTTCGAAACAGCCAAACGACTTCAGAAATTTTTTCGAATGTATGTTCTCGACTCTTTTCAAGAGTCTGCACCTAAGAAAAAGCCGAAAAGCTTCAATGAATTTTTTCGAAGGGTGTAATCATGATTATGTTCAAATTCTACACCCCACAAAACGTTCAAAACAAGGCGAAAGCTTCAAAGAAATTTTTAAGAATGCATTCAAGATGATTCTTCGAAAAATCTATACACAGGAAAATTTTTGAACAAACCTCAAGGAAAAGTTTCAATTTTAGGGCATCAAAGAAAGCTAAGAAACCTTGGAAATCATCAAAAACGGGTTTCTTCAAGAAGAAATTCAAAATCAAGAAACTCATTATCAAGCAAAAGCATAAATTTTTAATTTTTTTTACTTACCAACAATTCTTTCTTCTCATGAAAAAAGACGGCGCAATGAAGTTCGAAGGGGAAGCATCGAAGTATTGGAGCGGCGGCGGAGTTAGCGACGAAGGTAGTATCGCCCGACAACGCGAGAAATACAAGCGACAACGTCGATTCGTCATTTCCATGAGCAATGATGACAGCGGAGGAAGGCAAAGGCGAAGTAGAACTCTGCGTGCGTCGTCGGCCTCTTGGATGACCCGGCGGTGACAAACCGGTGGTGTAAGGCGATGTCGTCCAACGGCGTTCCTCGACAATCTGACGATGATAATAAGTCGGCTTCTCCAATCCCAGCAACAACCAGATCGATGGCGGCGCAAACGCTTTGGCGACAATGGCGTGGCGGCGAGAGACAACTTAGGAGGAAGAAGAAGGTGAAAAAAGGTAAGATTAAAGTTTTCTTTCTTGAACAAGTGGGTTTGTTTTAGAAAGTGGAAATAAGTTCTTTTTGGGAAGAAAGAAGGAAATCTTAAAAAGTTTAAAGAAGAAGATGAAATGGTGATACTGTGTTGAGTAGAAGCAGTATTCTTTGTTGGAGGAAAGATAAAAGCTGTAGGTTGGCATGCAGTGAGAGTAACTTTCCTGGGGAGTCAGCGATTTGCTTCTTTATTTGATCCGACTTGGTTTGTTCTTACCATTGGAACTCCACATCATGGGCTAAAAGCTGGATTTTGGGTTTCATGATTGGAAATAAGCCTAGAAGAATATTTTTTTGGGCTTTAATTCATACAAAAAGTTTTTTCATACAAACATGGCCCATGGGCCATATTGTATGAGAACTATGTTGACAGTAAAAATAATTTTTTGGTCCAAAGGATAGTGGAATGGGTCGGATATATATATTGTGTTAAATGACGGCTCTCACAAGAAACCAAGCTTGTAGGATTTGGGTTTAATATGAATATCTGCTTCAACTCCCTCACGTGCATACGGCCCCATGCCGGTGCACGTGGAAGTCCGGACTCCGTTATGGACTTTCAGGCAAACATGGGATTAAATTGCGAGGAAGTTCGAACGGGACCTCTGCCGAGCCGAGCTACGATCTGTGTTAAATGACCAACTCTCCTAAAGCTCAAAGCCAGCAGGATTTGGGTTTTAATATGAATATCATCTTTCACGCCTCCTCAGTGCATACGACCCCATGCCGGAGTGCACGTGGAGAGCCAGTCCATTATGGACTTTCAAATAACGTAGAGTTAAATTGCAAGGAGAGGATTCGAACCCAGGACCTCCTGCCGCCAAAGCTGTCTGTATTTAAATGACCCGAGCTCTCCTAAAGGCTGAGCACATGAAGTTTGGGTTTAATATGAATATCATGCTTAATGATCAACTATGGCGCGTGAAGTCGACCCATGAAAAGGTCTAAGGATATTTCTGGAATATTTAAAAATATTTTCAGTAATTTGCCGGGGAGAGGCCAGAGAGCTTGTGGAAGAGACTTTTAATAGAGTCAGGACATGGCAAAGGACGTGGACAATTACTTGAAGGGTGGAAAATTACTTGGGGAGCAAGACTCCTTAGTGGAAACATGGATAGGCCCATCGGAGAGAAAGTGAAATTTGAGTGGAGGTTTTCAATGTCTATAAGGGAATCAAAGCATCATAGCAAGGCCGACTTTTAAAAGAGTCAAAAGCGAGTAAGAGCGTTTAACATTCTCTTATTTTTCTACAAAGCTCAATGGCCTCTTTCAAAATTACCCAACAGTTTTATATGTTTTCTTTTTCCAAACATTTTGTTACTTCAAAGTTTCTTACTTCAACATTTGATTTTAATTTCAGAACTATATAATGAAATTTATTATTTTTTAATTAGTCGATTAAGTTTTATATAGCTTTCAAATTCAATCTATCTGATTTAATTTTTAAGTTATTTTCCACTTATAATCACAGGGAGCGTCGAAAGAAGTATGGGATAAGTTTTTCGTTTGAGTAAAGTTAGATTCAAGCATGAATTAGGTTCGAAATCACTATAATTTAACGGTAATATTCAGCACGTGGCTGATTATATCTTTGGTATGTTTGATGAATTTCACTAAAATCCATCGAACATGAATAGTAGAAAAGAAAAAATAGATGAGAGAAAATAGGCAGGGTTTTTGAAACGATATTTCATAGAATGTGCAAGTAAATTTAGAAAGTATTTCTTGAAACTGCTCTAAAATCACATTCCTATTAAGAGAGGTTATCCATTTCATTTAAGTTGATTGTTTGTATATGTGTGGACCACCATATTTAGATTATAACCACTACCACTGTACGGTTATTGTCAACAAAATCATCAATATACATTCCCTAATAATGGTTTAGAATAAAAATTAATTAATTAATAATTATAAATAAATCATTTATAGAAAAAACAAAATACTCAAATAGATAGATAAATATTAAAATTTATATACTTCAAGTTTTTACAATAGAATTTAATTAATTAACACAATTAATCTTGTATAAGAGCGAAATTTGACATTAATTATGATTGGAAAATGTCTTTTATAACAAATTTTAACTTGAAATAGTTTATTAAAATTAACATTTATTATAATCAGCCTAATAATCTTATAAATATAACATCTTATTTTAGCATATATGAAATCAAAGCTGAATAATTATTTTATAATCTACTCTTTTTTTAAAAAAGAAAAATAAACACTATTGATTAAGTAGCGATATATCGATATAAATATAGAATCGAAATCGCATAAATGAAAATGATGAAATGATATTGAGATTCTTAAAATAGAATCATTTAAAGTATAAATTGAGCACTTATATATTTGATATTATTATAATTAAAATGTTTATAATTTAGTTTCTGACATGTTGACGATTATGGGTTGATATATTATCGTTGATTAGATATATTTCTTCATCTAATAGTCGCATCTGAAATAAATATTAGTATCATGATATTGACAAACAAGCAACGTATTAGAATAATGATAACTATCTTGTTACATCGAACAACGATTAAAATAAGAAAAAAAAACAAATGAAAATTTAAATCTTATGGAATAACTATTTTATTTAAAAAAAATTATGAAAAATGGGTGTATATGGTTGTTGTCAAAAATAATAATTAAAAATAAATAAAAATCACTCCTGCTCGTTACTTAAAAGGGAAAAAGAGAGGTATTTTATAAGAAAATGAACATATGTAAAAAAATCAATTTTAAAATCTAATGAATTGCAATGCAAAAATTTCATTTCTCTACTAAATATTTGACAGAAAAGTAGCATCTTCATCTTCTGCACTTTTAGTTTTTTTTCTAATTATGTTTATCGATTCAGTGACTTCAGTTTGCCTTTAGCACTTTCCCATCCCCATAAAATACAATAAAATAGAACAAAGAATAAAATATAATTCCAATAATATAATAAGGACACATAAAGAGAGTGGGAGGCAGCCCGCGATTAACTGGGTGTTACGTGTGATGCGATATTTTAAAGATTTTTATTTATTTATTTATTAAATACTTTCACGGGAGTTGGTGCCAAAACCGATATGAGACTTCTCCAGAGGACACACCGCCCTCTGTGAAGGGAGTAAGAAATATAAATAAAAAAGAAAAAAAAAAAGAAGATGTGGATTTCTTAAATAAAAATAAATGGTAGGTTCATTTGCAGCTTTGCAGGTTTTGCCTCGCCTTTCCTTTCGTCCTCTGCTTTTTCTTCTCCAATTCCATCTATCTCTCCTCCCTCTCTACTGTATTTTCCTTTTTTCCTTTTCTTGTTAAATTTTTTTTCCTTTCTTATTTAATTTTTTTTTCCTTTGCATTATTATTATTATTTTTCTTTAGCTGATTCTCTCTGGTTCTTCTGTCTATAAATTTCTCCGAAATCAACTCCTGCTTCCATTTGTCCTTCAACTGCTCCGGTCCTAGCTCTATATTTTACCCTTCTTCCTCATTGTTTTTTTGTCAGGTCTCCTCCTCAGGAGGAGAGCTGTACAGCTGAGGTAAAGCTTCCCATCTCTCCCTTTAATGTGTTTTGAAGTTTTGCTTCTTCTTAGCCCACACCTGGGAATTTTTTTTTTTTTTTTTTGCTTTTAATTTTCTGAGTCTTTCATGGTTTTACCCTAAGGAATTTTCTTCCCCTTTCATGGATCTTGCGCAGTTGCTTCTTACAATTCGGGAAAATGGATCTGTTATTTCTTTTCCCTTTTGAGCTTATTTTTCTAACGGATTTGCTTTGATTTTTTCCCCATCTGATCTGGAGAAATATCGAATAATTTCTGTTTTTCTTAACAAATTAAATATTATATTCAGCAATTAAAACCTCCTATTTTCAACATGGATACTTGTTTTGGTGGATCTGACCTGATCGTTTCATTTCCGATATATATGAGTGCTCTATCCCTTGTCTCAGATAAAGAATTTGCTTTGTTAAAGAAATCATCGTTCATGAGTTTTTTTCGATTTCGTATACTTAATTAGAAGTTCCGTTGATTTGAATGTTTCAAGGAAACGGATATTTTGCTTTATTTTCGGTTTTCTTTGGTTATTAATTTTTAGTATTATTTTTTATTTTGGGTTGACTGGATGTGACTTCGTTTGGTTTTGGATCATTACCAGAAAAAATAAGCAAAATAAAACAGAAGATATTAACTGATCTTTAATTATATCATAAATGACAAGCTATTGATTTCTGAACCGTTGTGAAGTAGAGAAGATATCAGAAGATGAATCAGTACTGCGCATTGGCTGCTTGTGAAGAGATGAGGTGCTCTGTGCCTGCTTCAGAGAAGAGAAATCCGGTGATTTGCCCCAAGCCGCGCCGTCTCGGTCTCTTGAACGCCACCATTTCCGATCCCCTCAGGCCCCTTCGATGGCACCTCTCGTAACTTTTCTTTTTCTTCTTTTTATTTTTAAAAATTTTTCGTTCTATTTGTTTTATTTACCCCTTGGACAAAAGTAAAAAAAAAAAAAAAAAAAAAAAAAGTTGTAAATATAACCCTTTTCTGAAAACCCAAAAATAAAAGATATTTTTACATCATTGTTAAAGATTTACCCCTCGGTCCCCTCTAATCAACCACTTTCAAATTTGATAAAATGTTAACTTAACAATACTTAAAGTACAATATACATAGAAAAGGTTTAAATTTATAATATTTTTTTGGGTTTTAACATATGAAGGGAAAGATTTATTTGAAGGTTATAAAAGTAAGATTTATTAATTTTACAAATAATTTTTATTTTTATCTCCTTTAAACCGATTCCTCTTTATTATACTGGTGAGAACCCATTTTCACTGATTTATTCTTTTTTTATTTACAGTCAGCAAACAGAGCTTTCCGATTCCAAATCGGGGACTGATCTTTTGGACATCATCCTGCAAGAGTGCAATCTTTTCCTTTGTTTGAGAATTTATATTTTGTTTTTCTAAAAGCTTTATATTTCTTGTTAATTAGGCTTCTGGTTCAGTCTCAAAATCGCTGCCCATGTTTCTATAGAAAATCAAAGCACTTTTCAGTGGATTGTGTTATCTCGTAATCGGGTGGTTATGATGGGTTGAGGAGTGATGGTGTTTTTTTTTTTAATTGTGTTTTACAGGGTGGTTATGGTGCAGAATCTTGCGCACAAGTTGCCTCGTCGCCCCCATTTTTCAGCGGGTCACCGCCGAGCAGAGTTTCTAACCCATTAATTCAAGACGCTCGATTCGGGGATGAGAAGCTGAACCCCATCTCACCGCCTACGGTGTCGGTCCCCTCCGGTCTGTCATCCTCTCCATCTTCATCTGCTAGAAAAGGAGGATGCATCAGGGCGAATTTTGGGAACAACCCGGCGGTCAGAATCGAGGGGTTCGATTGTCTGGACAGGGATCGGCGAAACTGCAGCATCCCTGCCCTTGCTTAGAACCCGTTTTAACTTCCGATAAAGACAAAGTACATAGAACAAACACGGCAAAAACAACAGCTACAACAGACAAACACAAACGTTGATAGCAGCGGAGGAATTTTGATTTGAGATTCCCCCCTCTGAGTATGAGAGCTGAGATCCTTTTACCGGTATTGGGTAGTAGTGTATATAAGGTTTAGAGGTGTCTTTGTATGTAATCATGCGTCGTCTGTGTAAGTAAATGGAGATGTTGACCGAGTAATGGGGAGCCAGTCGCTGAGGTTGTTTAAGAGGTTTGGTTTGGCCCTGATACGGTCCCTGTCATGTCACATCCTCCTCCTTGTGATGTAATTAAAGTCTTATGAGGGGAAATTTTCAATTTTCATTTAATTTATCTTTGGGTCTTTATTTTGTCCTAAGTTAATAGGAGGTGTGGCTTATGAAGATAATCTGTAAAAAATAAAGTTACTAGAATCGTCTAAGCTAGTCTGTTTATACTGTAAATATGAGTTTTCCTCTTGGATTCCATTTGGCAAACTCCTCTCTCCCACTTCTTTTCCTATGATGTGGTGGGATGTTGTTGCTTAGGAATCACGCTGCGCAATGGCCTCTCAGGATCTGGAAGGGGGTTAAGGGTAGTATTTGATGACATCTCAACCTGCCAACAGATCCTCAAATCTGTTTTGGCCTTTTGTTTTCTTTTTATTATTTGTTTCTGGGTGTTAAAGCTGCACCTTGTAGGAGGTCCGAAACAGGAACAGAAATAGAAAGATAACTGGACGGCAAGTTTGGGACCAATGGTGTACCTATAAAACGAGCACTAGTTTGGAAATACCAAAATCAATTATGGCTTGTGTAAAACATTATCCTTAAGAATTTGATTTCAGATATAAGAGTTAGGGACAATCTCTGGAGAGATGAAGATAAATATTTCAAGTTATAGAAAAAGGGAGATTGATAAGATGTTCTATAACATCAAGCGCCGTTTGTATTTATAAAGTAAAACTGATTCAATTTCAAACATAATACCGCTGATCACAAGTTAATAAGAATTAATTTAAAATGCTATAAATTAAATGCAAACTTAATTGTTAGGATTTCAATTCAAAATAAACCCATTGTGAATTTACTGCGATTTTATGACTTGAATCGTTTTGATTTTAAATACACAAAAATCAAGGTTTTTATTTAGGCAAACAAAAACAAAAACAAAACTATTTGGAGTAAAATCATATGTCACATACAAGGGAGGGCAAATCCATCAATTTGCATCAACTAAGCTTTCAATTACTCTTTGTGCACATGGTGACCTCCTCTCATGCTCGCCGCATGTCCCATAATTGGGTTTTAGTATATAAACACAATAAAGACTCTTGTCTTTTTTCCATGTGGGACAACACCTTTTGTTTTGAAAAACTATTGTTTACAACAATCCCCCACATTTTTCAAAAGAATGTTGTATTTAAAACACTTTGTTTGGAATATGGAAGGCGTTAATGTCTTAAGTTTGGTGTTCAATTAACTATGAACCAAACATAGATGAATAAGATTTAACTTACAAAGTATTGGTGAAGCTTATAGCTTCTATGAACTAGAGTACTGTTGATCGTAAATTATGGATCTTATAATCAACACCACACATCACGATTTAAGATATCTAATGCTGGTTATGCTGGATAGAGGCATCTGGATTTATTACTATGGTACAAATCTTATTACATTTGAGCTGCGACTCTACACCCTATATAAGGATTTCATTAAGTACAATAATCGTGACGAGTATGTACCATGTAGCACCCCTTTCCGGATCAACCCGATTGGCAAGTCCAAACTAGATCCGGGATGCTCTAATAGCACTAAATTACTTTATCAAAATCATTTATCAAAAACACGCAGAAACGATTTCAATTTTGGGCAAGCCCATAAACATTTACAAATTCAATGCAATTCTTTTACAAAATATGCGTTTAACCAAAAATTACATTTTATGCCGCGATAAATATAATATCCAAATCGTATTCATATATAGTGACAAAATACTATTGAACCCTTTGTTTACAAAACAATGTCATGCTCAAAAATAGTGATGATGCATGTGACGGAGTATACTCCATTACCTTTTTTAATGACTCTAGTTCCTCGACCTTGGGTCCGCTTTAAATCACTGTCTATCACTCAGTACCTGTGCATTGATAATACCAATAAGCTAAGCATTTTCATGCTTAGTGGTTTTATACAATTTCATTCTTCCGTTTCAGTTTAAGTCAAATCATTAAATTTTACTATACAAACTTTCAAATCTTTTGTACTTAACAATGTCAATACAATACATATACTTATTTCATATATAATCATTTATGGTTCATTGATCATTCCTGTAAATATACACTTTCATATGCTATAAATCATTTATAACCAACCATACATTCTCACAATGCTCTTTCATTTCCACTCCCAACTCATGCTTTTCAATATCAATATTAACAATCTCAAAATCAATTCACTTCGCCTCTAATTACCTAACCTATAGTTTTTGGTACATGTGGATATCGAATCGTGACGCCCCCAACCCTAGCACCCATGAGGTGCCTGCTTTAGGTGTCACACTGCGGGGATTGGGACTCTTTAACATTTTCTCTCTTTGCATTTCTGACATCCGTCTCGTTTTCTCATTCATATACACAATTTCGTAATAACAAAAATTCTTTTACATATATTATTATACATACCACCATAGTGGCATTCATTATATTCTATACACATATACTAGAGTCCCTTTACTTGTACTCTATTACACTCTCACTATTACAAAACTATACATATAAAATCGAGATCGCGGAACAAGGCGGGTGAGCACCCATCTCCTTCGAGAAGGTCCTGTGGTCAATACGCTGACGTCCCGCGCCCTCTATCCTTGTCTTCCGCCCCGCACCTACACGGATTAAAACTCCATGCTGTCTCTACGCTTAGTGGGAAACATATACATGGACGACCAATAACATCATCGTCGTGTGCTTTAATCGACATCATTCTTATACTCATACGTATCATATACTTATGGCTTCTAACACTCATCATCTTTGTTTAATGTCTTTCATGTGGTTCAAAACATGTGCATATATCATATCATCCTCTTATCTATCACATATACTTTGCCTGCTTCGTCATTTGCTTATATCGTATACTTGATCTATTTCATATTATTCTCGTATCATATTCTTCGTAAGTTTCCTATACTTTCATGTTCATTTCTTTTCATGTTCGTATAATCGTGTACGTATCATATACTTCATATCTCAAATACTTCTCATATAACCTATCTTATACCTGTCCTATACTTTATCTACATTCTTATATTTTTCATATAATGCACTTTTGTATGCTTTCATCCGTCTTTCATCCTGCTTAGTCTTTTTTCATCTTTCAATTCTATGACTTATTACATTCTAAGTGTACTATTACATATATCATTTTTTATCTCAGACTCCATATCATGTCTCCTTTCATGTAGTATAACGCCCATGCTATGCTATTCATTTCTTACATATTGTTTTATCATATATTTTCTTATACGATCTTATATTGTCATATACTTTGCATTTGCGTTCTTTCACTGATTCATAGAATCGACATTCACGATGCATTCAGAGGAATCTCATCATGTTTGTCATTCCCATATTTTCATCTGTACTTTTCTATATACTATATTTTCCTATGATTTTCATATGGTTTTTCATATACCACTTTCATATTATCCGTCAGATACATTTCGTGTCATTGACATTTTATTTCAGACTCGTGATAACGTCATATACTTTTCTTCATATACTATACTTTGTTCATATACTTTTCATGTAATTATACTTTACCTTTCCATATACCGTCATATACAATTTTTTTGCTTTTCCATATACTCATGTACTGTACTTTTCTGCCATTCACATATTTCATATACTGGCCATCTTGTACTTACTTTGTTCTTGTAATCAGATATTATCATCGCATAGCAAAGTTAAGTTATGTTTCATATCATGTCATATATTCTATACATTTCATTTGCATATACTTGCCATTTTCTTTAGGCTCATGTCTGCAAATACACCTAGAAGCCGATACGAAATAACTGTATGTTCGAAGGTATTTTATCACTGCATCGAGACAAATGATTCTATCTCAGATAAAACTGCTGTACTATCACCGTACGAGACAATGATCTCTATCCAGATGACCCAAACGTGGGCCGCTATAATGATCCAAACGATATGTCATCGACCCAAACGCCTTACATTCAGAACCGTATGTCGCAGAACTATATCCCTATGCATGCCTATAAGCATCCTCTACCAGTTCTAAGCAGTATTAATCTATGTGTATTTTGATGCTCCGCACATATTCATATTCCATCAATTATTGTTATTCTAAGTATATGCGTATATTTACAACCATATATTTGTATCTTTACATTTTTCATATATCTTTAACTCACTCTCTATCGTATTCATAATTCTTTATCATACATGTAACTATTTTCCTATCATTTGTGCATTTCTAGCATGTGTTGTCTAATCGTATACTTCCTAATCTCATGTAGTTCTATCATATATTCATTTCATATATTCCTATATTCATATTATTCATCTATTCATATCATCTCATATATTCATATATATTCTTATTCTTTATCTAATTTATAAATTCTTCATCATAGCTGACTCATTCCTAATCCATCCTAAAATTTCCAATATCTCGCCTCAAAATCTTGGGACTAAATTACACCCGCCATTCCTACTCAAACAATTTATGCCACTACATGGCTTTTTATTCCAAGTAGAGAAAATTCTTTACCTCGTAGCCATCGTAAACTCCAAGATTTCAGACCCACGCCAGAATACGCGACGCGCCGATCAACTTTATCTCTCGTCTGAATTTCAATTCGACCTGGTCGTAACGTCGTAGATCTGAAAATACCGAACATAGGATTTTCTCCGAAATTCTTACTTGGAATTTCTCATAAATCCCGTGTTTTGGTACTCACGCTGCAGCTCTCATCGAGTAGAGATGAATTTTCGTTCGGGCTCGACAAATTCGGGCGGTCAAACCCTCGTATATCGAAAAGAGAAGTGAAAAGAAAAAATCAAAACACTCTCTCTCTCACCCGAGCCTCCCTTTCTTTTATTATTATTATTACATTCTTATTTGATCCATAGCTCATATTATTTCATTCAGTCCTCGCTTGTCCCGAATTTTTATTTCTTTTCGCTTCACTTTATTTTAAATGAACTTAAATTGCCACTTTCTCGACTTCCGAGATTTCTAAAAATCTCGTCCCCGTAAGTCACCGGCGACTTATCACCCAAAAATCGTGAAAAATATTCCGACGACTTAATTTGATTTAAACTTTTCGGTCACTGTGATTTCGCGAGACGAATTCAACGGCGTAGTCCGTTTCGTCATCCGAGATCTAGAGAATTTTCTAGGCTTCCCTGAGTCATTCCAGCAATTTTACTATTCTTACTTTTAAGTTTCTCAATTTGCATTCTAAATCCTTCTTCTTCTTCTATTTACACATTAATTTCCTCTTAATTCCTCTGATATATGCCTTCTATATTATGACTTTTGGTCCTCAAGTGGTGAATTACCACTTTACTCCTTGATTTTTAGTACTAATTCCTGTGTCTCTTGTTTTATTTTTTTTCAAAAATTCAATTTAGTTTTATTACACTCTAATACGCTCCAAAAATCAGCAGTGTGAGTATTTCAGCAAGGGCATAGACCACTGCAGACAAATTCAAATTCGGGCCAGTAGGCTCGTGATAAAACATTTGTTTTATAACACGCTCGTTCGTCGTCTTAACCTGTTAGTAAAATCAATTAGTGAACAATAATTGAGAGTTGTCTTTAGGCCGTGACTTGAGTGACACATCAATACGTTTGTTCGTTAAGATCGCTAATTTGACCCTTATTGGAAGGCCAATCTATCCTTATTGCGAATTAAACTAACATTCTATTAAGGGCGTTCAAACTTTATAGCAAAAATACAAGACAATATGTACATTTGTATAAATAGTCCATTTTCAATACTCATGCATTTCTACATGCAAACATTTCACAATCAATTGCCTCAAATCAATTAAAACAAATCAATATGCTTTTCTTATACATTTAGAACAAACATTTCAAATCTTGAAACGAGAATATGAGAAGATAGAACAAACATTTCAAATCTTGAAACGAGAATAGGAGAAGATAGAACAAACCAATCTATCTCTTTCTTTTTGCCTTGCCTTCAATCTCTGGCCCTAGGTTGGGTGATCCCCCCACCGACCCCTAGCAAATCACACACATCATTTAGTAAACCAAGATCACTCACTTAATTAACTATTTCAAGCCTACGAGGCGGCGAGGCATGCAAAGACATTTTTTATTTAAGTATCCTATTCAACCCCTAATTAATCATTTATTGTGTAACCCTGAATCCATCTGTACAAATACGAGGTGTCTGAAACAACACCAAAAATCAAGCCGGTGGAATAGTGAGCTATGCCGCTGTAGCACCGGCTTACGCGGCGGCGTAGGCCTCTCGCCTTGGCGCTACATTTTGGCGATCTTCGGCCTCGCCAAGAATGAGGTATCCCACGCCTGCGTAGGTCTACGCCATGGCTAGTTCCTACGCCTCCCTGACGTAGGAGCCCGAAAATGCCCAGATTTTCCTCTTTTTGCGATTTCCTCCAAAATCTCAAAACAAAGCATGGGAATCACTCCCAATAACATCCTAATATCATCCTAAACCAACCATGAGCAAAACCTATGGATGGATTACGATTTTTCTAACCCAAACATCAAATACAACTTTCTAGGGTTTAGGTTCATACCTTGAATCCCTTTTAATCTTCTTCACCCAAGATGCTTGATTACTTAGAAGCAAGAAATGGGAAGAAATCATAATCAACAACCCATCGCTTGGGTCTCTAGCTTTTCTCCTCTCCCCTCTCTCTCAAAAACGTTTTCTCAAAATAAATGTGTTTCTTCTAAGACCACATTTGGTCTTATTTTCATTTTAAGTGTAAGGCCATGTTTGGCTTACACACAAATTCCATTTCTCATTTTTTCTCCTTTTTGGTCTTCATTTCACTTTCATTTATCATTTAATTCACTTTTTCATTTAAGCTTATTCTATTCTTGGACTTCTAAGGTCCTCATTTTACCACCTTAAATTTGCTCTTGTTACATTCTTCTGGGTTTATTTCCTGCTCAATCAATTTCTCATTTTTAGCATATAACATTTAATCATATGCTCACATAATCATTCCACATTTCACAATTTATCAATTTTCCCGGAAAAACCCAAGTTTGGCTTAGTTTATACCCGAAATATATAATAAAATTATTATGAAAATTCTAGGGTATTTTTGGGGCGTTATATACCACCCATAAGGGATATGAAATAATTAAGAATATTACTCATCCTCTCAAATTATGCATTATAGCACCATAACCATCTTATAGGAAGGGACAATTTTGTTGGTAAGTAATGTGGATTTTAGCAAGGACTTATTATTGCCCATATAAACCTTCTTCATGGGATCTCCAATCACAAAGGTTGGGTTCTCATCACTACTAATCTCATATTGGCTTAAGTCCCATTCCACTCTATGTTTCCAAAATTAACTTTCTTCCCAAAGGCTTAGTCTGAGGACCGGCCAAATTCACTTATAACTTTACATAATCAATGGAAATACTTTCATCTTTCAACAGCTATTTCACGACCTCATGTCTTAGACGAATGTGTCTGTATTTCCCATTTAATGTTTTATTCTTTGCTATCAATATTGCTATTTAGCAATCACAATGCATAGATACCGAAGGTGTTGGCTGCATTCCCAAAGGAATTCCTGACATGAAGTTCCTTAACCACTCAAATTTTCTTTAATTGCAGATTCAAGAGCTATAAGCTCACTCCATGGTATAGCAATGTGAGTCTATGGCGACATTTCAAGCAACACCACTTCCCAAAGTAAAGGCATAACCGCTTGTGATTTATCTCATCTGAATCGTAGATCAAGTTAGCATCATCAGATCCTCCAACACAAATGAAATCCACTATATAGGATACCATAGTTCATGGTACCCCTTAAGTATTTCATTAGTCTAGCTAATGCACTCTAGTGATCATTATTGGGATTATGTGTATATCTACTTAATCTACACACTGCATATGCTATGTCTGGTCTAGAAAAATTCATCAAATGCATCAGACTCCCAATAATTTATGCATAATCAGCTTAACCCACAGGATCACCTCGATTTTTCATTAAATGGGTGTTAACATCATAAGGGGTACTCACAGGTTTGGCATTGCAATGTCCGTGTGAGCCTCTGAAGCATTTTTTTCTAACATAATGTTCTTGTGATAAAGATTATACTATCACCCATCCTTATAATTTTGACACCCATAATTACCTTAGCTTCACTCATATCTTTCATGTCAAATTGTGAAGCTAGAAATCTCTTGGTACTATGTACTATATACTTAGGCTAGTGCCAAAAATCAACATATCATCTACATATAATGCAATAATTACACATTCTTTTCTTGTACACTTTGTATATACACATTTATCCACTTTAACAGATAAAAACTTGTTTTCTAACAAAGCGTTATCAAATTTCTCATACTACTGTTTAAGTGTTTGTTTTAAACCATATAGAAACTTGTTTAATTTGCAAACTTTATTTTCTTGCCCATGTGTAATACAACCTTCAAGTTGTAACGTGTAAATTTCTTCATCTAAATCTCCATTTAAAAAAGTTGTTTTAACATCCATTTGATGGATAAAAAGTCTATGAATAGAAGCCAAAGCAATAAAAATACGAATGAAAGAAATCATAGTAACAGGAGCAAATGTATCAAAATAGTCAACATTTTGTTTTTGTGAAAAACATTTTACTTACTAACCTAATTTTTATATTTTCAATATAACCATATGGTAACATTTTCTTTGAAAATTCACTTGTAACCACTAGGTTTTGCCTCCTGAAGGTAAATCGACTAACTCCCACGTTTGATTCTTTAAAACCGAGTCAAGCTCACTTTTAATGACTTTTTTCCAAAGTAATGCATCAGAGGAAGAAATCGCTTCAAAATAATAGGACGGTTTATTTTCAATTAAGTATAAAAATCATCTCCAAAGGAAACCTCTTTTCTTTGCCTCTTACTCCTTATCAACTCATCATTAGAGCTTTTCATATCATTCATAGTAGTGGGCACATGCTCATCATATGATTTTTCTATATCATCCACAATTGTTGGTGTATGAGAAACTTTTTCAAAAAGTGGAAAAATGTGTTCAAAAAATTCGGCATTTTTGGTCTTAATAATAGTGTTGCATTCTAGAACATCACTTTTCAAAACTAAAAATCTATAAGCCACACTATTACTAGCATATCTAGTAAACATGCAATCAAAAGTCTTTGATCCCATTTTCCTCTTTTTAGGATCAGGTAACATAACCTTGGCAAGACACCCTCACACTTTCAAATGTTTAAGGTTAGGTGCATGACATTTCCATAACTCATAGGGTGTCTTACCAATTTTCTTGTATTGAATTCTATTTTGTAGATGACATGCAAACAAAATGGCTTCACCCCACAGATTATTAGGTGTTGAAGCACTAACAAGTAGAGAATTTATTATCTCTTTAAAAGTCTTATTCTTCTTTCAAGAAATGATTTGACTTAGGTGAATAAGGAGGAGTCACTTCATGAATTATTCTTTCCTTTTCACACACCATTTAAAGGGATGTATTCCAATTTCCCCAATCAAATCTAATCTTTGATTTTCCTCTATCAAGTTGATTTTCTCCTTCAACTTTATAGTTTAAGAATATATTAAATGTTTCATCTTATTTCTAAGAAAGTAAGCTCTAGTGAACCTAGAATAATCATCAATGAAGGTCACATAGAATTTCTTTCCTCCTCTAGTCATAGTTTGTTTTAAATCTCCTAGATCGGAATGAATAAGTTCTAACAGTTTTGTTTCTTTAGTCATTGAACCACATGTCTTTCTAGTTAGCTTAGAAGTGGCACATATTTGACATTTACTTGAGCCTGAATAATCAATATTATTGATAAGACTTAGAGTTTGCATTTTCTTAATATATCCACTACTCACATGTCCTAATCTAGCATGCCATATATCATAGGAATCAACCAAGTAAGCAAAAGAATAAGCATTTCCATTTATAACTTCAGAGATATTGAGTACAAAAAGCCCCTGATTACAAAACCCTTTTCCCACAAAGATATTATTTTTTGTCATTACAACTTATCATATTCAAATGACACTTTAACCCCCACCTTTCCCAATAGAGCAACTGAAACTAAATTTCCTCTAATATTGGGAACATGCAGTACATCATTCAAAGTCAAAGTCTTTCCCGAAGTAAGTTTCCAATAATAACTTTTTGCCTTTCCTAGACTTACAATGTGAGAGTCACTATGTAGGAGATTAACCTTTTCGCTGTCCCCTACCGAGGTAGAGTGTAAAAGCATCTTTGTTTGTCCAAATATGCCTTGTTGCAACAGAGTCTACCACCCAATTCTTGGAATTGGTCACCATATTAGCTTGTGAGACAACAGCAGCTATTATGTCATCTCCTTCAACCAAGTTGGCTTTAGGAGGATTTCTATTATTTCCAGTTTTTACTCTCTTTCTGCATTGGGGTGCGTGATGGCCTAGTTTACCGCAAACATAACAAATGCCTTTCTTTTTTAAAGTTTAGGGGTTAGAAATCTTGGGTTTGTTATAAGAGCTTTGGTTTTATGTTCGCATCTTCGTCGATTGGACCAAGTTTTCCTTGTGGTCATCCGCTTTTTCTTTGGTTGCCTTTGTTATTTGCAGCTTGTATCTTCTATGATAATGTGGAGTGATTAGATAAGCAAGGACAACTCGCTTTTGTTTGTGTTTAATTGGTTGCTTGTGGTCACTCCAAGAGTCGTGCTTTTCTATCAACGTTTTGCCACAAACTGCTCTCGTAGTTCTATTTTTTTTCAACTCCTAGCCTCTCCAAAGAATTTGTGGTACCATTGATTGAGTTTTATAGTCTATTGCCTACCATCTCCCATTTGTAATAGTTTCCTACAACAAATTTTTTCTTATCAACATCCTCAGCGGTGTATTTTTTGAGCATTCATTCTCATATAACCTTTGCTTCCTTATAGGCACGGTAAACATCAAATAATTCGTTAGATAAAGTGGTTAGAATGGTATGTCGACAAACCTTGTTCACGTGTGTCCATGCCTTAAAAGTTGACGTTGTTTTCAATGGATTGTTGAACCATGCCACCCATGATACGAGTGGAATAGATCCGCCCCCGCGATCGCTTGAAATTCAGCCAGAGAAGACCTCAATCTCTAGAAATGTCTCAAGGCCTACATATGTGAAGAACAGAACCTGGTGGTGTATTGCAAGGGCTTGGACTACACCCATGGAGGGAGAGTTGTAGTGGAAGAAGCTACACTAGGAGGAGCTACTATAGTTCCAACAATAGAGGCAAGGACTGTAGCATTGGTTTCTATAATCAAATTCCTAAGATTGCAGCAAAGCTACAACTGCAGAGGCCTAAAACAAACGGCACGGGGAGGTGCAAATGGGAGCAAGAATGCAAATAGGAAGATTGTTTGGACGACAGCTCGACCGACAAGGCACTGCAAATGAAAGCACCGGGCCAGAGGAAACAAACTTAACTGAGGCGTAAAACAATGTCCCAGTGAATTCGATTCCCTAGTGGATACAACAGCTTCTTCGTAGCCTGCACGAATCCCCAGTTAAAAGAACAATGTAGGGCAAGATAGATATTTCAAAGTCAAGGTAATAGCAAAGAGATTGAAAGATGTTTTGTAACATCAGGATCTATTTGTATTTATAGGAAGAAATTGGTTTGAATTTCAAACATATGGTCGTTGGCCATTAAGAATAAGAATTAATTCGAAACATTACAAATTAAATGCAAACTTAATGGTTAGAATTTAAATTCAAAATAAACTCATCATAATTTATCGCGATTTTACGACTAACCTGCTACATTTTAAATACACAAAATTGGCTATTTATTCAAGCAAACAAAAACAAAACGATTTGGAGCAAAACCGTATGTGTCCCGAGTTTATTCACGTGCAAGTGTGGGTGTGGGGTGGGGTTAAATCCATCGATGGTAATAAAACCGGGCTTTGAGTGCCATTTCTTGCGCAGACAAAGACTCCCCCTCTCTCACAAGCTCACAAACGATAGTTCTTACAATCAGCTTTTAATATATAAACTCAATAAATACTCTTATCTTTTTTACATTGGAAGGAAGGATCGGTGGTAACGTCAGCATCACATTTACACCTTCACATGTAAAAATGTTTTGAGGCAGGTGAGGTCCACACTCGTCTCCCTTTGGGCTTTGGCCTTGGCCTTTTGGGGTGGATCCAGCTCATATAAATTCTTATTTACTTTTATTCCAACGGTCATTTTCACTGCCCCTTCTTTTGATTTCCCTACGAATTAGAAGCGTAAATCGAAAACGAAGTTCAAAAAGATGATGACGCCTTCCTACTTTAGTATCATGATATGATTCATATACTAACTACGGGCTTGATTACCGCCTAACGCTGTGGCTAATGATAAAATAGAGGAGGTTTCTACTTTACAAAATAATGTGGAAAATAAAAAATTACAACGAGGTCTAGCATTAAGCATTGTCAAAATAGCAATTTTGGTATCATATTTATTATGTCTGAAAAAGATTCGCTCGCCTCTCCCACTTGAGGTTTGGTACCAATTCCAATTGCTCCTCCTGTTTTTTGTTCCATCAAGAGGAGTGGGGGCCAACATGAATACATATGGGTCCATTGATATATTATAGAATTGGGGAAAAGGAATCCAGACTGCTCTGCAACGTCCATAGTCCTTCCAATTTCTCACATGACACACACTCCCATGAGCCAAGGCGAGGTGCAAGTGCAACTCTCTGGGCTCTGGTGGGATTGGTTGGTGCATGAACTTTTTGGATATAGACAACAATTAAGGTATCCCATGTTCCAAGGATCCCACTCTCGATTATGTACGCCCTATATAAAAACAACGGAATATTTGGTTAAAACACATTAAATAATCTAAAATTTATAAATCTAACCATCCTTGTATATTAAAAAAACTCTGTATAGATAAAATATTTAATACTTTGTGTATTTATATATGTTTTATAAAAGAAAATTATTTTTACAAGAAAACATTGAGGATATTTTTATCAAAAATATAGTTAAATTTTGATGAAGAGTTAAAGATTTCAAAAATTCATGTTTCAAATGGTCCTTTAATCAAATCATCAAAAATAATTAGATATTATTCATTATGCCTAACTCGAGTGATATAACATTTTATCGTTAAAATATGTAAAATATATAAGAAAGAGGGATCCTAAGTTCGAGTTCCCAATAAAAATAATTTACTACCTTAAAACTATTATATATGAAAAAAAAAAAAAAAGATATTTAGTTAACTATGAGATAGCTCGTTACTTCTCCTACCTTGGGATTATTGTCAAATGGTCAATAATTTAAGTTCTCAATATCGATAAAGATGATCAGATCACATCAGCGAATCAATCATGTCCAAAGATCACTTAGTATGTGTAAATTATTCTAATAATAACAGCTTCTGTCAAACTTGTAAACCACGGTTCTTCTCCAAATCCAAATAAAAATTCAGACCTATATCCCGCCAGGGACCCAGTGTTATAGGGAACTATGCTACTTGAATCATTCAATTTCGCTTTTGTTGTGGAAAACTATTCATTGCAGTGCCTGAAACAGGTGTGGTAGTAGACAAAGTTGTCAGCTATTCATACCATGTCTTTTCCTTTATTCAAAACGAAATCGTAATTTCCTAAGTACAGAAAGCGATTACGGCAACGAGCAGATCAAATCATTATTCCTACTGTTGACTATGCTCACCTCCCCCCATGTTGAACTTGAAGGAAAAACATGACTTCATTAGGAAAAAAAAATTATTAATTAAATAAACTTCACACCCACTGCATGTTTGAATTATATAATTCCATGACCTAATAATTTGGAAAGGTTAAAACGGTGCGTGTTTGTCAACATGGTTGGATTGATGTGTTAGATAAAAGGAATTAGATGAGAGATATACTTATAGATGAAAACCATCAACAAAAGTAAAACGAAAATATACCTTTATCCATAATGAATAGAATGGTGAGAATAAATTTATCTTGATTTTCAAACCTTGTAACCAAAACTTAAGTGATTGGTTATGATCATTCAAGCTCCATGCACAAGTTTTCTAATTCCTTAATATATAATAGAAAAAAAAAAAAAAAAACACTTGTGTATATAACTTGGGAACTAAAACCTATTTATAATGTGTTGCCTTAGATATGAAAAGTCATGCCTTAGATATGAAAAGTCATGATACATCCTATGTATGAAGATTCACATAACATTACCAGATTCATGATACATTCCAATTAAGAAGATTCATGATACTATACCATATCCAAGATACATTATCCACCGACCATCACAAAGAATCATGACATTTCATTTCTTATTTCTAATTTAAATCATCATAAAATCATAAATAAAAGACCTTTTGTTTCTACACATTACATAATTATACCAAATGCAATGTTTTTAACTCCATCAACTTAATCCTTATAAGATCACTTCATTGGAGTTAATTCAGGAAAAGGTACACCAATGCCTATCATAGTTTCGACTATACGTCTAACTTTCGCTTCCTTTGCGTATCACTAAATTCTTAAAGTCATTCTGTGATTTCAAAATGTTCATACCACAACAACAAGTAATGTGTATGGAAATCTTAATTGTTAACTTTGCTAATATGACACCCCTCATGTGCATTTTTAACTTAAGTGACACATTTACATATGATTCTTTAAACCCAAATATTATTTTGATAAAAATATCCTCATCCCTATCATCTTAGCACTTCGTTTCACCCTCTGAAAATACCAGTTTAAAGTGTACCATAACAATTTTCTATCATCACTTCTTTAATCATAAAATCATAAATAAAGACCTTTGGTTTCTGCACATTACATAACCATGCCAAATGCAATGTTTTTAACTCCATCAACGTAATCCTTCTAAGATTACTTCATCAATGAATTAATTCCTTAAATAGTCAATAATACAAAATTAGTTTTATATGTAGACCCACATTTCAAAATTTCTAACATGATGTAGTGATACCTTTTAATAAAAGCTCAAAGTGTTAAAAATAAAAGTATACTTAATTTTTTTTTTTGCCAAAATTTTATAAACTAGAATTAGGTTTGGAAAAAGAACAGGAAATAATGGAAATGAATATTAAAAAACAATGGGTGATCTGCATTATTTTCTGACGTGAGTCCTTCAATATTCAAGTTTCTGGTTTTGACCCAGTTGAAGCTCAAGCCCATTGGCTCACCAGTTGGGGGAAGCCCGTAAAAGGTCACAGTGTCAGTGCACCTAACATCGGGCCAATCCATGGCCCCCACCCTTTCGATGATCAATGGAGCCAAAGTTTGGCCTACCAGTGACAATCAGATGAAAACTTTAGAAATACACATGCAAAAGAACTTCGTATCACAGTCTGAGCAATGAAAGCCCATCTTTGTTTCCACCATGGAAGTTCCTATTGGGTATTGTAATCATTCCATAATAGTGTTGTTCCTGATCACCAAACATTCATTGTATGTAAATACAGGTAGAACAGTGGGTCCAAACACAAATATACCTTTGGGTGTCAACAGCTTAGTTGAGAGTCAGTGAGCTATATGGCTACTATTGGCAGGTTGGCCTACTCATATACAGACGAAGACAAAGCAAGTTGCATGTGAAATGGAAATCATGGAAACTTGTAAACCATGCACTGCACCACTCCAATTTCCAAAACACCCCCTCCCTCCCCCGGCTCCTCTTTATAAATAAATACCGAATTCTCTCGTTTTTCAGTCTCCTATTGGCTGATGAAGAGACAAAGTACATGGGTGAAATCTCCCAGTCGAGGGACGGAGAGAACCATGTTGCTGCTCAAGTATGGAGTGAGGAAGAGGAAGGAAGATATAAAGGAAGAGGGAGAAGAGGGATGAGAGAGAATCATATTCCATTGCATGGCGCAGCTGGAGTGTGGTGGTGTGGGAGGAGGAGGCATGCTGGCGGCTGTCATGGGGTGGTGGATGAGCCAGATGTCTTGGGGGTTGTTGTGGTTTCCTTGTTGGGACATGGAGTTCATGCTGCTATAATCAGCCTTACAGTGATGTTGTTTGGGAAGATGATATTTGGAACTTGAAGAGCATAACTGAAATCCCAAATCCATGAGAAACAGTGAGAGAGAGAGAGAGAGAGACTTTGTATTCTCGGTGTTTTCTCTGTGGAAACATCACTTAATTTACCTTCTCCTGGTTTTTCCAAAATTTCTAATAAAGTAGTACATTTTTTTTTTTTTTTTTTTGTTTTTTGATGTCTGTTCATTTTTATATTACACTGTTATAGTTGTATTATGTTCTTTTGTAGAATCCATATCGGTCCTTTTGCCTCAGCTAGGCAGTCAGGCCAAAATAAATAGCAATTTAACTCTTTTTTTTTTTCATTTCATTGTATAATTTAGTTAACGTACCTTAAATTGAGCATTGGCTCAGGTTGAAGAGTTAAACTCAACAGCTCCGCTGCCTCCGCATGAATTTCTGCGGTCAACCCCGGAAAAACCGACAAAAGTTTTTGTTTGGGCTCGACCAAACCACTTTAGTCAGGCGGTATGATATTTGCCGACCAATGTCGAAGTCCAACCACCTGCTTTTAGGCTTGACCATTCCATCTTCTCTCCTCTAACTTGCCAAAACAGATACTCTTTTAAGTTTGTTGTGCTGCAAATTGATTTGAGACTAGGATTATTTAAAAAATAATAAATCCAAACGGAAGGTGACAATCCTCAATTTGAAATTATTTCAAAGGATTTGACTTTTTGAAGGATTCTATTTGTTTTGGATCACCAATCGTGTCTTTAATTATTATTGGAAACTGATGATACTGATAATAGAGAAAGAAATGAAAATAGATCTTTCCTTTTTCCATTTCGTTAAAGATATTCTTTTTCCAATTACTTCAGTGTTGAGATATGTGTTTCTTAGGCATGTTTGGGTTGTAGAAACCAAACTGAATCCTTATCATAAAAACCTGAAATCATTTATGCTTTATTATTAAAAATTATAAATAATTAAAGAAAGTGTACTTAAATCCATATACACCAAATGGTAGTTCTATAACTGCTTTTAATATTTCAAATTGCAACGTAGTCTAAAGCTCCTTTAAGCTCTCTTGTTTTCTAAATTAATGGATGGTTATAGAAACTAAACATATGAAGAATTTGGTGCTACAAAACTTTGCAAATACACGGAAACCAAATGACAAGGGAAAGGAAAAATTACAAAGAAAGAAAATGAGAGATTGAGGATGCCGAGTCTCGTGAGGAGTCACAATCTCCTTAAAACATATTCGCCGCCTCCTCCTAAGACTCCTGAGACTATAAGATCGACGCCTATCCCCAGATACAAATGACATAAAGCACTACAATACTTCGATACTACTCTTCAATGAACTCGAAAATATGTTCGAACCTATCAACGTACTAATAACGCCCAGACATAAAAAGTTGATCTAACCTTCTTGACACACAAAACTTGGAAAAGAAAATGGATACCACTTTGAGCAGGAAAAGCTCACTTTATATAGAAGCTGGAATGAAAAAACATTCATTCCTCAAATGAATGTAATTCATTGCTTTGGAATGAATGACATTTATTCCAATAATTCCCACATGGAATAGATGATTCATGACAAAAAAACCTTCAAATTCAAAACTAGGGTGATAGATACGCTTGAAACTCAAAGATAGGAGGTAGGTGTTCATAAACCTTTAATATTTTATAAAAAATATGTTTACTCTACTAACTAAATAATAGACATTATGTGCTTGAACTGTCATTACTTGTGTAGATGACACATATCTTACACAGAAATCTTCTTTAAATACATTTCTAATTCTCACTTTATTTTTTTTTGCTACTGATACGAGCCATTTCCAGCTTAATAGGAATCTCAAATCTTTATTCAATTCCCTTTGAAGCAGCCCCACTTCACTCTTACATAGGTAATCTCTTACTTCAAGAGCAACTCATAATATTCTTATTTTACTTTCCATCGTATAGAGATCATTAAAAGCAAAGCTTAACCCTTCTTTTATTAGCATCACTGCTTCACTAGGGAATGTATAGGTTCCTCATAGTGATAAGACCAAGCTTACAATTTATTGTCTTTAAACTAGATCTGGATCAAGCAATTAATTAGGTTCGTGTCCATCAATCGACTTATTCTTTTGTGGGCTTTAGTCTCATTCCCCTCGATTTCTTTTCAACTAACTCTCTATTTAACCCTTTAGCTATTAGATCCAAGAATGCTATCTCAGATTTTACATATAATCTATAGAGATAACTCCCAAATTTGAGAGTAGCTGTCTAATGTGGTATTGTGTCTACGACGAATATGTCTAGACTTACTACTGTGACATATTGTTTTATGTCTACCAATAGTAGATTGACATCACAATGTATGCATATTTCCGAGCACAAGTTCGCCATCTTGGTATATCCTCTAAGAAGTGGCGTAACCATCCAGCCTCTTCCCCACATTTGTCTAGTGCTATAAACTCAAATTCCATTATGAATCTGGCAATAACCGTTTGTTTTAAGGATTTCCATGATATTGTTGCACCTCCCAATGTAAAGACATAACTGATGGAGACATGGCTAAGGAATGGAGTGCGGACCCACTTGAAATCCCACTTGGCTCAATGACACGAGCCAAGGTTAAGAGATCAAAGAAGCCCTTAATGTTTTAAGTTAAGATGCCCAAGTGGAAGGTGCTCACGTGCTCAACTCCAAAGAAGAAACAAAGATGGTCCACATCATCAAAGTAAATCCGAAATTGAACCAAGAGCTAGGGCGTTTTTTGGCATGATACATGGGATGATTTGCTGCTAATTTGCTATTGATTCTGTGTTGATTTGCTACTGATTATGTGCTGATTTGCAACTGATCCTATGTTGATTTACTGTTGATTCTGTGTTGATTTACTACTGATCCTATGCTGATTTGATGCTGATTCTGTGTTGATTTGCTGCTTATTTGCTACTTATTTGTTTACCAAAATTATCTAGTTCCCTTTCTCCTTATGGACATTTTAGGCATGCGTAGCTTAAGAAGATATATTTTATTTTTTGTTTCCTTTCTTGTTTTTAGACGAATATCTTAGTTTCCTTTGTGGCCGAATTTAGTTTTTATTCTTCATATTTTTAGGCATATTTATAGGTGTGTTATCCTTACTTCCTTCCGCTTATATAAATTAATAAATGAGAGCTAAATTTCTCTTGGTTCTTAAAAGAATTGAACTTATCGGTTTTTCTCAGGGCGTCATCAAGACTTAATAATCGGATCTCCCACCACCGACATCGTGTCCCTCCTATACCAAGGTTCTTGCTTGCCTATAAGCAACGAGTCAAGGTCATCCATCAAAACCGAACACTAGAGCGGTTCTTCCGAGCTAATTCGACCATGGGTCTCCTCATAAGTTAACAAGGTTCGTATCAATAACCACTCTGAGATTTTGAGTCTTTAACATTAAATATTTGATTAGCATCAATGTATCCTTCAAGTACAAAGAGATATCTCTCAAGAATGCAAATTATAGTCACAAGTAAATCATAGTTATTTTAATACTTATAATTCTTTTGCCAACGCTTGGCTCTTGATTACTCTCGTATCTGTCACTCTTATTAACCGTACAAGCTATGTCTCGGTCTTGTACAACCTACAAGGCATTAGAATGCCTATTACCCTAGAGTATTCTACTTGAGAAATACTATCTACTTTATTCTTGGAGAAATGTAGAGTTACATCTACGAGTGTTCTGGCTATACTAGAATTATCTTTGTCAAACTTTCCAATAATAGTGTCAACATAGTGTGACTGACTTAGAATGAACTTATCCGAATGTCTTTGATTTTTTATCCCTAATATAATATCAATAAATCTTAAGTCTTTCTATGTCAAACCTTGAATTTAACATGTTCTTGTGAGGATGTGATCATCTTACCGCCACCAGACAATAAGCATGTCATCTACATACAAGCATACAATGACATATCCATGTTCCACATCTTTGACATAGACACACTAGTCACACTCATTGATTTTGAATCCATGTGACATCATAACATTGTCAAATTTCTCATGTCATTGTTTCGGTACTTGTTTTAATCCATACAAGGATTTCACTAATCTACAGACTTTCTTTTCCTGTCCTGGAGCAAAAAAACCCTCAGGTTGCTCTATGTAGATTTCTTCATCTAATTCTCCATTTAGAAATGTTGTTTTTACATCCATTTGATGTATTTTAAGCTTTCTTAATGCAACAATTGCAAGCAGCATCCTTGTGGAGTTTATTCTCATCACGAGAGAATATGTATCAAAGTAATCTAAGCCCTCAATTTTCCTGTAGCCTTTGATCACAAGTCTTGCCTTGTATTTGTCTATTAATCCATCTACTTTCCTTTTCCTCTTAAAAACCCACTTGGAAGTTAGAGGTTTACAACCTGGTGGAAGATCCACTAGTTCTTATGTATGGTTTTGTAGTATGGAATCAATTTAACTTTGAATGACCTCTTTCCACATGAGACTATCTATAGAGTTCACTATCTCTTTGAAAGTCTAAGGTCCCCCTTCAAGAACATATGTCAGAAAATCCGAACCAAAAGATTTTTTTGTCCTTGCTCTTTTACTCTGTCTTTATCTTGATCCTGACTATTTTCATTAATAGTTTTAAGCACTTGTTTCAACAAGCTTGGCTCTTCTCTGGATTTACATGGAAATACATCTTCAAATAATGATACATTCCTTGATTCCATTATCATGTTCTTGTGAATATCGAGGATATTCGACTCATGGACAAGAAATCAATAAGTAGTACTGCTATGTGCATAACCAATGAAAATGCAATCAATAGTTTTAGGTCCTATTTTCACCTTTTTGGGTGGAGGAACTGCCACTTTAGCCAAACATCCCCATACTCGCAAGTATTTATAGGATGGTTGTCGTCCTCTCCATAACTCATATGAAGTCTTCTCTGCTTTCTTTTTAGGTAATTAGCAGACAAAATAGCTTCTCTCCACATGACTTATCAACATTGCATTCATCATTTCCTTTAGAGTGCGGTTCTTTCGCTCGACCACTCCATTGGATTGAGGTGAATAAGGTATTGTGGTTTCGTGTATGAGATACCATGTTGAGCACAAACATCAACAGCTAGGTGATTCATACTTAACAACTTCATCAATTTCTTACACTTTAATTCTTCTTGTTGAGCTGATTCTCAACCCATTTTTTAGTGAGAAATTTCATGCTCTTTATCCTTACTTTTGAGTAAGTACACATAACAATACTTAGTACTATCATCAACAAAAGTAATAAAATATTTATTACCACCTTTTGTTTGTACAAACTTCAAATCATATATATCACTATGGATTAAGGCAAGAGGTTCAATGCGCCTTTCAACACCTTTAAAAGATGACCTGGTTAGTTTTGCCTCAATACAAGTTTCACACTTATGCTTTGCATCAATTTGTAAAGTCGGTATATGATTTAAGTTAATTAATCTTCGCAATGTATCATAATTAACATATCCTGATCTACTATGTCATAGATTAGATGACTCAAGCATGTAAGTAGAAGTACTTGTTTTATTCATGTTAGACTTAATTATAGTCATTACATTCAACTTCCACATACCCTTTCCCAATGTACATGCCACTTTTGGATAGTACAAACTTGTTTGACTCAAACACTAACCTGAATCCATGGTTGTTCAACAATGAACCAGACGCTAAGTTCTTACGGATTTCAGGTACATACAACACATTAATTAGAGTCAACTCCTTTCTAGGAGTCATCTTCAAGACCACCTTTCCTTGACCTTTGATTTCAATGGTGGCAAAGTTCCCCATGAACACCTTTTCCCCAGTCTCGATTGGTTCAAAGGTGGAGAACATCTTCTTGTCCGAGCATACATGGCGTAGCACCAGTGTCAATCCACCATTCCTTGTGGATCGATCCCACCCAGTTCATTCCTGGGCCACATTACCGTGAGGTTACCGTCATGTACATCCTGGTGATGCCATCAATCACATTAGCTTCCTCAGTTTGTTCCTCTTTGCGCCTCCGTAATCGAAGATTTGTGACCTTGCTCCCACAATTGAAGCATTTCCCTATGAACTTTTGCTTTTTGGAGACCCCTTCTTTAGGTCCCAACATAGAGCCATTCCCTTTGTTGTACTTCTTTGTCTTAGAACCTTGACCATGTTCCACAAAGTTAGCCTTGGCCTCGCCCAGATTGTGTGTCCCTTTTTTCTCAGATCTCCTATTGTCTTCTTCAATGCGATGTCTAATAATCAGATCTTTGATGCCCATCTTCTTTCTCTTATGCTTGAGGTAATTCTTGAAGTCTTTCCAAACAGGAGGCAGCTTCTCTATAATAGCTACAACTTGAAAAGTTTTGCTCAACATCATTCCCTCAGCATGCACCTCATGGAGGATTATTTGAAGTTCTTAGACTTGACTGACCATAGTCTTGGAATCTACCATTTTGTAATCGAGGAAACGGCCCATAACAAACTTCTTAGCCCTAACATCCTCAGTTTTATATTTTCGGTCTAGTGATTCCCATAGCTCTTTAGCTATTTTCTTATCTAAATACACATTGTATAAAGAATTAGTCAAAACATTCATGACATAGTTTCTACATAAAAATTCATAATGTTTTCAAGAATCCATAGCACCGATGACTTAGATATCATGCTCATCTTCTTTAAGCTTAGGAGCATCTTCAATCAAGAATCTCATAAGATTCAAGGTCGTCAGGTAGAACAACATCTTCTGTTGCCACCTTTTAAAGTTTAGTCCATTAAACTTTTCTAGCTTTTCTCCAAGTGAGACAAAGATAGGCACAACAGTAGGCATCACTTGCACTTGTGCCACAATAGGGTTTGCAACTTAAGCAGATGCTGCTGGAAAAGTATTGTTGGTTCCTATTCCCAAAACCAATTCTCATAATAATTGAAAATAACGTATAATAGAGTATTCCCAGAAAAAACTGGTGAGGTATAGAAACCCGGGTCAGAACTAGCCTCCTTAGACAGAATATTTAGTTCCTAAGAAAGATTTGAGGGGTCACAAACGATCCCGCTTAAAATCCAAACTCCTTAAACAGAACTTCTCTGTATCGTAATTTCCAATTTCCTAAGACCAAAAGGAATTGGCAGAAACCCACAAGGTGAGTGTAGAGTTTAGCCTAATAAGTTTATCTCCTTATCATATATTCCTCGCAAGGAAAAAACACAACTAAGCAAGTAGCTTAGTAGTAGAGCATTCACCACTTGAATAGGAATGGCAATAGGGTGGATCTTTTTGGGACCCCGCCCCACCTTGTCCCTAATGAGACGAGTTTAGGAACATAGTTATCGGGTATATAACGGGTTTGGGTTTAATATTCAAAACTTGTGTCGGGTTAGGGTCAAGTTCGGGTTCAGGGATTATAACATTTGCCCCGCCCCGCCCCGAATAGAAAAATCCTTATTTACCCTTTCACTACTAAAAATATTCAGATTACCGACCAAATTACCGACCTAAAAATTCAGGGTACTCACGACCAAATCACCACTCCACATTTAGAGACTAAAAGGGTTTGGCCAAAAAGACCTCCGACCAAATTTCCGACCAAAGACTAACATATTTACCACCAAATAATTTTTTGTTTTGAATTGGCCCCAGAATTAAGGGAATTAGCTTCAAAATTGCCGCCACCAATTACCACCAAGTAACGACCAAAAATAAATACTATGAAAATGGTCGGTAAATAGGGCGACCTGTGGGCTTTAATTTACCACCAAATTGTTACCGGTAAATGGTCGGTAATTAAAAATAAAAATCAAAAACATGAAATTTGGTCGATAATAAAAATCAAAAATAAAAATAAAAAAATTTTAATTACCGACCAAATTTGTTGGTCGGTAAATGGTCGTAATTAAAATAAAATCAAAAACATGAAATTTGGTCGATAATAAAATCAAAAATAAAATAGGTTTTAATTACCGACCAAATTTGTTATTCAGAATGGTCGGTAATTAAAATAAAAATCAAAACATGAAATTTGGTCGGTAATAAAATCAAAAATAAAATGTGGTTTTAATTACCGAATTAAATTTGTTATTTCCAGAATGGTCGGTAATTGAAAAATAAAACTAAACATGAAATTTGGAAATCGCTTTTGCCTTTTTGCCTTCCGCCCCTTTTGAGCAAAGAAAAGAAGAAGTTTAGTAGCATAGCTCCTAACCTTAACGCCGATCACGCCACCGTCCACCATCGCCGCCGATCACGCCACCGTCCACCATCGCCGCCGATCACGCCACCGTCCACCATCAACGTCGATCACGCCACCGTCCACCGCCGACCGCCGCAGTATCCTCTCGCCCACCGCCGCTTCCTTCCTACGCCATTCCGCCTCGCTCCCACCACCGCGCTCTCCTCCGTCCGTTCCACCGCCGGTAGGTTTTCGTTTTTAATTTGGGCTGTGGTGTTTATTTTCTTCTTGGGGAGGGAATCGCACCACTTTATGAGAAAAAAACCGCAACAATATGATGGATGCGTGATTTTAGTTGTGGCTTCCAAGTATTCCGTTTGTTTCCAAAGAATATGATTTGAATGAAAATCTAATTGAGCAACTATAAGTGTGCTAAGTTCACTCCTATCAATGAGAATAAACAATGACAATGGGAAGATTCAATATTTTAATTTCTTACCATCTGCTTGGTTATTAAGAAAGAAGAGGAAATGAGAGGAATTAATGTTCTTTATATTTTCTGGTTAGCAAAAGAATGAAATCATGCGTCCATGATTCGTAGTATTTATTATTTAAGTCTCTGATGATACTTCTTCCCTATTTATCTTTTTTTTTCTTCCATAGCAAAAGAATGTTCTTTATTATGTTGTTCTGGTTGGTGTCCTGACAATCGAAACATGAATTTGGGTTTCTTCCTCAAATTTTGTTATGCTAATTATTTCAGTGTAAGTGCTTTTAAATATTTACTTTATTCTCCTTTTTTTTTCCCACTGTGGTAGCGCATCAAGAATTTCTTTTCAAAATTATGATGGGGATAAAAGTGAAACTATTCCACTTTTTATTTGTTCTTTGAAATACCACTTGTAAGATAAATTTTGTCTATGATGTTCTTTGGGATCATAAAATATGGCATATGGGGGGGTTTCTCCATTAGATTTTTAAGTATGTTGAATATTTATCTTATTCAAATATTTGACCCTGAAATGTTGTGGTTCTTTGATCACCCTGTGTAGGAGTTATCGGACTGCAAGGCTAAACCAGCCTGTTCTCATGGTGGGGTGAAACATGTAGCTTGAAGATATGTTTGTTGTTTTGTCATGCAATCTAGAGAAACCCTAGATATGACTCCAAACTTAGAAAGAATAAAGAGAAGAAAGTGGTCCTTTATGATGGTGGGTGGGATGTTAAAATATGGTTTGTATTATTTCCCAATTATGATCAATCTAAAACTTCCTCTGGTGTTGCATTCTAATATATTTTTTATTTTGTATATGCACTGGTCTATCCGTCCTGAATAACCTTGCTCGACCTTGGTCGAACCTCTAAAGGTGTGATCTGTTATCGTTGATATAAGTAATTTAGAATATTGCTCTTTATTTCCTATGCTGGCTACTTTGTCTAATAGGTAGGTATTACTATTGAAATGTCAAGTTATCTTGTATCCTTGATTCAATTCATCATGGTTTCCTGTCTATTTAATGGGTACATGATAATATGGATCTGTATTAGAATTAGAGTGAGTTCATACTTCAAGTTAAAAAAAGTTGCTTGGTCACGTGGGAAATTTATTCAACTAAATAGAACTGGGAATATGAGCCGGCCCACTTTAGCCCATAATTTTAAGAGGGTCGGGCTTCAATTTTTATGGCCCAAATAGATCAGGCCTAATCGTCGCTGCTTGAATCACCTACTACCATTCGGGGTTGCAATGGGTTGGTATGCTTTAACGCTTAGTCCGAATTGTTTTTTTTTATATTTTAAATTATTAACTTCAACATAAATTTAAAGCATAAAAATATGCTAAAATCGCGTTATCGGGACATGTCAGAGCTTCGCAGCTCTCCTCAGACAGCGAGACTCGCCTGACATTTTCGTTAAACCAGTCTCAGAGAAAGGGACTCACGAAGTGGTGTCGGGTTACCCGTGACATCCATGAATATTCGGGCGAAGTTGGACGGGTTGCCTGAACGGACCCTAGAAATATGTAAAAAATATAATCCAAAGATTTGGTTTATACTTCTCTTTATTTTTTTAAGATAAATTAAAATACTCTATTTTACATGTTTATTAGGCGAGAGCGAGGAAATGTTAGCCATTGCGAATCCTCAAGCGTATCTCAGCCATCAGTTCATGTGATGGTGCAATTGTGTGAAGCTCGCCCATCACCAATCGTTGGATACTCGAATCGCATTTGGTATGAGGTCAGTTAATGGCAAGGAGAAGATGCCCGTCTATGGCGCTTCTGGGTCACGACATCATATCATTCTACTCGCATAGACGACTAGATTATGAAGCTCCATCTTCAAGACCATTTTCGAATTTGTTCTCGACGATGGAGGACTTTCAGAACGCGATGCGAAATGCGACACAAGATCAATCGGGTCGATGCGACGATGATCGAATTATGAGGATGATAGGATGAGTTGCGCCCGCTGACTAGCTTACAAAGAAGTGTCGTAGGGCTGTGGACCGCAGCTCAACCCCCGATGATCTACCTCGATTGTTCTACGTAATGCTCCAGCCTACAAGATCTACCCAAAGACCTACAAGAAGACTCGCAATGTTCAGATCAGATTAGCAAGAAGAAACAAATTTCACCCCAAGCATCTCGACATCTCACCATACGGACTGTGATAATATCCCCAAAGATCAATGATGATGACACTAGATTGGATGATTGGAGTGTGGCTACACACTTTTTTTATGTCTTATACTTGATTGGGGAATTCATGTTTTTATTTTCTTCTGACTTATTTACTATATATATGTAAAAGATATATATTAGTTTGCTTGTTTTAAAATATTTTTTACTCTCTTTATATAATATGCATGCACTATTGTACTTTTCTTTTGTTTCGTAATCTTAATATATATATATATATATATATATATATATATATATATATATAAAAGCAAGATATCAAACTCAAAATGGCAAAAAAAAATATTTAAAAATTATTTTGTCGATTAAGAGTGATTAGGGCCGACCAAAATTTAATATCATTGGTTTAAATGAGCCCTCCAAATGGTCGGTACCACCGACCATTTTGAGAGTCTCATTTACCGACCAATGATATTAAAAAAATTTTGGCCTGCTTTTGGTCGCAATTTGTCGGTAATTACCGACTATTTGGAGATTCATTTACCACCAAATTCTTCGATCCAGAATGGTCTAAAATAGCCTAAATGGTTTGTTCAGAATTGGTCAAGAATTTACCGACCAATTGATTTTTAGAAAGTAAATAAATTCTACCGACGAAAATTATGTAATTAAATAATTTGTTCAGAAATGGCTCCAGAATGGTTTCACTTAATTAAAAGATTACACATCACCTCAAAATTGGTCGGTAATTCGGTGATTTTTAGTAGTAATTATACATAATCTTTTCTTCTTTTAGGTTTTTTCTTTCATTTTAGGGTTGTCGTTTTCACTCACATCGTCGTCCATCCATTAATCGTTGCTCCGTTCTCAAGCATCCTGTGGATCACTAAAGATTGCAGCCTACACAAGAGCACCTTCCCATTGAAGAAGTCCTACAAAAACTGTTGCACCTTGGGGATGTTAATAGACCCATCAACAAGAACAACACCATGGACAGAGCTCTTGTCCATCTTAGCATGTCTAGACACTTCTCCATGGACTCCATAAACTTCATAAATAAATCCCCGTTGAGCTCCTCAAATCCGGCACGAGTAATGAATGACTAAAAATCAATACCCTCATTCAGAGAATCAATTTCAATGGTGGCTAAAAATCCTTCTTCTTTTTTTCATTCTTCTACAAACAATCCATTTTTTTTCTTTCTTCAATTTTTTTTCTTTTTTTTTCTTTTGATGGATCCTGTTCAGAATGTATGTCGGTGATTTTTTATTTGTATTTGGGTATGGATTGTGTTCAAATTATATGTCAAATTTGGGTATGAATTTGGGTATTGATTTGGGTATGGATTATATTTCATGAAAGATTTCTTTTGACATTTAAGAATTGATGTCGATTTTCCTGCATAAGATTTTCACTTTTTATGGTTTTTGCATCTTTTGAAGTCAAAAATCATGTATGGTTGCTGAGAAAATAGAGAATGAAGAGGGGTAAGAGGAAAATGAAAACGATGATCCGGGTCAAGACGGGGCGGGGATGGGATTTTGATTATGGTTTCATAACAGGGATGGGAAACACATGTGCCGCCCTAACTCGGATGTGGGATGGGTATGGGGAATAGTGATATGCTGCGAGGCGGGAATGGGATATGGGTGTCCTGTCCCAAACCCGCTCTGTTGCCAACCCTATACTTGAATGCTAAATCATGGGTTCAAAACTTTTGTACTTTTGTATTAGGATTTTTTTTTCTTTTTTCCCTATTAAAACATTTTTAAAAAAGTTTTAACTGAACAAAAGAATTCCGCTAAAAAAGATTTGTTTTTTTTTAAAGGATTGTTTTTTTCTTTTTTTTTTAAAGGAAATATTTTCCAATCTACGAAAAAAGTTTTTTGTTTCCTTTTTTTCTTTTTTAATTTCAAAAAGGAAAAGCTTTTTTTTTTCCTTAACCAAAACAAAAAATCCAAAGAAAGATATTTCTTTTCCGGTTTTTTTTTATTATTATTATTTGTCATGAAGATATATATATATATATTTTTTTTAAAAAAAAGCCTTTTCCCTTCCTGAAAATGGTTAAAACAAAAAGTTTTTTTTTTCCCAATAAAACCAAGTAGTTTTTTTTTTTTTTTTTATCCCAGTATGTTATATCTTCCTTCTTGTTTTTCCCTTCTCCTTTGAATTTGTTTTAAGATTATTACAAAACTTTGTTCGCAAATACACGGAAACAAAATGTCTAGGGAAAGGAAAAATTACAAAGAAAGAAAATGAGAGATTGAAGATGTCGAGTCTCATGAGGAGTCATTGTGACGCCCCAAAATCTGAGGGTCCGTTGACCAACCGTCAACATGCGAAAATACCCGTGGATATCATGTGTCTCGATACCACACTATTCAATCCCATCTACTGATCCTCATGATGCATATTCAATGAACATTTTATGTTATTTTTAAAATATATTACTGTGAGTTTAATTACAACCTCATACAAACGTATATTACAAACTTGTTTGTCCAATACTTTTACAAAAAGGTTACAAAGCCACAATCTGGCTTTCTTCACAATTTCAGCTTCTAATGAGAGTTGTCCACCGGTGTCTATTTTGCACCTGAAATTTTATCCCATATAGGTGAGTCACGCCCAGTAGAGAAACTTCCTACAAAGGCTACTCCCCACCTAAGTGCACATGCAATGCTAGCACTTGCATCACATCAACCATTCCATACGTATCATACAATTCACACTTAATCTCTATATGTCAGTGCCATGAAACGAAATGAGACTCAATCACACTTTGTGGGTAGCTTAATTCTCGGTCTCACCGCAGTTTCAGACGCCTTCCTACACTTTCACGGGTTTTCACCGTTAGACACATATGTATAACCAAAAATACCAAGTCTTTCACCTGAGGGGGTATCTATCCCTGCTTGCTATTGCCCGACACATATTGTCATGCTCTACAAACGGTGGAACTCCGTTGAACTTCGTTAAACGTATCGAGCCCACTCATCAACCACTAAGGATGGTGTGTGATGGCATCATGCACTTACACCCATGAAATGCGACGTCTTAGTGCATATGCAATGCATTATGCCATTTCATATCCATTCCATATCTCATATGTAATGAATGTCATATGGACAATTCCAACATACAATTTATCATGTACTATCTATAATACGCACAGGTCCCTCCTCAAAGATCTCATCTGCATCAACAATGATATCACCCTAATCTACTACATGAGTCGGATCTGGAGTGTACTTCCGAAGCATGGAGACATGGAATATCGCATGAGTCTGAGACTTTGAACTTTCCTTAGTGAAACCTATCGGGCTTACTCAGTCAATCAGTAGACTTGATGTCTTTGAACTGTCAAATCTTCGTGTTTCCACAATAGAAATCACACAACTTTTACTCGAACAAAATTGGTTCTCAATGTTGTGTCTGCTTGCCATGAACACCGCTTGGTCCCCATGTGAGTGTTTTAGAGAATCTCGCCCTCGCAATTCTCACGTGCTACTCTCACTTCACACTCATAGTATTTCCAACACATAGTTTCATAATCATTAAAAAGTTTCGCTAACCTTCACATATTAATATCGGTTTTTATCCAGAATGTGGGTAAGCAAATTAGACAATACTTACACTCTGCCTTCATAACTTAGTTGTCCCTTCAACATAGATCCCGGGATCTCCAACAACTAGGTAGGTATCCACTATGATGACTTGTTTAGAGGCCTTAAACCCATTCCCTCGACGTTTTGCAACCATCTCTCTAGTTAGCCCTTTGTCAATGGATCCACACAGCTTATCTTTGACTTCACATAGTCACTCTATGATAATCCCACTCAGGCAGTTGTCTTACTCGTGGTCATGTCTCGACGTATGTGTCGAGATCTCTACCGTTATACATGACGCCCTTCCCGTTGTCGCCCACTATCACAATGCATACATACGGGCACCGAAGCGAGCCAATTAGGAATATCTTTCCAAGAAATTTCAAGCCACTCGCTCTTCACGCTTATCCAAAGTAATAAACTCATTCCATGTGTAGATCTAGCAATACAAGTTTGTTTGATGATTTCCAAGACACTACCGCCTCTACCAAGTGAACACATATCCACTTTGTTGATTTTGCAGTCTTTAGTGCCGCTATCCAATTTGCATCACAAGATCCTTCAAGTACCGGATACCTGCAGGTGTTCAAAGCACACCTCGAAAAGCTCTAAGTAGCCCAATAAACGCTTTCATAGCTTTCAATGATTTTCTATTCGACTAATCAGAAATCACTTTAGCTTGCTCAACTCACGTTATGTCTGGCCTAGTATATTCATATTACATTAAACTGCCTAGTATACTAGCACAGTTTTCATTTCGAGCTTCATTTCTACCCAAGATTCTTGAAAGATGTAAATTAACATCTCCATTCTGAGTCTTTTATCGTACAATATCTAGATTCTTGCACTTTCCAAGAATCGCTTCACATAATGGGATTGTGATAGGTTTCAATCCTCCGCATGTCTTATGGATTTTAACTCCCAAAATAATATCAAATAACTTATCTTTCTATTTCAAATTTATCGCAAGCAAGTACTTCTGATTTTCTTAATAGTCTCATTATCGCTGCCTGTTATAAGCATATCAGTCCACATATAGACATAAATAGCAAAGCAATTCTGAGTTTGCTTAACATACAACTATTTATCGTGACTCATTAATCTGAAACCATTCACAACATGACTGGGCCGAATTTTAGCATGCCATTGTTTTGGTGCCACTTAATCCATGAGTGACTTGATAAAGTTTGACATACTTTCTCGCTTCTCGTCCCCGAATAAATGAACCTTCGTTGTTCCAAATATATTTCTTCTTCCAAATTTCCGTTTAAGAATGCCATTTTCTCATCCATTTGATGCTCAAGCTTATATACACGCTAAGTAGCAATTAGCATCCTTATAGATGTAATTCTCTAGCAATGTGTGAATAAGTATCAAAATAGTCAAGACCTTCTCAAGTGTTTGCATCCTTACTACAAGCCTAGCCCTATTTATCAATAAAATTGTCCGCTCATTTTCCCCTCTTGAAATCCACTATACTGTATGGTTTATTACTGTGAGGAAGGTAAACCAATTTCCATGTATGATTCGACAAGATGGATTCAACTTCACTATTGATAGCTTCTTTCCGTAACGGGGCTTCGACGAAGTCACGCCTTCTTCAATGTCCGAGACTCATTCTCCAAATGTATACGTTAAGAAATCGTGTCCAAAAGATGGAAGTCCTTTGTATCTTTACCACGCCTAGGTTCATCCTCCTGATCACTTCTAGATATAGTATCTCGAGACCAATTGCCATCAATCGACCTATACTATGTTATACTTGAAATATATTTTCAAAGGAACGTTTTTTCCCGATTTAATGACTGGGATGACAATGTATGATTCTGTATTCCCCACTTGTAATTAAGAAAACGATATACTTTATTCTGAGCATATCCGATAAAAACACAGTCAACAATCTTTGGTCCTACCTTAACCTTTAGCTTAGAACCGCAACCTTAGCCAAACACCCCTCACACTTTAGATAATTCAAGTTATTAGGTGCATTCGCCTTCCATTTCTCTTCATGCAGGAAGTTTAGTTGCACTTTCGTAGGGTACTCTATTGAAAATAAAATTCGCCAAACGCCTTCCCCACAAATTCTCAGGTAAACTGGGAACTATTCAACAATGCATCATTGTTTCCTTAAGACCGGTTTTTCCTTTCCTACCCATTAGATCTGTGGGTGTATAAGGAGGCCATTTGGTGGACGATAATTAAACTCTGTAGATAAATTTCTCAAATGGAAATTCATTACCTCCTCTGGCTACTCCTTATAATTTTAATTTTCTTGTTCAACTCAGTTTCAACTTCGCCTTATGTTTTAAAAGCATTCACAAATTCTTTTAACTTTTGCTACTACAAGTAAACATAACAATATTAAGTACGCTCATCTATAAAAGTAATAAAATACTTATTACCACCCTCGACTCCAGATGACTCATATCGTATTCGTGTGTATTAAATCTAAAGGTTCTAGTGTCTATTATCTACATAAGGGAGTGGGGCTTAGAAAATTTAGATCAACACACACTCAGATTTCACTGGGATACTTCAAATCCGCAATTCCATATTCATTAATTTCTTTATCGACTTATAGTTAACGTGTCCTAGTCTAGCATGCCAAATGTTAGAAATAATTCACACATAAGAAGAAGCAACTTTATTCAAATTATCCTTGCTTTCATAAGAAATAATACATTTAGCTTCTGAACAAACCATCACCGATAACCTTCCAAGATATATCTCATTTTAGAGCAAACCTTGTCGTGATACAAAAACCAACTTAAAGTTTCATTCTTGGCTAAGGAGAGATCCCGACACTCAAATTCTGAGAACATCTAGCACATGCAATACAATGTTAGGCCAGCCTTTCCGTATGTCATCTTTAGAGCAATCTTTTTCGACACCTTCAACCTTAGAGGTTGATGAATTACCCATATAAAGTTTTTCATCACCCTCTACGCGATCAGTAGAAATAAAACATCGATCCGTTTGGTACGTATGTGACGTAGCTGCTCCAGTATCAATCCACCACCTCGCTCTACCATATTACACTCGATATCATAGCAAATGTATTGATATCATCAACACCATCGAGATCTTTTCCACCACATTAGCCTGTGTTTTCTGTCTTTTTCTTGGTTTGCAATGGCTGATGTCTAGACTTGCCACAAGCCAGCTTAATTTGCCAACGAATTTCAGACCTTGTTGAATCCTACTCTAGACTTGCTAGGCATTTTCTTTTCTTTGGCTGGGTTTCGATCCTTCTTCAACAACATCAAGCTAAACCTTCTAGATTCTTTCCAACTTTCTTCTCGCATGTACCTCATTGTCTCCTCAATCCTCAACCGAACAATCAAAGTTCTCAAGTGATAACTCCTTCTCTTGTGTTTGAGATAATTTTGAAATCCTCCCAGATGGTGGCAGCTTTTCAATGAACATGTTCCACTTGAAATGTCTCACTTGTAGTCATTCCTTCAAAGATGGATATCATGCACAACCACTTAAAAGTCTCAGAGTCCCACTTTGGGTCGGTCTTTGAGTCAACCATCTTGAAGTCCTTAAATTTACCGACAATGAATTTCTTCAGTCCCGCATCTTCGGGTTTTTAGACTTCTTATCTGTGTACTATCCTATAACTCCTTAGCCAGCCATTTTCAGCGTATCTTCATAGACGTTTATAGAGACATTTTCTAGGACTGTTGAGGACATAATTGGCGATATCGTGAAGTCGTGAGTGATTCCATGCATCCACAAAGAACTAACTTTTCTTATCCGTCTCTCCAACGTCCAATTTAGGACCATCCTCACTGAGAATCTTGCCAAGTTCAAGGTCGTGAGATGTAACAAACATCTTTATGTCGCCATCTCTAAATCGTACCATCAACTTTTCGCTTTTCCATGATTCGAATCCAGTTAACCGGAGTCGGCGGTTATTTCAGAACAAATATTCAATATAAATATGCAACAAATATTTTGAATGTAAAAATGCAGTACATAAACGAAAATATTTGAATACAGAAACAAATATTTTAATACAATAGAAACTTAAAATCATAGCCTTTCAAAATTTGAATACAAAGGAACTAAAATCATAGCTCTCAAAATTTGAAATAACATAAACGAAAGATCGTGAAATAAATACGAAAACGAACATAAATAAATTCGTAAAGCTTACAGAAACAATACCAGTATAGAACAATCAGTAGCCAATATTTTTAACATAAACAATACTAGTATAGAACACTAGTATAGAACACCAGTATAGAACAATCAGTAACCAATATTTTTAATTAACAATACCACCTTAAACCCCGCATAGAACAATTTCTCCTTAGTAAACCAATATTTTAACGAAATCACTAAAACATTAAAATAGCACCGCAGAACCTATTTTTAATGTAAACAATACCATTATAGAACAATCAAGAACTACTATTTTTAATGTGTAAATAATACCAAATTTTTAAAACCCAATATAGAACAATCGTGAACCAATATTTTAACGTGAAAAAGAACAAAAAACATTAAATAAGTCTTGAAACGCGGTCGCTCGCAAATTAAACTGATTTAAATTTTGAAGACGAACAGAGATCGAAAAATTTGAAACCTAACGTATACTTCGCTCTTAAGATTGTTGTCTTCGCTTAATGAATACAGAAATAACAAATATTTGCATACAGAAACAAAAGTTCCAAAGTCCAAAAAACGAGCATAGTCCAAATCTCCATTCAATGAATACAGAAACGAAAAACTGCTTCAAAATTTGAAACGAAACCGCAAGAAATAATGAACCGAATGCAAATAAATTCGCCTTACTACAAAAGATAGAAAAATATTCAAAGTGATATGAACGAAAATTCGTGTTTAATGGCAAATAAATTGTGTTTCACGTATAAAGCATGCACTGCGCTCATCAAGAATAAATTGGAACGAAAAAAAAACTAATTTATCGTAAGCGCTCGTCGATCAGAATCGAATAAGCGTCGCTCACAAGAATTCAACAAAATAGGAAATTCATCTTAAGAATGTCGTTCGCACGCCCAAAACCGGGAACAAAATTATGAAGCGGTTCAACTGCAAAGGTAACAAACACTTAGAAAGCGTAAGCGCATCCGAGCCCAACGGTGACGTTGCAGGTTCCAAGTGACGCATTTTGGCCCTCAATTTTGTAAATCGGTGATGGTGGACAATCGTCTCTCAGGATAGAACGGATCTCATTCCTCCGAAACGGTATGAAGGTCGAGATCACGTAACTCAATTATTTTCGTAACAATTTAATAAAAAAATGGAATGATATGTTGAAGTGAGGACAATATTTTTGTAAATATATTAAAATGGAAAACGAGAGTATAAATAACCCGTGAAGTGTCTCCTACCTAACATGTATTGCTCGAAAAGTATGAACCAAACAATGTGTCTGTTGAACCGAACCGAGCCGAGCCAGCCTTACTGACGGCGAGACGGCGACAAGGCTATGGGGGAAACCGACCTAGCTTGGCGTAGGTCCTCTCCCTTCCACAAAGTGGGTGCCCTGTACTAAACCCATTTTAGAGTACTAACTAGCTAAACTCATTCCTTCTTGTTTCTATTCGATGTGGGACAACACTTTTCATTCAATATGGGTTTTGTGGAAGCTAAGTCCCACAGTTCTATATACGTATCCTCGCGTATATAATTCACGCAACATTAGCAGTTATGTATACATATCACCATGTATATAATTCACACAACTCACAGAACACAATCATGTAGTGCAAAACACATAATGCATGCAATGGTCTAAACCCATCCTATCAAACCCTAGGTAATCACATACCTATGCTCTGATACCAAGCTGTGACGCCCCAAAATCCATCCTATCAAGCCCTAGGTAATTGCATACCTATGCTCTGATACCAAGCTGTGACGCCCCAAAATCCGAGGGTCCGTTGACCAACTGTCAACATGCGAAAATACCCGTGGATATCGTGTGTCTCGATACCACACTGTTCAATCCCATCTACCAGGATCCGTTTATTTACATTCAATGAACATTTTATGTTATTTTCAAAATATAATACTGTGAGTTTAATTACAACCTCATACAAACGTATATTACAAACTTGTTTGTCTAATATTTTTACAAAAAGGTTACAAAGCCACAATCTGGATTTCTTCACAATTTTGGCTCCTATGAGAGTCGTCCACTAGTATCTGCTCTGCACCTAAAATGTTATCCCATATAGGGTGAGTCACGCCTAGTAGAGAAACTTTCTACAGAGGCTACTCCCCACCTAAGTGCACATGCAATGCTAGCACTTTCATTCACATCAACCATTCCATGCAGATTATGCAATTCTATCATGGAATTCTATATGTCATGCCATGAAATGAGATGAGACTCAATCATGTACCATGCTCCGAGTCATTACCGACTCCATTACTCAATGTGATGCCAAAGAGTAATAAATTCCTAATCGATCATCGACTCCTATCACACACCACAATGCCTATGCGTGATAAAACTGTCATTAATTAATCGCATCCAATGATCATTTCAAACAAAATTTCATTTTGTTTATAAACCAAAACATTTTGGATGTCACAATGCTCTGCAAACAGTGGAACTCCACTGAACTTCGTTCAACGTATCGAGCCCGCTCATCAACCACCAAGGATGGTGTGTAATGGCACCATGCACTTACACCCATGAAATGCGACGTCTCAGTGCATATGCAATGCATTATGTCATTTCATATCAATTCCATATCTCATATGTAATTAATGTCATATGGACAATTCCAACATACAATTTATCATGTATCATGGATAATTATGTCAGAAGCATATAATTTCCAAACATTTCATCTAATTGCTTAACATATTAAAACATATATATCAACAAGAACAATAAAGATGTTATCACAAAAAATCAAAGGCCAACACTTTAAAACAATCCACAATTTCGCACTTCATAAGTCAACCATAACACCACCAAAATGTGGCACAATCAAATTCCAAAATGTACCCATGAACCGGGCCCCAGCTTCAAGCCACCAACCAATCATTAATGCATTCACTGTAAAACAACCACGAAATCAAGAAGAAAACTCGCGACCGAAATCAATAGTTCAAAAATCCGGACACAAACAAATAAACAAATTTAACTCGGGTGGCAATCCTCGAGAAATCGACTATAACTCGGGCTATAAATGTCCGATTCGTGGGATCTGCTTCGTCAAGTTCACTAATGCGGATACAATTTAGATGAAGGACCCGAGTTCGAAGTCCCTTGGTTTCCCACCTAAAAATCAGTCCTAAAATCCGGCCAATGTGTAGGATCAAAATAGGGCAGCATTCCCATATTTCGAAATTCGGCCAAACAACCTCTTAAGGCAAAGACACAACCCCACAGCCTTTATGGTGGAATATAAACCAAAGTAAGAAGAATCTCTACCTTTTTTAGTGTAACCCTTGTCGAATATACGGATCTACTTCTTGGTCCGACGAGTTCCGATCGTCGGAACGCCGATTTCCTTTTCCCCCTATTTCTCTCTCCCTTTCTTCTCTTCTCTCTCTTTTTTTTCTCTTTTTTTTCCTTCCTTTCCTTTTTGTTGCTCTTCTCCTCTACGAACTGATTTACCTCCCCTTTTATAGACTTCTCCATTGACATGCATGCCATGTGTCAAACATGCATTTTCCTTTGCATGCCTTGTGACACATGGCTTGACATAAAAGTCACTGCACACTCAGCTTGCACCCTTAAAACGTGAAAAATTCTTGGCTATCTCGAATCTGAACGAAATTCGCCTCGATAACTAGATTTTGCAAAATAAATTCAACAATGGCGTCGTTTTCAAGTATTCCAAGATCTGTAAAAATTTTGGGATTTTCAACTTATATCAGAATGCAAGAGTTTCACCGTGTTTGCCCTTTTAAAAAAACTTACCCTAAATTTTAAGGCCACGATCTCCTTAAAAATGTGATTTGATCGTCTTCTCTCGACGCCTATGACTTGTGATCTATCTCCCAAGATAAACAACATACAAGAATACCCATAAGACTCTTCACGCATTCGACGAACCCGAAAATACGCTCAAACCTATCACCATACTAATAACGTTCAGGCACAAAACTTGATCTAGCCTTCCTAACACACAAAACTTAAAAAATAAAATGGATACCACTTTGAGTAGGAGAAGCTCACGTTATATAGGAGCTGGAATGAAAAAACATTCATTCCTCGAATTAATGTAATTCATTCTACGAATGAATAATTCATTCTTAGAATGAATAATTCATTCTTAGAATGAATGAGAATGAATGTCATCCATTCCAACATTTGGGGACTAAGACCTCTTTTATGATAGGAAAATGACACTTCACAAAGCGTCATTTCATTATTAAGGTTTTATTTTGGCCTATCAACATAACAAAAATATAAAATGTTTCTACGCATGTATAAGGACCACATTTTAACCTTGATGCATAAAAGTCTATCAAAAGATAAATTATAATAAATCACTTAAAATAAGGTTTATATTATTATTTGGAAGCACAACATATAATAGTTATATATAAGCCTACTATTGCGTTAAATAACCTAACATGGGTGCCTTTTAGTTTAAGTTTCTCATAATTTTTTTCTATTGACCCCTTTCCCATGATGAAGTTCCTAACGGTGTCATTAAGACCCTCCAATGAAAGGTTTCTTTTTTTTTTCCTTGGTTATATATATATATATATATTGACATCAAATTTTTTAAAACAATTTTATTTTCTCTCGTAACAAAAACAAAACAACACAGTCTCCAAATGAAGTATCGTGGACTCCCAAATTTCACGCATAAAAACTACATCTGTGCTGGTAACTTGATAAGAAACCAATATAACATCTAATTGTAACTCCAATGAAATTAAACAAACATAATATTTTGTAATTATAGTTGATGACTCCACTAACATTAATTGACTACAATGTGATTCCTTGTACTTTTTTTTTTCGCTTGTGACTTTGACACATATAATTTAATTGATATATTTTATCCATAAAAAATTACATACTTAGCTTTCAAGTCTTTATTGTGATGAATTGAGGTTACTATATTCTAAAAGGATGAAACATCAATTATACCAATTAAGTGAAATTGTCGTGGCTAAGGATTTACTTTAATTAGTATATTGAAATTACTGAAAAGGGAATAACCCTAAAAAGACATCGCAATGCCCATTTTGGATTTAAACAAACAACACGATGAATCAATAATCACTCAAGACTATCTTTTCAAAAAAATAATCACTCAAGACTATGAAAATATATAAATTCTATGTGAGCCTCATTATTATATGACTCAAAAGTACTCTAACATATTCACTACTTTTACAACAAAAAGATAATTCAAAGGTAGCATATCATAAAAATACTAAACAATCCAAATTCATGAATGGTCATGAACAATAGTATTATTGTCTAAGAAACCCATAACCATATCCTTTGTGTATCCAATTACACTTAGGTTATACAAAATATAAATTGATAGATTAAATATTTATCAAAATAATAAATAAAAAAACTATCGATACACTTTGTATCAATCCGTAAGTATAAGGGGGGGAACTAATTTTAGCTTGATCAATAGAAAGTCTTAAATCCATGGAAATAGTAATTAAATATAATTCCTTTAAAAAAAAAGAATTATATTTAATTGCTATTTCCATGAGACTCTATAGTTGCTTTCATGGTCAAACTAGAATAATAAACAATTAAGGTAATTGAGGACTTTTTTTTTTTTTTGAGATATAATTGAGGACTCTTAAGAAATTAAAATTTAAGATAGTATATATTTTTTTAAAAATTAAGAATTATTACATTTTGTATGTCTTAAAAATTGTTATATTTTAAATACAAATTGTTACCAAAATTTTAACTTCACTACTATTGAAGAAGAAATACTTAGAAGACCTCCTCGAAATAGTTGTAAAATAATCGGTAATTTTAAATGTTTATTTATCAAAATTAGTTTATATAACAAATATTTTAAAAAGTTTTAAATTTCTTTTAGGAAAAATTTTCTGAAAACTTTCTTTTTTTTTAAATCATGAACTTCCAAGCATATTAAGCATAAACTTTGAAAATAATATATTTAATCACGAACTTTCATTTTAATTACATCCGAACCTAAAAGACAATCTGATTTGACATCTACGTCATATTATCCTCTCCCTCGTGACGTCACTTGCACTCATTTGGGAGTGGGGACTTCGTGAACCATAGTGAATTGTCGTGACATTCAATTCATCAACCTAAGAAACAGTAGCTAGGTTTGGATAGAAGTTTGGTTTCGATTTAATTAAAATGAAAGATCATGATTAAAAATATTATTTTTAAAGTTGAAGTTTAATATGTAAAAACCCTAAAAGTTCATGGGATGCATGGCCCAAAATTTTAATGACCGTTTAAGCTGTGAGCCATTATACACCTAACACGCTTCATGGATTTTAGATTTTGGGATCATTTATTTTACATGATCCTGCAAATTAGTTATTGCAACATTTCAGCATTTTTTTTTAACTGGGATAAAAATAAATAAATAAAAAGTTTTTTTGATGCTTCATGGAGAGTAGATTTCTGGATCATTTATTTTACGTGGTTCTATGAATTAGTTGTTGCAGCTATCACCATTTCAGCATTTTTTTTTTTTTTAAATTGGGATAAAAAAGTTTTGATGCTTCGTGGAGATCAGATTTTGGATAATTTATTTTAACATGGTTCTGTGAATTAGTTGTGGCAACTATCACCATTTCAGCATTTTTTTTAATTGGGATAAAAAATTTAAAAATTATTCTCTCAATCTTTTTCAATATTTATGGTTTAAACTTTAAACATCTAATTTTTCAATAATTACAACTTTAACCCTTCCTATTTCTCTCTTTCTTTCTTCTTTTCTTTTTTTTTTTTTTTTGACAATTGACAACTAAACACTTTTATTTTGTGAAATAATATTAGGAATAAGAAAGTTTACAAATTCGGTTAAACAACCAAATATTTGAATTAGTATTACAAATATATTTTTTAACTAAAGAACTAAACACTTTGTTATTGTTTAAATCCAAATTAAAATTTGGTCAGACCCAATATATTGGATTAGGTCTAAGCCCAAGTCAATAAGTAAAAATATTAATAAAAGAGGCTTCAGATCCATTTGAGTAAGCCCATAGAAAGTCTTAACTTTTTCTTTTTAAATTTTGAAAGTCAAACGAAGCTTGTTCTTAAATATCATAAGTGGTAAAGAGTTGGGATAGTTATTTGTAAATGTGGATAAATTTCTTAAGAAACAAGCCTCCAATAAAGACATGGTTAAATCATTGAGGAACAAATTTCCCTAATAGAAGAAGTAGGCAGTGGCTTCAAAAGTGGGAAAAGTTGAGAAAATAAAACTTGGACAGCAAGTCAAGATGTTTATAAAAGGAGCAGAGTTCTCATGAGACAAAAAAACAATCAACTGAGCAATGTCAATCTACTTCAGCCAGTCCTAGCTTTTCAATCAGCTTTCAACACTCTATTTCCTAGTTTTAGCCAAGTTTTTGTCAATTTTCCAGCACTGTTATTTCATTTCTTCATAGTGCAATATTTTCGCTAGCAATTCCAACATTCTATTTCAAGTGCACGTTTCCAAGTGCATCAATTTTCCAACCACGGTGTTATTTGATCTTCTGTGAAGAAAATCAATATTTTTCTTTTGAATTTGATTCTGCAATATATTTTCGACTATGTCATTTCTACTTTGAGGGTATCGAAATCATGAACTACGTAATACGATTAAAAGTTTGATCTTATATGTCATTTCAGTTTTGAAACACTTTAATTTCCTGACATGTCTGCATGCTTGCATTTTATATGTTCGTGTGAAAATAAAAATTCACCACAATAATTATAATGTAGTAAATTGTCTCCACTATAACTTGAACCTAAGATATCTCTCCTTCTTGGATATCATGCATTTTTAAATTAGGCATGTGGACTTCTCGATTAATTTATAGATCATATTTGAATTGATTTTAAAAAATAATATATATATATATATATATATATATATATATATATATATATATATATATATATATATATATATACTTTGAAACGTTTACCAACTAAGTTAGACATATAAAATTCTCGAATTAATTTATATATCATATTTGAATTTGATTTTAAAAAAAAAAAAAAAAATTTAAGTAACATTAAAAAAATGTTATGTAAATATATATACTTTGAACGTTTTACCAACTAAATTAGACATGTAGAATTCTCGATTAATTTATATATCATATTTGAATTGATTTTAAAAAATAAAAAATTTAATTAACATTAAAAATGTTATATATATATAATAGATCTCTTACGATTTAATGAAACTTCAGTAATATCAACATTTTCTTCTTTTTTTTATATATCTATTAACTTCGCATTACATTATAGTATTTTGGTCATTATAGATTTTTTTCCCACTATAACTCGAGCCTTAGACCGTTTCCCTCCCTATGTTATTTTGAGCTCTTAACCACTTGAGATATGTTTTATTGATATATCAACATTCTCTTTTAAAACTGGATTTTCTCTTAAATTTTAATATTGAAATAACAATAATAATAACAACAACAATAATAATAATAAAACATATCTAAAAAGAACAAAAGGATTCACATGGATTTTATTGATAGATTGATATTAATAACAAAATATAAAGGTCATTTTAAGGAGTATAATTATAAGACTCATTAAAAACAACCTATATTTTAACTTTCCTTAAATAAATAAATAAAGATAAGATCAATTTAAAAAAATTTGGATTTTTTTCTCACAATTTTTTTATTATCAATCAAAGCTACATTTTTTTTAGTTAAATACTTTGGATTACAATATAGTAACTGTTTTTTTCATTTTGGAATTGGGCCCTCCTTCTTATATCTTGTCATTTTAAAAGCGTTCTTTCTGCATGAAGTTAAATATAAGCTGATCAAAACTCACTTAGTGCAGGATAATTTATTCGCCATAATCTTTACATATGGGATATAAAAACAGTATTTTGAAATTTAAGAGGTTTTAAAATTCTCTTCAAAACAGATTAGAAACTTCCAATTTTCAAAAATATTATTTTAATTTTGAAGCTTCAATTTAAGGTCCTTAAGATAGTGAAGTCTTTTTTTAAAAAACAAATTATTTAAGAAACTAGAATTTTTTTTAAAATAAATTATTTAAGAAACTAAAATATTAGAAAAAAACTTTAAAAATGTAATATAAAAGGAAATCATGCCTAGATTACAAATATCAACTTTACGAAACATCAATCCCATGTAGATTTTGAATCGCACCAGGCTTTCCTGAGTAGTGATATTAGAATGGACATTTAGTGGTTTTCTTTTTCTTGTTATGATTTTCTCATTTTTCCTAAGATTATATTATTCTTATTGAGAATTATAGTTATTTTGCGTTAGTGTCAAATTTATTGTGATATCTCTTTTATAGCCACGATCTTCTTATTTTTCTAAGATTGTATTACTCTTAATCGAATTCATTGAGAATTATAGTTACCTTAGATTTGTGTCAAATTTATTGTGATGTCTATTATAGTTATAGCTACGCGAGATTGATGTTTCGTAAAGTTGATATTTGTAACCTAGGCATGTATATAAAAGGAAATCAATAATATAAATAACAAATGTTTATAGTTATCAACAATGTCTTCAATGGTTGTTTTATAATAAGACTAAAATAAGAAGAAATAAGCAAATACATCCAAATCTCAATTTCAATAAATCAAATAAAAAAAATAGTATTATACATATTCTATTTATTTTAATTTCCCAAAAAAACAATTCCACAACCCCAAGTATTAATTTTTTTTTTTTTTTGAATTTTTATTATCTAATATAATTTTTTTTACAACTGAACACTTTAATTATAATGTAGTAAATTATCTATAGATCATGTATTTTTTGCTATTATGTGTTTCCCCACTTAAAAAGCAATACTATTTTTTATTTTTGAAAAATCATTTTAGAAAACGGTTTGGAGTTGTCACTTATTTTTGTTTTATTTTAAAAGATAAAACAAAAGAAAAAAGAAAACCAGCCTTAAATGTGATCTTTATGAAAAAACAGGTCTAGGAAAAATCAAGTATAGGTTCGGGGTCAGGTTACTTATCGAGAAGATACGATGGAAATGTAGCACCCTTCTTAGCCTCTAAAGTCAAGTATCTACTAAACAAACTAAGGTAAATACCAGTTTTAACTAATCAATCAATGGATACTAAAAACAAGTAATACAATACAAAAACATGTAATACATATATAATTAAATAATCAAGCAAAGTCATATGAGAAAAATGTGTACTTGGGCGGCATGTCAGAAGCGCTGTCAATTATAAAACATTGTTAGTGTAATAACAAAATACAAAATATTTACATTCAATTAAAAATTGGTTATATATCAAATGTCAAATTATTTATTAAAATGACACATGGAATGTCATTACACTTTAGACTCATTATACGTTAAGCAAATTAACTCACTTGAATTTCATTGTAGGAATTGTAAAATTAATCATGTGAATTAAGTTTTGAAAAGTAATTTAAAATTTAAAATTTTAAAAATTGGAAGTTTGAAATTGAAGTTTATAAATTGAGAATTTTGATATTGGATTTGAAATTTTGGAATTTGAAAATTTGAAATTAGGCACTTAAATCTTGAAATTGATGATAAAATTGGAATTTTGAAATTTTGAAATTGGGAATTTGGGGAATTTAAGTTTGAAATTATAGCACTTGAATTTTGACATTGAGAGTTTGTAATTTTGAAATTGGAAGCTTGAAACTTTGAAATTGAAAATTGGAGGATTTGAATTTAAAATTAGAACTTGAAAATTTGAAATTGGAAATTGAGGGACTTGGATTTTGAAATTATGACACTTGAATTTTGAATTAGGAATTTGCAATTTGGAAACTTGAAATTTTGAAATTTGGGATTTGGAGAACTTGAATTTTAAAATTGAAAAAATTTGAATTTTAGAAAATGAAAATTTGAGAATTTGAATTTTTAAATTTAGACACTTGATAAATTGAAATAAGAAAATTTGGAGAGTTGAATTTTGAAATTGGGGCACCTGATTTTTTAAATTGGAAACTTGAAATTTGAAATTAGAAATTAAGGGACTTGAATTTTGAATTAGGAAGAGGTAATTTTGAAATTGAAAACTTTAAAATTTGAAATTAAATATGGGAGTTGAATTTTGAAATTATGACGCTTGATTTTTTAAATTGGAAACTTGGGGGAGTAGAGAGTAGGAGTGTAGAGACTTGAATTTGTCAGGCTTTGAATCAATTGAGAATTTGTAGTTTGGAATTTGGAAACTTTTGAAAAAAATGAAATTGGAAATTTCAAGATTTTACAAATTTGAAATTTTGAGAATGCAAATTTTAAGTGAAGAAATGAAGGGTGGGTGATGGTTAATGAACTAAGTAAAACAAATTAAATTATTAAACAAAAAACATGAACAATCAATCTGATTAAAAAAATAAAAAATAAGCAGCAATATATTCACAAGGAAAATAAAAAAATAATAATATATTTAAATGATTAATTAAATTAAATAGATTTACAAGACAATTAATAAAATAACAATAAAAATAAAAAGATCTCTTAACTAAAAAAAAAAGCAGAGGAACTTACACGACGTGGAGGGCTACCTCCTCGGGCCGAGTCGCCTCTCAAATCGAGACCATCTCTAAAGCTAGGATCGCCTCCCAAAATTGGGACCTCCATGCCCAAATTATTAAAATTTAAATTATGAGAGTTTTGAGTCTCTCTCATTTTGAGGAGATGGTTCATCCTCCCTTAAAAGAAATAAAAACTATAGATAAGTTCAGGCTTCTGATTAGAAGCACATTGTCCCAAAAAAAAAATTTACCCTTAAAGGTTGGAGACTCTTCGCCAAGGACACGACTCGAAACTCAAACAACTCTTCTAAGATGACTCCTACAATGAAAATGCAACCGATAAAGGACATAAGAGAAACCAATAAAGCAACAAATGTGATACAAATGCACGGTCCTGCAATGTGTGAAATTGGTTATGAGGAGGTGAAATTTCATAGTCACAAAAAATGTCCATTGAACCAGCACAAGCGTGATATTCAGGCTGCATCAAATCTTAGGTAAATAAAGTGCATTGAACTACCATGAGATCAACACTATCTGCTATCGTCTTGATTGACCTTCAATGAGCCTCATGAAGAGAAAATAAGGTGACCAAGGCGATTGGGAAAAAAAGAAGGTATGAATATAAAAACATGTCTTTCACCTTTCATGTTGAAATAATATGCATCGAAATGAAAATTGAATCAAATATCCAATAAGAAACATATCGAGCCCATGATAGGTGTGAGGTGCAGAGGTAAGTGATTGATGAACATACTCAAGGTATCAAAAAGTGAGTAACAGGAAACTAAGTGTATGCGTCAACCCAAGAAAATACGACTTGTGAAAGCCCTATGGAGAAAGCTCTCTAAACACACTAAGTGACATGAAATAAATTTGACGTGTAAAGACAAAGAGTAGTCCAAGTAACACTCAAAACTTGAACAAATCTTTGAACACTCAATGTAACATTCCGAATTAGACCCTACTAGTTTTATTGCAATTTTGTAGTATAAGAAAAGTAAAATTGGCATTTTTGGAAATTTGAGTACTAAGGGTAAATTGGTAATTTGACATTAAGGACCCAAAGGTCATAACACAAGAAGATTATATGCTAAGTTAGAAATTGAACTCAGGTGGATTTGCAAATAGATTAAAGAAGGAAGGTTAAATAGAAAGACAAAGGAGCTTTGGTAAAATGGATAAGACCAGGCATGGTCTTAGAATATCTCATTTTTTGGCTTTGAAAGCTAGGGCTTTACGGTGGAGAAAGACAGAAAGGAAGAAGAGAAGAAGAAGGAAGAAGGAAGAAGGAAGAAGAGAAGAAAAAGAAAATCCAAGTATGGAATTCTTGTTTTTTGAAGTATCATTCATAATGGATTTGTTGGTTGAAACCTCACCAACTCTCTTTTTGCCTATGTTTATTTGAGAACCCTATCTGCACAGCCTCAAGAAAGTGATTTGTGTTGGTTGGATCGGTTATGTGGTTGTGGTTTTGAGATAGGTTAGTTTTGGTTGGAAGATTTCAAGATGAAATGGCGACTTGGCCATTTCTCTCAATCACACGCGTGAGATGTCGATGCGAAAGTTGATCTGGAGCACTCGACAGTTCGCCTGGGGATGTTGAGTACTAAAATCTTGCCAAGTTGAGTACCGGTGCTCAAAGCTGTTTTTTGAAGGATGTTAAGTTTCCAGTCTTGAGTTGAGTACCAGTACTGAGTGGTTTAAGGTCGGATGATGAAGAATTACCGGTATTGAAGGCGAATGCGGTACTTAAGTTTAGTCTGGGGATGTTAAGTACCCGATCGCACGAAGTTGAGTACGGTACTGCAGCAACCATTTCTGTCATGTTCTTCCGTTAATTCTGAATGAAAGGGTCAGTACATGTATAAAAGTCATATGAAAAACAATGCCTTCGCTTCACCTCGGCGATTCGATCGTTGAGCAAACATTGTTTTTTGCCCTTATTTGATAATGTAATTAAAAATGATATAACAAACTCGGTAACACATATAATTGTATGCCTACTTAAGACCTAATAGTGAATGAATAGGCATCTTTGATTAGTGCTTCGGCACTCCACAGCACAGTGCTGCGAAAGCATACATTACGATGAAATGAAAGCGCATCTACGATCGGTGCCGATACTCTTGCTAGTCTTTACTACACACATTGCGATGGCGACCGCGTCTCTAATCGGTCGCCGACACTCACGCTAATACTATGCCACTTTCTGTCGCATTGGACATGCATGTCTCTGTCGATTAACCCCGATACTCACACGCTAGTACGGCACTTTTGTTACGTGGCGAGGCCTGCGTCTCACATTCGGTGCTATACCGTACAGCCGGGTACCTATTGCTGTTATGTTGCTCTCATTCATTTATTCTACGAGGTCTATCTTGACCGGAATACTTATATATTTGTCTATCCGAATAATATGACATATGCAAACATTATATGATAAGTCTGAAAAATAAATAAGAAGAAAAGCATATAAGAAATCGATTGTGTTACCATGTACCCCGGGTACCTTACGTAAGATCTACTGTCTAAACTCCTACGGGAGATATGAAATTTTGATATAAGAATTATGTTATATGTATCCTGTAAATGTAGACCACTCCAAATGATCATAGTTATTATCTGTTTCCCACTAAGCTATAAGCTTAGCTCGGGTGTTTCATGTGTAGGTACTAAAGAGGACATCCGAGGCATTCCGCATCCGCCAGGGCCAACACAATAGTAGGAGTCCACCTGATGTAGGTTTTGATTTTTAGTTTTAGAATGTAAATGTAAAAGTTTTTGTAATAGTGGAATTTGTTTATGTACAGTAAATAAGACTACGAGGAATATATGTACATGACCGGTTCTTAAACACCACTACGGTGGTAGTGATAGATCCTATAAAGGATCTAAGTTCACCTATAAGGTCAAAGTGGCTCTAAAATAAAATATAAAAAAATAAAAAAAAAGGTGGGCTTTTGAAGGGGTCCCTAGTAAGAGCGATCATACCCTCCAATGGTACGTAACTTCTTACATGCCTCTAAAGAGACATGGTCTTCCATGCAAGGTGGACATCACATCCACACATGCACTACCTCGACATCCAAAGAGGGTTTCCTATGGTGAAGGCTCTCACTACTCTGAGCAAAAAACTAAGTGTATAGTGAATATGTGGGTGCAACCAAAAAACCTAATAAACTAGCGCCAAAGCCTGTGAGTATTGTAGTATCGGGGAAATGCAGCTCGAGGCTACACAATTCTTTGAAGATCAGACTTCAATCAGCATCAACATGTTGACCACCTTTAACATGCTCCCAAACATAGATATATCTCATGTTCAGACCTTACTCTAATTATCGACTACATTTGAAAAGCACCTGAGAAGACAGCAAGTCTTCTATCAAACACACACAATCAAGGGAAACCAAGTCGTAGAGACTAGTGGTTTATAGAATAAGGGGATACATGTGTGTCCCACACGGATAAGTAACATATAATCGAAGCAGAAGTCACATGACGGTCAGCAAAAACCTGACATATCATCGAATCTACACACAATCTAAGCAAGGATACAAGATGAATACGTAACAATTCCAAACGATCCTTACTAATCGACTAATCCACCACCATATTTGCCTCAACTAGTGTTCAGCTTATTCCTCTAAAAATGGTCCCAATGAATTGTGTATTTAATGGACACACATTTGGCTAAAACGTTTCCCACGAAAAATCTGAGACTTCGTTTTTGTATTTTGAAAAACCCATTTAAATGTTTGATCGCCACTTATTATTATTTTAAGGAAAAACAAAATAAGAAATAAAACCCTAAATGTGACTTCTAATAGGAAAGTAAGTACATGAATTGGAGTCTAAGGTCGGTTACCTAAGTATTGAAGTACGGTGAAAAGCAGCACCTCTAAACCCCTAAAGGTTGGGTCTCTAATAATCAAATTAAGGCTAATATGACAACTAATGAATCGATCCAAGGATACCAAGAAACAAGCAACATTTATAACTCTAAAGCACATCAAACATGTAATAAGGGTGTGTTTAGGAGAACTTATCTACAGCTTATTTGAGCTTATCTTCTCACATAAGTACTTTTAATAAAATTTGTACATGTTTGAAGAGCTTACAAAAATAGCTTATGACTCATTTATAAGCCATTTTTAGCTTATTTCAATAAGATTCATGGAGAAACTTATCAAAAAAAAGCTCAAAAGAGCATATACGGAAGACTAAAATCGGTCATCTTAATGACAAAAAAATGTCATTCACAAAAAAATATCAGAAAAAAATAAAAAACAACTTTTCCCTGAAAAATTATATGTAAAAAATAGGTAAATTTTTAGAAAAATTATATATTAAAAATAGAAAGGAAATTTTTTGAAAATAATTAGAAAATTCAGAGGTAAAAATGGGTAAAATTTTGAAAAAATTGTAAAAAAATATGAAAAATATAAAACAACTTCGAAAATTTATGTAAAATAGGTAAAAAAAAAATTTTAAAATTTTAAAAAATTTTAAAATTTTAAAATTAAAATTTTTTAAAAATTATTAAAAATATGAAAAAATTATGACATATAATTAAAAATATAAAAAAAAAATCTATTAATGATGAGAATAATAATGATATTGATATTTTCTTTGTTTAGAATTTGATGTAGATCCATGAGTGTTTATTTTGTTTAAGAACTTATAATTTTTGTAATGATGGAAAGTACTAATGGTGTTGTTATTTTGTTTTGAGAAATGTTTGTGATGAAGAAACAGTAGTGATGTTTGATTTTTTTGATGTTTTTCCTTATTATTGTATTTTATTATTAGATAAAAGCCCCATATGATATTTAGTGAGATATATAATTTATTTGTATTAGGTAGGAATTGAGCATCATAGAGTATGAGCCTCCATGTGGATCCGCCTCAAGGAGGGCTTTTGCACTCAAATACGTCTTTGCATCTTAAATAGTATAGTGTAGTGCATCCCAGTTCCGATTTATAGAAAGCATCCAAAATTAAAGATTTTAATGTGAAAAAAACGATATATATATATATATATATATATATTCTTCTTTTTAATTTTAAACATTATGACAAGTGCTTATTTATCCAAACATTTCAATTTTATAAGTGCTTATAATGGCCTTTTTAATAATTTCAGCTTTTATAAGTGCTTGAGTAGTAATGCATCCAAACACCTTAAAATGATGCATAAACGCTTTTTAAAATATGCATCTAAACACAAATAGCTTATTAAATAAAGTATTTATGATATAAGCTCTTATAAAATAAGTGTTTAATTAAGTTGTTTACCCAAACATGACCTAAATGAATAAAAGAGCAAAGTCAAACGAGATAAGAGTATATAACTTGGCAACAAATCGAAAGCACTATCAATAGAAAACAAGGTTAGTACAATAATATATATGGAAACATTCATAATTAAATTAGGAAATTTGGGTGTAAATTAAGCGTCAAATCATTTAACAAAGGATACATGAGATGTCGAGCCCCACCAAGGCCCATTTTTTTAGTACACAAGTCAACTTCATATGGTTCCATTTTATTGGAATTATAGAGTAAACTGTGCTTTTAGAATTTTTAAAATCATGTTGAAAAGTGTTTTTAATGAAAAATTGACTTGAGAAACTTAGAAAGCAAAGTTTGGAATCTTTGAGTTCCTAACAGATTTTGAAATATATAAAATAATAAATAATAATAATTTTTGAATTTTTGAAATTAAAGAAATATATATTTCTTTATTTTTTTTTTATAAATTAAAGAAAATGGATTTTTGGCCTTTTGAAGATTAAAGAAAAAAGAAAAAAAAATTGATTGATTTTTTAGATATTAAAGAAAATGATTTTGGAAATTTTGAAACTAAGAAAAATGATTTTTTGTAAAAGTGGAAAATGATTTTTAATTTGAAGTTAAAGGTGTTTTAAAAAAGAAAAAATGTTAGATTATAAAGAAAGTATTATTTTATCTAGAAAAATATAAATAATAGGGTGAAAGTTAAATCAATAATAATTATATTTGTTTCAAAGTTAATATTAAAGAAAGTTAAAATTGATAGAAAAATGAGGATGTTAGGATGTTAAAAATATTAATTAAAACTGATAAAATTTTGACACAAAAAGTGATAAGTGATTTAGATTAGTGGTTTAAGGTGTTTACTTACAACACCAATGATATAAGTTCAATTCCTCGTGTTGTATCTGAGATTTTATTTTTCAAGATGTGTGTCCTCGGTGGCATGACAGCGGGCCCTAAATGAGATAACGGTGACATGACAATAGGTTCTAAGGATGGGTTGGGCCTAATGGGTAAATAGGTTAGATAACTAATGAAGTCAGTTAGTTGGATCTAAGAAAGTGTATAAGTTGATCACAATAAATTGCAGGCTGCAGAATGGGTGGGTTGATTTGAGAAGGTTAACAATTTAGGCACAGGCAAATGGTTGGTTCAAATTCCCTAATGAAATGGGCTAAACCTATGGTGGGTAGTTGGATATGAAAATGGGTAAAGCCCGATCCTTATGAGGTACAGGCCTTCACAAGGTAGATAAAATTTAGTCACAGATAAGGGAGTTAAAATGTCTTAATGAGTCGAGACTTAAAGTTAAGTGGAGTTAAGACTGGGTAAATGAGTTTGACTAATGAAATTTTAGTCACAGGTAGATGGATTGGATTATTGGTGGAGCTAGATTAGTGGTGGAGCTAAGATTCGGTTTCAGTGGGGGCTAAGTAAGATAAGTTTTACAACATTTCAGTGAGGGCAAAGTATAACACTTGAATTCAAATGTCATTCAATACAATGAAAAAAAATTAAAAAAAAAAAAAAAGAGTGGGGGCAAGTGCCCCCACTAGGCATTAGGTAAATCCACCCCTGGATTGGATCTAATGGACTAGGTTATATGTTAAGTATTAAATCAAGTAGTGAAATAAATATGCCTAGTATTAAATCAAATATTAAGAGGAAAGAATAAAGGTCAGTGTGCGTGAATTTTAAGAATTTAAGGAGAGAGGGAATTAAAGGAATATTAATCAAGTATTAAGTGAAATAAATATACCATGATTAGATAAGGATTTAATATATTTATATGCAAATATGAAAAAATTATATATAGAAAGACACGTATGTGAAGTCTAATTTCAATAATATGGTAATAGGGGATATAAATTGAATTTTAGATATAATACTAATAAATATGAGAGTAGGGAATGATGACGACAAAAGTTACGGAAATCAACAAGAAATTAAAGCAATCACAGAATCAAAATAGAATAAAATAAACGAGAATTAATGAGGAGAAAAACTAACAATTATTCTCGTACTAGTGGTGTCTTGCACCACCATACATACCTCCTGCAATAGGCCATTCAAGCCACCGTCATACACGATACACCACGGCATATAGATTTGACGACAAATGATGTTGAATTCTCCGCAGGATAGATTTCAATGGAGGGATGGTCCGATATCAGAGCAATTTCAATGGGAATTGTCAAAAATGGAATGCTAAATACTATTTTATAACCCTAAATAGTATTTTGATACTCATAAATAGTGTTTTTATTTTAACAATAAGTGTTAAAATAGGGTATCATTTTAATAATTTAATATTTTTTATTAAAAAATATATAATTAAAACTTATCGAATATATAAGGATGAACGAGTACTTAAACGTTATTTCTGTATAACATTACCTGCTTGGTTGTCGAATATCTTATTTTGAAATCTGGATAGCACATTTTATAAGCCTCGTGTAAATCTGTTGGGCGCGATTTTTATCTTTTGTATAATAGATTTTAGATTATTAGGATGACACCCCTGAAATTGCTCTTAAGAGGCAACTTCAAGCATGGATCGATTTTCTTTATTTGGGTTACGGATATGAAAAACTTCTAGGTAAGGAAGTAAAAAAACCCTCTGATATGATAAATCTGTCTACGACAGCAAATATGAAGTAGGCCTAACATCAATCGTATAAACTCATTTTGTTCTCCCCAGCCTGAGTCCTCAGCTACTCTCATTTTTTCTACTCTAGCCGTCCTTTGGGTCGATGATCTCCCCTTCAAGGAAAACCGTCCTCTTTGATCTTCTGGTCCCCTTCTCTCTTTGTTCTTTTTTCTAATATATGAACTCTCAAAAAACTTAACTTTAAAACCCTAAAAAAGAAAAAAAGAAAAAAAAAATGATCTATCTTCCCAAAAGGAAAAAAAATAAAAAAATTTATAGGCCAAATTTGGGTCTACCGCAACAAAACGATAATGAAAATCACGAAAAACAAAAATTCGTGTGAAAGAATTACTCTATTGGAAAAATCGATAGAATCTGTTCAAACTGGGCAGACCAGTTTAAACTGGGCCAATTAGATGTTCACGAGATTGTGAACAGGCCCAATAATTTCGCTTTCAACCTAGTTGTTTGAATCTCGACAGATCGCTTAAAAATTTGTAACTACAGATGTTATTTTCAAACTAAGTAAATAATTAAAATAACTAATTGTAGAATTTTGGTGCTGGAACCAAGTTTAATTAAAAGGAAAAAACAAGATATTTCTTGACGTTTGGGGTTGAGAAACGTACGAGGTAATGCCAATAATCCTAGAATACTTATTTTCAATCCAAGAATAAAAATAAAATAGAAAATTATGTTATGGTTTATTAATATGATTCTATTTAAAAAAAGTTTATGAAGAATATAAAATTAAATATAAGTTAACTCGTTTAAAAATGGTTGTAACATCAGTTGTTAACCATTTACGTGTTTAAAAATACCCCCTTAACAAAATCAACACAAAAAAAAAGCTAGAAAGAAAAAGAAACATTTTTTTTTAAATTATAGATTTTTAAAGATTCAAAAAAAAGGAAGGTAAAGTGTATTTTAAAAAAAATATAATATGTTTTTGCATAAAATTAAAAAGATAAAAATTTGAAATTACTATCATTTTATTTTATATTTATCTTTTATTTTGAGGAGAATATTTTTATTTTAAATAATAAAAATATAAATTCCTAAAAATTCTAAAATATAAATATTTTAATAAAATATTATAACTTCATTCATTTTTTTCTACTTTATAAATTTTTTAGGAAATTTATATTTTTTAATATTTTGAAAATAAAACATTCAAAATATAAAAGTTAAAATTAAAATTAAAATATGTGTTTATTTTTATATTTTTAATTTTATGCACAAACATATTATATATATATTTTGAATACATTTACTTTGTTTTTCTCAATCTTTCAAAATATATTTATTTAAAAATATATGTTTCTTTCTTTATTTCTGGTGGCTAGTTAAAAAAATGATATTTTGGAACAAATTCCCATCCCAATATATAGTTATCGTATAGGTTAACTCGATGAGTCGGTCTCTTTGGATTTTTATGATTGGATTGTAAAATTTAAAACATGAGCCAAAGCAGGCCTTCGCTTGGTCTCACCCGTTTTGGCCCGTGGCCTATATGGGTTTGGCCTCGACTTGACCCGATTAGCTCAATTGCATCGAAATCTTTATTTAATTTTTTTTTTAAGTAACTAACTTAATAATTGAAATTTTTAAGGATTCATCTATAAAATTCGATATTTTGGCTATCTGTTTTTGTAGCATAGAGGTTTTAAAAATAATAATTATAATAATTAATATATTAAACTTTGTTGTTTTAACTATTTTATTTTTTATTTTTAAATATATCTTTTTAATATAATTTATATGATAATTTAATAGTTAAAAAATATTGTATGAAAAATTAGTGAATGCATTTGAATTAAATAAATAAATGTTTTAATATTGAATATATTTTTATTTATCTCATTAATCTTATTTTAAATATTTATAATTTCATTTTTTATTCATCCTTTATATTTTATTGGATCATATATGTTTTTTTTTTATAAAAATGAAATTGTACTAGTTTATAAATTAAATTAAATTTAACAACTAGTTTATAAATTACATTAAATATAATAACTAAATTATCAGTATATTACTTAAACTAGTGTTAATAACAAAATATTGTTATTTTTAAAATAATTAACAAAAACTATACACTTATTTATTTCCTAATATGATTATATCTTCTAGAAAGATGAATTTTCAAAATAAATATGATATTTCATTATTATAGGGTTGAGATGCATTTTTGAAAAAAAAAAAATTTATTTCAAATATAAATGAAATTTATGTCGTTAAAATTCTAAAAATGTAATTAATAGATGGTGATAACTCAATCACTATCGTGCACATCTTTATAATGCGAAATCACATGTTATTATTTGATATAATGAGGATGAAGATGAAGATTAAAGACATATGAAATTTGACTTGATACTTTGAAGTTGTTTTTTTTTCAAATCTATTACTAAGTTGTTGCTATATTGTTTTGGTACTATTTAGCTAATTAGTTTGATACTTTAGTTATAATAGTAAACAATGCTCTAATATTATTTATTTATTTAAATTTGTCTACTATTATTATATTATGTAAAGCCAATCATTTTATATATTAATTATTATTTTATATTATTTATTTTTATTTGAAGAATGATGAATTTATAAAATTAATTTTTTTAGTATTTAACATTACCTTCGATTAAGTTAGGTTGTCCAACTTCTATAGATTGGATGTTTTAGTGCGACAAATGCGTATTTGGATGGGATGACTTTAAAGTATCAGTTCGATTGTTCATTCTAAGCTCTATCAAGTAACAACCTAATATAAATTATTTTAAATGAGTTAATTTTGCCCATATTACAATATAAATTATTTTTAAATGAGTTAACTGTCTTGAATTTTTCGTTTGCCTTATAAACTTTTAATTTTTAAATAAATCATAATCGTCTTCTTATAATTTTTAAATAAGATGTTTGGTTTGAAAACTGGGTTAAGACGTTTTTGCATCAGTGGATGCAGGTGTGATAGTTTCAGCACAGTAACTGGTTTTTTGTCGTTTGTGACCTTCAATTCATGACACTAGTTGATAGATTTGTCTCCCTCGCTTTCTTTGTTAATTTTTTGCTTTTGTGTTTAGGCCTGAGTTTTCTTCTTTCGATAGAGGCAGAAAAGTAGGTGTTTGATGAGGTTGATGTATGGTAAATGGAGACAAAACGCGTTTAACATCTGAGTAGTTTTGGTGCTGTGAATTGATTGAATTGATGGACAGGCTATCAGTTGGACAGGGATTAAGTTTTGTGAGTAGTTTTAAATGTTTGTTTGACAACGTCGAAGCAAGGTGCAGTAGCTTATTTGCGCGTGTTTTTGAATAGAGTGAAGAATGAGATTAAGAGTGCGGTGCAATCAGTCATGACGACGGCGCAAGTGTAAATTCATCAAGCTTAATCCTCCTTTTATTTGTTATTTTTACTGCCACAGCTCATCAATGTTAGGGCACGCTCATCTCAAAGATGGAAGGGCAAGTTGTTGATTTAAATAAAGTAAGTAATAACGATAACAGTTGATGAGGGCAGGTGGGTATCGGGGACACAGATAATGTCGAGGTTGGTTGAGAGCTACTAAAGGTTAGGAAGGAAAAATCTATACGAGAGGCAGAAACTTGTTTTTGAATAAATCTGTGGGGTTTAAAAAAATTCTAGAAAAGTAATCGTTGTAATAATAATATAGATATAATAATAGGTCAAAAATAATAATACAAAGGAGTAACATATTACAAAATGGACAGTGGAGAAAGTGGTATGAATCTTCTTGTGCATTGACCAAAGAAATAGGATAAAATGTAATTTTGGACAAGTTTTGTTTTTTGACATAGCCAGACAGTTTGCTCTGTTTTGTTTAAACTTTCTTTTTACTTTATTTTTCTTTCCTTATTTATTTCTCCAACATTTTTGGCTCTTTTTCCAGGTTCTCACCGATTTGAGAGTACTAAATGGCATTATGTTGGTGAGGATCAGTTTGTACTTCAAATTTTATTAAGAAAAATATATGGTTAAGTCAAATCTAAATAGCTAATCTGTTTATAGAAACTTACAGAAGTGCTGTTGTTTTGATGGAATGAAAGAATTAAGTCTTTAGATTTGAGTGAAGTGCAGATGTGTTTAGTAGAGATAGGTTGAAAAGACAGATTTGAATCCCCAAAGATAAATATGTTAGTTTTTGATAAGCGTAAATGTTGAATGAGAAAATTAATGTGGAAATTTTCACGTATTTCTTGTATTATCATTAGAACTATGAGTGTAAGAATATAGATGGAACAGATGATAGTTTTTGTTCACTATAATTATTAATTATTACAGCAAAAAATAGTATGCTAAAAATATTTACCCCAAAGTAGGACTCGAGTTGGAGCCTAGATTAAGATAACAAGGTAAAAACGATGAAAGATATTTACTAAATAATTATATTATTTGTAAAGGTTTTTTGATGATTGTTTTCATTTTGGGTGCTTTGTTTGATAAATGATTTATAAGTTTCTAGTTTAGGTGGTTGTTTATATAACATGATTCTAATATGGTTTTTGTTTTAAAATTTTCAATTAAGAGCTTTCTAAAATTTTATTATCAAACATATTGAAAATTAAAACCATTGAAAATTGCTGACACATTGTTTAGATATTCGATAGTTTATCAAACAGGGCCTTAGACTTAATTCCCTTCAAGTTTATTCAAAATATAGCAACGAAGAGGATTGATCGAGCTAAATATCTGATGTGTTGGAAGCAGAAACGCAGTTAAGTTTGTTTTAATACTAACCGATCGTTGAGGTTGATCATCGCGCTGGGCTATAATAGTAGCGTAAATTGTATTTTGTGTTTGGAGCTTGTTTAAAATTGATCTTAACAAAGACCCAAAGGCGAGACACGGGTTGGATATCAGCGTCAGAGATCAAATGGCAGCCTTGATTCTGTGGCAGTCGTGGTGATTAAACGTGGCGTTTGTGACATTAATGGGGCTTAAATTCTGATCCATCTTAGCAAAGAAATAAGCACTGATCCTATGTTAGTATAATTGATGGATTGAATTATTTACAATCACGTTTGATGATGATGAAAGTTGGCTCATGGTTGTACGCGATTGTAAGATGGCAGTATATTAAATTGGAGATTGATGAGATTTTGATCAAATACTGTAGGCATAATCAGTGTATGGTGTGTGCCATTCTGAAATAGTCAAGTTGACGAATTAAATAAAGTGGTCTAATATGGTTTGGTGTTTTGGGCTTTGTGCATATCATTTGTTAATGGACCTCATGTGTGAAGACATTTTCAGTTTCTATGGATTCATGATGGGCTAGACTAGAAATTATAACCTAAGGTTTCACCATATCTCAAAATGGTTAATAGTCCCCAAATTAAAGTATGGCTCATTCTTTTGGCAATCCCCATCATCAAAAGAGGATTTGAGAAATGCATTCTAAATTTGGAGAGAACCAAAACCCACAAAATCAAGGTAGGATTTTGATGGAGATCGGAATGTGGCACCATTAATTGCTGTTTGTTATCAGCCTGGTGGGATTTGGTGTGGAGCGGGATATTTGTTTTGAAAGAGTTAGGAATAGATGTTTGTGGGAGTGAATAAACAATGCAGAATTTGCGACCTGGAAGCGAAGGCAGAGGCAGCGGGACAGACATCTTTCAGACCATATTGGGTTATTAAATCAGTGGCGTGCGTAGGGGGTGAGATTTGGTGCTGAGATGAAAATGATTTATATGACCTATTCTTCTTTGTGTGGCTGCGGCTGCTGGTATGGTAACTGATATTGAACACGAGGATGAGTTTTCAATAACCGTGTTGGTAACTATGATTGAAAGTTCAAAATGGTGATTTCACTTTGGATTTTTGGTTTCATCAAAACAGGGTAAGTTGGTGATTTGAAGAATACAACTAAAAATGTAAATAAATGTAAAACGACTTCTTAAACCTCGGAGCCTTTGGGTTTGAGGGTTCTAAAGACAGAAGGTTATGGATCTTTTTCATCAGTGTTGGAGGAGGCTGACCTATGATCAGTTTCAGCGGATCTTCAGTTCACTGTCATGACAGACTTTTCATTAGTTTTTACATCTTGGATAGGCATTGTTGTTAATTGTGTTTCAAAGATAGGTAAGCGGTGTACTACAGTCTTGCGGTGACAAATGGTAAATGAGAAGCAGTTGGATGCGCTGTAATGGCATAATCACTTTGAACCTAAAACATAGTCTTTGATTGATAGGGATCCGTCGAAGAAGTTTATTATAGTGGGAGATGAGAAGATGACATTATCATTGTTTGTATTAAGAGGCAGAGGATGGGGGGTTGCATAGAGCACAGCGGTGTATCTTTGAGGACCGAGGAGGAGTTTGTGACCCTTGCTCTCACGGGTTCATAGTAAGTCATGGAGTGTTTTCTGACCTATTGAGAAAAATGAAAGAGAAAAAAATAGGGAAAAATAGAGAGGAGAACGAGTTACAGGAGTGAATGTCTTAAGATTTGTTATAAAGTGATGATCTATGCAAGAATATGGGCGGAGCCTCATGCATCTTTGTTTGAGACAGTGCAAAATGTTCAACTAAAAATAAAGGAGGTGGGTTTGGGAAAGATGCCAGCAGTGTGTCAAAAGCCGATTAAACAAGGACGCAAGACATTTTACCGCCTTTCTTGAGAGGTCGCAAAGTTCGCGAATTACCATACTTCTCTCTACGAGGGGACCTAATTCTTCTATTCGACTCCATTTTCCTTCTGGTTTTGACCCGCATAGCTAACAGTTGAGGCGGATTTTAACGTGTTTGATTAGACTCAAACAGTTTGGCGAGTTTAGCAAAAAATGAACTCTGAAATGGCCCCGCAAAATGCGATTCGTGTGCTTGGGACCTTAATATTGATCAGTTGGGATTGATGAGGTTGATTAATTTGCAGTGAAGTGTCAGAGCACATGATGACAGAACAAATGGCACTGGTGGGCATGTCTCATAGCAGACACGATTACCTATGGTCATGCAATGACAAAAAAGAAAACGAATAAATTGTATTTCCACAAAAAAAAAATTAGGTATTTCAAAAGAATGTAAATGAAGTTATACCTAACCACCTGGTATAGTCATGAGGAGCCTGTGAAGTACTGGAGGAGGATGATACCCATCTGAAATCAAGCTTGGAAAGAGCATCAGCTCAAAAGAATCAGCTAAACTTCCACCCAGAAATCAAGTGTTTATATGATCAGTTTTTGACAGTGGGCGCCGAATTTTTGCTGTGCACGAACGACTGTGTATGGCAGGGCGTTGACAGACCTAAAATGAGTGGGATCAAACATTGTTTCACAGTTGGCACGTGGTTGTGAAGGGTGATGTTTGGGAGATGCGACTTACGTCAAAAAAGTCCATGGGATCATGGTGGGCTCCCCAGCCAGGTAAGGCTTAGGGCATCAAGTCGCAAGGGTCTTTCAACCACCTAACTCTTGGGTTTCACCGGACTCGAATGACTTGAAACTCCAGCTACCTACAGCTCGCTCGCCTGCAATCCACCCATAACAGCGAGCACTTAGTGGTGTTTCCCAGCAGATTGGTTTTAGGGCACTGGTTTTCAGAGCTTGGCATTTTACGGATCGTGCTCGAGTTCAAGAGGCAAGCGTCGCGACGCTTCTTTTCTTTTCTTTTGTTTTTCTTTATTTTGAAAAGACGTTAATTATTTGCTTTTCATAGGAATCCTTAACGCACAATTCAAAGGTGGCCAAATGAAATATCAAGTTAATATGGGCAGGAGTGGACATGGTTTTTGGGTTGTGAGGAACCTCAATAGTGCAGCAATATTGGTGCTTCAAAGACTGGAAGAATGTTTGAAACAGTGACTTGGGTTGATTTATTCTTTCAATCCGCCGTAGGCTACTCTGGCTGTGCAGTTGGACAGTGTTTGGGTTTTAATGTGAGCAAGACAACTTCACTTTTTAAAGATGATTTTGAAGGCCATCGATGTGAGTTGTATGGTATATGTAGAAGAAATGAGCTGAATTTTATCTTTCAAACAAAATAATAATGACAAGATGAAAGCGTGACCTCTGGACGTGTAAAGTGGAACAGTAAGGCAGCATTTGCGCATGGATCTAAAGCCACTTCCTTCGCTAATTCTCGCTCCCCCCAACCAAATTCCGCATTGTCCGCAATGGGGCTTGGATTGGTCAAAGAAAAGTACTACCTCCTCGATGTCATGGCAGGTGGAAGGTCATCCCTCAAACACAGGCAATTTGGGATTATTCTTGAATAATATTGAGAAAGTGTTTTATCATATTCTTTGTTTCAACGATGAAAGGCGTAAGAGCTGGTAGGGATGATGAGTGAAGAGGATGACCCAGAAAGACAGGCGAGAGCTGATGGAAATGGGGGTAGATGGTGAGCTGCAAATAATACAGATGACATGATTATAGTGGGGAAGAAGCCTCAGTCAGTGAGCATCATCTCAATAAAATTGCGTGAGCAGTATAAGGGATCATGAAATGATGGGAAGATTAAACGCATCATAATGACGAAATTGGGATAAGTGGTGATATCTTTGGGAGGTGATTGAGATGGATCGACTAGTCATATGAATGGCGTGAAACACCGTCTGTACTAAGTGAGAGATAGAGTCTGGAAGGATCTGGGTGTGGGTGTGGAGCGATTGACAGTGAGTTGGTGTGATGTAAGATCTGAAATCTCTTGTGTCCTTTTGTTGAACTGTTTTGCTCTGCCCTCATGGAAGTCAGCTGACTAGCTAGATCCTCGGGTTTGGATTTTAGACAAAAGGTGATAAAGCAGGGGCATAATCACTTACAATCATGATAGAAGACTGAGCCTCGCCAATCTCGAAGCGCTCTATCCTAGGCTCATTAAAGCGGAGTACTCAACACACAGCATAGAAGTCTGGGGCGGGATGAACTGACACCGGATTGGGATTATCTGCAATTAGACCTTAATACTCCGTGAACGGGAGAGAAAGTCACTTAATTAAACTCAGCGAGAAGTGAACAAGCCTCAGAATGGTGTGGGCACTCTTTGGGAGGCAATATCCTGTATGGATGGCGCAGGCAGGAAGCAAGTTGGACGTAGGCTAGATCTATAAAGAACATCAGAGGTGAAAGGGCATCTCAGGGAGCAGATGGGCGGGTTGTTTTTGTGTAGTAAATAGCAGACATCTTGCTGAGTGGAGGGATGGGATTGTGGCTTTGAAATTATCTTCAGCGGTTTATGACATGTTTGGTATAATAAAGTAATGTATTTAAAAATAAAGATAAAAATAACAATATAAAAATGCAAAAATTATCATGGTGGGGGTAAAGTCCCATGCCAAGTAGAATATATAGTTAAAAAATAATGAGAAGATGAGGCTGTCAGTAAAATATCTTATAGATCCAGTTGGAAAATATTGAAGGTTGAGGACTAAGTGAAATAAAGGACCAGATCGATGGGACCAATAAAAATAATATCTCATTTGATCATGGAGAAGAAATGCGAATGAAGAAGAAGAAGAAGAGTAAGGGAAAGAAGATCTGTCATATTAAGTTACGTGCGGAAGTAAGTCGTTTAATGGTTGAGTATGATATTTGTCAGTTTTGAAACATTACAAGTATAAGATGTATAGTTCTGGAACCCTCTGTTACCGTCTTGCATGGTTAGTTGAAATACAGAGCCTCATTTCTTGAGTTAGATTACGGAAAAATATAAAATCTGTGTGTGCAGTTATGATTGAACAAGAAAATTCTGTGCTGATCTGCATTAGTGGGATGAGTGATTTTAGTGTCAAATAAGAGTTGTGATTGATCCTCTGGTAATTGTAGCTTATCAATGAGATCGATCGTTGAGCGCCGAATTTCTGGTCAGGATCTTCGCGAAACTCAGGTTATGTGCTTTTTCCGCCCCGATGGTCGCGATCGACGATCTCGACTCGACGTCACGAAACAACCGATCGTACTCGCGACGGTGCCTCGACGATCGACGACGCAATGGCGATGCCTCGACCCGATGACCGACGGCGGTCGCCTCGGCCGATCGCACCTCGATGAATCGATGACTCGCCGCGAATCAAAATCAACCGACCGGTCCGATCAGTCGACCGGTTCGATTGACTGGTGGTTGTTCATCGTTAATGAACACTCGACGGAAGATCGCGTACAATACCGTTCGAATCATTTTGGTGTTGTGGACTCGTCGACCGTTGGTCAAAGAATCGTTAATAATAATACCGTGGAGGTTGTCCAGATGTGACGTACGATACGGGATTGTCGTTGAATACCGTGACGTAAATATCGGATCTGTGAGCCGTATAATGTAAAATGACCGCGGACTGCACGTCTATAGTAGTGTTGTGTGTTTTTACTGAGTTGTTAATTCAGTTTGTTCTGGTGTGTTTGTTACATTTAATACCAGCGTAGTCATGTGGTGCAGAAGGAATACTGAATAAGATAATCTTGTGCGTTCTTCTAAAGATTGGGATCGTCATCTGATTAATGTGATTGCACGAAGGGACCCGACAGGGGTGACAGTGCCGGTGGTGGAACCACATGTGATTCACTCCACCCGAAATCTAATCTATACTTTAAACATCCGGCATTAAATATCATCACTCAATGCATATCTTAACAAAATTGATTCATGAAATCATTGGGTTGTAAATGACATGGATTAGGCTCACGTGGGTCTAGGCTGATCAGTGTTAATCTTCAGACATGCCAAATCTGATCAAACATTAATTCTTATAATGTGATAGCTCTGGCTGTCTTTGATCACCTGAGCGTTAAGTGGACGGATAAAGTAATTGGAGATTTGTTAAGCAGGTCCAGATCTTAGGCAAAAATCCAGACCATCAGGGCCTCAAATCCATCAATTACAACCCATAAACAAAAAGTAAACAAAGTGGAAAACCCTCTTCAGGGTTAACGAAACTCCTGGCCAAATCTGACGTAGTCCGTGACCCAGTGGGAACAACACTAGCCTATGCCTCGTCGGAACTAACTTGATCAGATCCAGGAGACTCTGGAAGTTGGACATATGTATACTAGGCACATAACTTTTTATATATATAAGATGCAGCCATAACATTTCATTTATACAGACGGGTTTGGAAGGGCTTGTTAGAAGGACGTGCTCCTCATGTGAGTGTGGAAAGCTGAATTGAAACCCATGGGATTGCTTGCCATCCATGTCAAGCTCTACCTTAGAATTTCCTGATAGCAGTGCTGTGTATGTAAGTGGGCCATGAGCTCTATGATTTGACATCTGCGTGGACACGGCGGTGTGGCTGCCCGGCGCCTGGCGTTGGTGTCGCCGTCTATCTGGGTGCATAGAAGGCGTGGAGTTCGTTCTTCGAGTCAGCCGAGTCGACGTGGTAGCTAGATTTGGCGAGACGATTCCAAAGCGGGTGAAGTCCGTTCCCGTCATAAGAGATCTGGAAAATTCGGATTTTGATGGAGTGCCATTTGTCTTCGCTAAAAATATTAGTTACCTAAAGTCTCACAATAAGTGAAACTCAGAAATAAGTCGACAAGCTCAGCCCGATTCAGGTCAACCTAAAGGGTTTGATAGTCAGTGTTTTGGCTTGGAGTCATGGCACCGTCGCGTGTTCTTGACACCTGATTCTGGACTGCATCGACCATTTGGTGAGGTCGCATCCGCCTCTGGCGCAGTAAAGTGGGCTCATTGCGGTCGTCAGCGAAAAACCGGTAAAGCATATGCCGTGATCGCCGCGACTGCGCCATAATATAGGGTCCTCTTCTTTGGACGCTAAGTACTACGCGGTTCAGTCTTCGCCGAACCCGCAAATAGAAGGATACGAATAAACGCCACCGTTTGCGAGAAAATCGTTCTTCGCAAACCATCCTGACTAGAATCGCCAGGGCGTTTGGTTGATGACGTGATCGGTTTGATCATTTGCATTGCGAATTAACATCGCCGTGCGGTGATGATACTCTAAGTATCATACGATACAGTTTGAGAGTCGCACCTTACGTGACATGATCGTCTAAATCTGGTGATGATACATAGGCATATCTGGAATAAGAATCGCTGTCGCCATGCGGTGATAGTACGCTTAGGTACTGTCTGATTATTTCGGTATCGCCAAGGCCATTTTGGACAGAGCATGAGAAATGACAGTATATATAAGTAAATATGAAATATGATATGATGACATACTTGTGCTATGGAATGATGAGTATCACGGGTTCTGAGAGGCAAGGTGAGGTACAGGATGACATGAAGAGTGTGGAATGTGATTAAGAAATGGGCAGACATGTTTGGCGAAAGATTATATCATTGAGGAGAATGATGGGGTATGTGTGAAATGTTGTACAGTGTGTCATAGAGGTATGACAGATTTGTATAGAGTGTGGGACCCTCAGAGCCTTGGGTCATCAGTATGTATTAATTCCTCACTGGCGTAAAGCTTAGTGTGAGTCAGCCCCTCCTTATGATGGAAGAGAGCGAAGTGGAATGATCACATTATTGATCAGAGCCGGCGTCTTTGGGTGTATGAAGATACGGATCTGTACATATATGTCAGTTTTGTTTGTTTTGTGAAACAGTGTGAAGTATTTGATGTTGAACGCCATACTCATAGACTTTATATATTTTATAATCACTGCTTGAATGTAATGTAGGTTAGTGTTTGGCATTGGATGAGCTAGCTTTTAAAGTGCAGGTTTGCACTGCAAAAATAACCTGTCAACTCAAACAACCAAGGTCGTGTAAGGTTAGAGAATTGTCCATGAGATTAGTTCGACCATCGGAGTATCTGGATTTGAGTTCGGACCTTAGTGAGTGGATCAAAGGTGAGAAAAAACTATCTGTTAGACCGCTAATAATAATCAATGAGTTGATGGATATGACGAGTCGAACCGATACCAAATATCTGCGTTTCAGTATCCTGTGCGATGCATGTTTAAAATGAATAGCGGTGGATTGGGCTCTGCGCACCGGTCATGATGTGTTGAACTCGATGTAACCGCGAGTGAAAACGTGGGTGTAGTAAGCTCCAGGGTATACTACTCTTACGGCAAATTGATGAGCTCTGGATCTGATGAAGACCGAAGATCGCAATAAACTTATTATCAGGTCCATAAATACTCGATCGGTAATTTTGGTGATCGCGATTGGAAGAGGGTTGTGATGATGAAGCGAGCGGTGCGGAGAGAGAATCTCAGCAAAAGCCAGGTGGGTGGTGATGAAACTCTGCGAACTTCCGATGAAGAACTCCACAAACGGAAGTCAAGACCCTGGAAATTAGGGCCCCTCAGTTGGCCTTTGGATGTTCTGGAGAGATGGGGAGATGGGCCAGCTCTGAGTAATATCATCTGGCTGGGGGGGCGGGCGATGGGACTGTGTTTGTGAGCCAGGTGTGACAACCAAGGGCATGTGAGGCTTGTGGCTGTGGGTGGGAGGTGGGTAGAGGTGGTATGCCAATGGTAGCCAAGCAAACAGTGGGTGGGAGTGGGTGGGCGGTGGTCAGTGAGCAGATGTTGGGGTAGGGTTGGACCCGGAAGGCGGAGGAGGGAGAAGGAGTCGGCGCCACCATGCAGCTAGCTGTCGCCTTATGTGTCTGCTCCCATACACTAGGCGAAGAGGAAGGGATGGAATGGGAGGAGGAGGATCTCTTTGGCAGGAGGAGAAGGTTTTTGACGAAAAATAAATAGGGTCACTCAGCCTATATGGTTAAAGAGTGGTTCAGGAAAAGTTTAGCCAATTCAGTGTTGTGTGATTGGTGAAGCTAGCATTAAATCTGAAAGATGATGTAAATTGTGGGACGGGTTTGAGACGGAGGAGGAGGAGGAATTGGTAGTGGTGTAGTTTTAAATGTTGGCTGGCAGAGTGCCGGATTGAAATTTATGAAACACAGAGGCCCCTCTAGCTCTGACCAGATGAACACTACAGCCTGCTATATGAGCAGGAGGAACAAAGGTCATTTGGAATGACCAGTGCTGGCTTGGAGAGCAGTGAAACTGAGCTGAGGTAAGGTGTAGAGCCTCAGAATGAGCCAGTGGCCAAACAGACTATCAAGCTCCCGAAAATTACAGAATTTAGCTTGTAAGTCTGAAACTACCACGGAGGTGGCTTTTTGATTCATGGGGGATCAGGAGATCTGTTTCACCTTGTCTGTTGTGTTGTATTTATGACCAGTTTTGCGTTGACTTTCATTCTGTATCCATAAAAATTAAGAAAGTCCAGCGATCCATTGATGAACTTTATGGAGCCGAAGTGAGATGACAGATCCCTATAACATGCCACAGGAAAAGAAGTCGAACTTGAGTCATAGGTATGCGTGGTCTCTCTTGTTTTGAAATTTTCTGGACTGTGGTTTAGTCATACCCACTTCTTAAGTTTGTCTTTGAAATTTTGAGTTGAAGTAGCATAGTTCTATAAACTCTTCTATTCTGTTGATTCATCTGAGGCCTTCAAGATAACTCCTATGTCATTTGGCTTTTGTTATATTTATATATTGGTACCACATTACAAGTGACAGCATATGCCATAAACTGGCTTGTCAAAGGAACATACAAAGATAGTTTAATATATATTCTATAATCTTATAAAGAATCTCATGTACGAAGACCGGTCCTTTGTTGAATCTCTGCTTTCATGAGTGTTGTTTGAGTTTCATATGGTGGCGATAACAAACCTTGTGGTTGGGGATGATGAGATTTGACTGCTTTATGTTTACTATGATGTTTGTTGGCTGAAGTTTCAAAACATTAAAGTGTGAAGAACCTAAAAAAAAATCGCTCAAGTCTATAGCCTTAAGGACCCCAAAATCTAGAAGATGTTCTCCTTAAAATTTCAACACCACCTGGTGGCGGCAGAGACTGTTCAAACCAGTTTGGAGCATGGTGGGTACATGAATGTGGCTTGGCCCGGGAAGAAGAATGGCCTGTGAAGTGATGTCTGAGCATCAGACAAATGACTCCACCGTATGAAGGGTTCAAGCATCTGTCAATCGAAATCTTTAACCTTTGACGTTTAATGCGCATTCTTGGCATGGAATGAACCTCGCCCGAAAAATGAAGGCCAATAGACAAATTCGAAGCACCTTCATGTGAGTCTTACATGAACGAATGGCCTCCCCATTTCATTCTCTATTAGCTATTATTGATATCACTTGTTCTCCTTGAGGGCTGCATTTTACGATTATCGTCAGCATAATATTTGTAAGAAGGGCTCTTCTATAATAAAATGCAGTACCATAAAACTTTCTCTATCTCTCTTATCAAATCTATTAAATATCTGTGCAAAGTGTGATATGGGCATATTGGGGTGTTATATCTGTTGGGAGTAAAGTTCTTCAAAGCTTCTGTTGGTTGGAGGATTGTGGTGTTGTGTGCTGTTGTTTGTCTCGAGGATGGTGCGCAGCATTCTCCGCACCCTTTTTATCCTTGATTTGGATTAGACTCTGCCGGAAGCGGAGAGCCATTTGATGGCTTGTAGCATTTTCTTGGTGGCCAGTGCCAGCAGCGATGATTAGTGGTGTTCCTGTCGACCAGCAAGTAGCACAAACTTGTCGGGCATGAACTCTTTGCCGGCGGCTCTTTCTGTGGTGTGGTGAATTCCTCTGTGCCTCGTTGGCGTTTACTTGCACCAGTAGACCACATAAGGTTTCCATACCGTCTCTGCGAAGCTGCTCCAATGGCGGGTTGCTTGCATCGCATCTATAACCTCAGGCAACTTCCAATTAGGGCTCTCATATTAATTACGTGGTCAAGTAGGCTAGCAGGCTCACCAGCTCTTCTAGTCTTTATCCCCAAATTGGCATCTTTTTCCAATAAGCTTATATGAGGCAGTTTTGAAAAATCTTCAGTGAGCTCCTGTAAGCTTTGCAGCCTTACATTCTCCCGGTCTTCACAATCGTGAGGAGAAAGCAGTTTAAAATGGAGTTCGATTTTATATCGACCTCAATCCCTTTGTTGGAAATAATGTGTCCAGCACGATTTACGGTTGACCATAAATGACATTTTTAGGTTGTACGATTTCTTGCCATTACTCTTAAGACAGTCTCAGACAGTCAAGTATTTTCAACTCCTCCATAAAGCATGTATCATCCGCTGTGACCTCCATAATCGCGCTCCACCGAATCACTGAAGATCACACAGGCATGTCGGGAATGTAGCCGAGAGCTACACAGGCAGGGCGTGCTGTAAGTATATGTGCGAATGGCGGAGTGAAGGGTGGTCTTCTCTGATCATATGGCAATGATCTCAATGCAAATAGCTTGAATAACCATCTGACGATGAAATAGTGTTAAATTCTTTCAAAGCTGGTCCATGAAGGAAATGAAAGAAGTGAAGATATTTCCTTGTCACCTCATTAACCATGCAGTAATCGATACATACACTCAACACACAGCAAGCAGAGTGGAGGTGGACGTTTTATATAGCATTTGCTTTATATACAGTAGTTACCTCTGATTTTTAGCCTGACTTGAGTTAGGCTCCTCAAGGGATTATCGGGATATGGGATGGTGATACCGGCTTGGCAATTTTAGGACTTACTTACGTACCACCTCCACGCATATGAGGTCGGTATATGCGGGTTTGCCACAAATTTTGCTTCTCATCAAGTAGATGTAAATGGGGTGCAAATTGCTAGGCTAATTCCGCTAGGTGTGATTTTCAGTATTAGCACCTTGTATTATAAGGAGGTCCCGAGCCAAGTTATTTTCACGAAAAGCGGCAGGGAGGAATATGACAAGCTGAGCTGCTACTCATGCTCTTACCTAAGTATGCATATTTCTGAATTCAGGGTGGTGACTGGATCAGGCTGCTGGGTTCCTTCTGTTTTCCTTCTCCAGTCAGTGGCAGTGAGATTCTTCTTTTCTCCAGCCCCCTACTTGTGTGCGGTGTTTGAGATCTTGGGTTTGCAGATCTTGACGTTACAGGCTGGCTCATACGTTGGCACATCATTTCTTTGGTTGCTTGTTTATAGGGTGTGTCAATTGTATGAAGCCATAGGACCTCTTCTGCCAGTTGTATTCTTTTTATCAAAGTGGAGATGTTGAGTTCTCAGGTCTGTGTTCTGACGTAGTTTTCAACTCCGTTGGCAGTGATATTCCCAGCCGAGTCGATAAAATCGTCTTAAAGATAATCGCCTAAATGCATGCTACTAATAGGATTCTATGTGTTTCTCCTAGGTCTGGGATGGTAGGTGTCTGCATACTGATAAGGCATCCTCATGGTGCCATTTGTTGTTTGCATGGATCTGTACGCGGGACAATGTGTGGAGGTGGGCAGCATATACGAGACTGGGCAGTGCTTTGAATGGGCGTGAGTTGGCATCTGGCCTCCGTCCTATGATGCCTTACTCTAAGTGCCTTCAATATTCCACAGAGATAGTAGAACCTTGGATCACTGTAATTCCAAATTATTGCGATTATTAAGCATTAACTGTCCCCAATCAAAAAAATATACTAATAGGCGTTTAACCCCTATATTAACTGTGCGGTTCCTTTTAAAATTTGTGTGGATTGGAACGTGTTTGATCATGTCTGGCAGGAATATTGACCTTCTTTGTAGCTGCAGAATCTCCCTAACTAGTTGTGTATCTTCTTACTTTAATTAGCAAAGAAAAAAATGGAAAGTGTTCTTTTCACTTTAACGTCTTAATATCGGTTTCCTGTTCTTTTGCTCTGGCCTTTTACTGTGGTTTTGAGAATTTGTTTGTTCAATCTCTTCCACTTCTCTAAGTGATCCTTGTGACACATGTATCTGGGTTGGTTGCTGGAAGGCTCAATTCGTACCCTTTGATTGGGTTGTGTCGGAAATTTCATTTTCTACTTTTTTTCTTGGTTTGTCAACACTTGAAATTAAATCTTTGTAGGTTGTCAAATTTTGAGAAATTCGGACTGCATGATTCTCTATTTTCTTGTTCATTGTACTTTCCTTGTATCAATCGCCAGTAGCTTAGTGTTCTTACGCCTCGTTCTTCTTAAGAATTGCCCACTGCCTTTCGAGTTCTGATGGCTTGTTCAGTGGTATTGTTAGGTGTGGTAAGTTTGTCATTTGGGATGAACCATCTTCTTCTTTGTCTGTGAGGGAGACATATGTGGTGGAAGCTTGCTTCGGGGGAGAGGTTAGGATGGTTCCTCTGGATTGGGGTTATGGTGTTGCCATATGGAGCGGTGGTTGGTGGCTTGTGACTCCTGACATTGGCATGCTCAGCCATCATATCCATATTGAAAGGAATAGTTGGGTGCCTCCTTGGTGCTGGTGGATGACCGATGAGCAAGGTTGGTTGGGCATAGATCTCTCGATCACTGCTCGCACCTCGTAGGTGTTGGCATTCAGCTCTGCTCGACCTTCTGGCGAGAATTAGTGGCTTTGTGTCATGTGGCTGTGATTTTCCTCCTTAGATGCCTATGGTCTCATCCTCTGCCTCTTTAGAGTTAAAATTCATCCATCTTTGAATGTCTAAACCCCATAATTCAAAGAGAATCCATAGCTTTCTTGCCCCAGATGCTGCTGTGAATCCCCTCCACCTGATCCGACAGAAGCTGGCACTTAGTGAGGGACGTTCCATTGTAGGAAATTGATTTGCAACTTTGTCAGAGTAACCAGCCATGGTGAGAGACAGCGTGGTGGTCTTAGGTACCTTTGCAACACTGGTAATTTCTGTTTCTTGGGCTGTAAGGTGTAAATTTCCCTCTTGGACTGTTATGGTTTTTATTGTGCGAAGGAATTTCTTTAAAATTACACTTGCATATCTCCCAATTCCTAATAGTTCTCGCTTGGAGGATTGAGCAAGATTTTGTGTGTCATGAGTGGGTAGGGAAGAACTTGGCCTCGCCAGTCATTAGGGATGTCCTCTTTGAAGGTATTTGTATCTTCCTCAAACTCCGGATGTGTGAATGGGATTTTTCACTCTCGTTCGAAAGTGGAAAGCAGGAAACCTCTCAAAACTTAATCATAATCTTTCTAGAGCTTGTGCGAGGAGGTGCTCTACTCTTGGGGGTGTATATGGTCCTCTGTTGTTCACATATGCATTGGTTCCTTCCAGGCCCCCTGTTGCTGGCTCTGCTTTTGCTCTCGGTGGGCTCGTCGACCACGAAGTGTATGCTCGATTCGACTCTTGTTCTTGTGAACCTTTGCTCCTTTCTAATCGACCTCTTTGTGTTCTATCCCGAGTGTAGCATAGCTCCTGCAAAAAAACTATACTTTCCCTCTAGAATGCAATAAAATGAGCTGCAAGGTTGTGTTGCTTTAAAAAAAAATGAAGATAGGGGTGTATGTGGATGAGTATAAAGTCAGATCAACCTGTAATGAGCTGCTTTGAGGAAATATGATGAGAATTTCAACGGTCAAATTCTGCTTGCTTGTGATATGGATCACAGTTCTTTAACTCATCACTTGCACTTAGGCATCTGTCTAAACATGGCATGGTGTGGTCGCTATAAAATTGCTTAGCATGCACGGGGTAGGGTTGGTACTCAAGATCAAAAAGTATTTATAAACCTAAACCTCTTACTGAGTACTTTAGCTATTCTGATATAGTGAAACTCTGAGGTCTAACACAGGGATGAGTTTTCTTCGTGTTGGTAACTAATAGTTTATTCAAAATGGTGATTTCACTTTGAATTTTTGGTTTCATAAAAACAGTGGGGTTGGTGATTTAATTTTAGCTAAATGTAATAAGTGTAAAAGAACCTTGAAGCCTCGGGCCCTTTGGGTTTTGAGGTTCTAGAACCAGTGAAGGTCACCGGATCCTTTTCATAGCGTTGGAGAAACGACCCCTAAATCCTTTCCATCGGATCTTTGGCCTGTTCTCCGCCAGGCCACTATCGTTTCCATCGCCAAGATACTCTTATTATTGATAGTGTTCAGGCGATGAGCGTCCTTTGATCCTGTTGACAAATAAATGGCGGCTAAAGAGTTTAGTGGATTGACCAATGGCATCGCTGGACTACTGAGATTGCCAAGTGCTGGTGCAGTGGGGATGTATCAAGAAGTTCGCTCCCTAATATGAAGATCACCTCCCAGAACATCATCAACGACTAACATACATTCACTTTGAAGGACGAAGTAGGTTGCATAAACTGTGTGGCCTCTGTTTGAGGATAGGAGGTTTGTGCTCAGCTCTGGGGTTGTCATCATAAAGAAATTGTTTAATAATGAAGTAGAATGGGGAAAATAGAAGCATGAGGCGGCTTTATGTTCTTACACTCAAAGTAATCATCCTAAACTACTGGCGGCGCCTCTGTGGAGCAGTGCAAGTGGACTCTTGAAAGTATGGTGGTTTGGAAGAGGTCGCGAGGGTGATTGGGAGCAAGTTAGAGACGGAGGACATGGGGATTGCGAAAATTTAGCGGAGTTCTGCGAAATTTCCACGGAGTTACCATTTTAAGCGGGGTTTACAGTTTCGCAACCTATCTAATCTGCAAGTTCTGAATTTTCCCCAAACGCATGATTGCTTTGAACCTAATTCTTTCTCTTCGGCTTCAGGCCACAAATACAGTTTCTGACACAGTGACTGGGGTTGACTGGGTTCAACTGGGTTGGTGCGATATTTGGTTTGTAACGAGTTTAAACATAAACTACAAAAATAGACACTCCAATAAGATTAAGTAAATAAAGCAGGACATTCAGTGTTGCGGTGGGTTGGTGGTTGGTTGATTTTCAAGGTCTTGAGCACGCGCAAACAGAACCTGACCAGCGTTGAGCTGTCGCATGAAGGGGCTGGGACAGACTGTTAACAGCTCAGCTACAGAAGAATCCTACCGCCAACATGGCCCCGCCCACCTGCGGTGAGGTGACACAAAGGCTCGTTTGAGGAGGTTGGCTGGATTCTGGCGGTCAGCTTGCGGATTAAGAGAAATAAAGGATCTCCACCGATCAAATACTGGGTTGTCATGCAGTGGGTTGGGTGAGAGAGGAAATATGCGTGGGAGAGATGTTGTGCCAAATGCAACATAAGAAAATAACCCTCTTCCTATATCTGGCCGGGTTTGCCATAGGAGGTGCGCGACCCTTTATACTTCCACTGAGGGTTGTTGATTGTTATTGCATATCAGAGAGAGCGGCATGCCACTCAGTGACGTGGCGACTTCTTTTTCTGCCCGAATAAAATGTTTCTGCGGGTTGCGAGGTTTTAAACGACCGATCATCGAGGCCCGACGACGGTCAGCTCTCATCTCGTAAGCATCATCGATTTGGTGTATGTGGAGCGGCGGTTCCTTTATAAATGGCCAATTCTGTTGGCGATATGGTATTCGACGAGAAACATGGCGGGAGTCACGCCATTCAGGATGTAGACTATGAGCAACCTAGATGGTGATTTGCGGAAGGGCGGCTCTTCGAACGCTGAAACGATGCGGCGGTGGAAGCCTAAAGTCTCTGACCGGCGTCTGATGCGCCGAGGCTTTCGACTCCACCGCAATCGCGTGGGAAAATGACAGCACCCGCGACCCCATACCGGTGTAGGAGAAGAAGCTGGCCGACCAGGAGCCCCGATCCTTATAAGCCCCGAGACCATGAAGTTGTGAACTTGAAGGCAATGGACGCAGCACATCGGCGAAGATAGAGCGATTGCGTGGGAGTAAGCGTTCGGGACATCGGCAGGCTTCGACCGCGTGAGAAGCGGTGAAAGACGGCTCCGGTCTCTAGCGGATGCGTTGAGTACGACAAATAGAGCCCCGTTCGTGGGGTACTGCACTTCCTATCCCTGGCGAAGTTAGAAATGCCTCGAATCAGCGTTGGCGTAGCGAAAGATCTGCGTAAACCACCTCAATACTGAGAATGGGATGGAGCTGCGGTGCCAGACTTCTCGTTAAATCAAACTTCACGCATCACTAAAGGCGACTTTGGCACGGTTCAGCGAGACTCCCCGTGCGTCGATCTCATCGCTGAGCGTTATCCACTCCATTTTCGTGCTCCCTTCTTGACTCGGTTTATACGGGAAATGAGCTATCGCTGGCGACAAGCAAGGCCCGAGAGAACTTGGTCCTACCAATCAAGTTCTCAAGGTCTTTGGTAGACTCATCACAGGCGAGAAGTTTCCATCACTGCTTTTCATTGCCGGGCTCGGCATGCGGTGTGAAAGACTTGATGTTCATCTCGAAGAACCCTCGAGGCACCTGGTCGAGGTGCTACGCTAAGCGGCGTACATCCTTTGGAGAGGAAGCCTTCTGTCTGTGGGGAAAACTCTTTGGCAAAAAGGAAAGCGCCAGCGAAAGAATGAGGCGGGCCACCGAAGGCGGCGGAAGATACCGCAGAAGAATGAAAGCGAACGATCCTCAAAAGCAAGCGGCGTCGGACCGCTTATGGCGCACCATTATTTCTGTTAGCGATATCGCCTCAACCGTCCACTATATGACCTCGGTGTCGCGGGTCTCGTGAAGGAACCTGACAAAAGTATTTAGGTGTGATCTCCGAGTGAAGGCAGACTGCGAAGACTTAACCAAATGTGAATTTCATAGGGATCATGGACACGAGCGAATGATTGCGTCGATTGAGAAATGAATACTTGATCACAACGTAGACATCTTATCACTTCATGGCCTCGGAAAGATGAGGCCGAACATAGCCTCACGTCGCGCATCGTGGCTCCGGCCTGACGGTGAAGTCATGTGATCTCGAGGATTTCTTGGGGAGGAGTTGGCTCGGCGAGAAGACTCATCTGTGACATCAAATCGGGAGCACTGGCGATACAAGTGCATTATCCCGAACTCCTCATTTGGTTACTACCGTAACCTTTTTGGACTCACAATATGGAGAACGCCAGCACCCTAGCTGACAATCCTTTCAGTAATACAGGGTGATAGTAGCTAACCCAAGCATTTTCAAAGTCTTGGTTGACAGGCTTCGTGACATCATCTTAGTCGACCTTTGATAAAACCAAACTGCCGAAAGGAGATGCTGGCAGGTTAACCTTGCGTGAGGTTCTCCGGCAGTGATATCCAGATTGTCTGACGGTGCTCGCTGGGAGATCATGCGATGTCGAGGCCACAAGCTGATAGTGGTTTCTCATAGTGGATGCCGATCGACTTGTAACATCTTGTTAGGGCGAGACCTTCCCGATCATATGAAATACATCCCTTCTTTATCATATGGTTATCAAATTCCCGCTCTGAATGAGGTAGGAATGGTTTTGAGGAGATCGGCATCATAAAAGAAGTACTTCCCTCAGCATCTCAGCTCAAAAATGAGTAAAGCAACCATCCATGGACGAAGCGTGAGGATGAGATGAGTGTTGAATACGTAAAAAGTGCGACATTATATGGAGTTTTGGCCACCACAGGCTCTCGTGTTGTATACTCATTTTGTGGCCAGAATGGGTGCCTTTGAATCATTCCTAAAATCTTTTATCGTGTCTGGAGTTCGAGTCAAGTACACAATTTTATGAGGTTTGATCCAAAACAAATAAATCCTCCAGCACTGTTTGATGACCATTGTGAAGAAGCCCGGGTGGTGCCACGGTGAGAGGAGCAATTTGCGGAGGCGTGTGGTGCCACGCTGCTGAGTGGAGTGTGGCATGCGGTGGTGGTGGTACCGGTACCAGTATCTTTGATTGGTGCCGGGGTTGTAGTGCGATGCTACGTTTAGTGCGGTGCCACGCTAACGAAATGCAAGTTGCAACATGCAATCTGCTTGGACTTGGCCCGAATTTCAATCTTGGTGCAGAAGACACGCTGCGTCTTCGACCACGGCCGAGATCACTAATGAGGATTGTATTTAAGGCCATTAGGCGAAGTAAGCCGTTTTGGATTCTAGGGTTTGGTTTTAGATTGGTTGGAGTGTTTCTTTCATATTTTCGAGGGTTTATAAGTAAATTACTTGGTTTTCTTCGTTAGTTTTGGTGCCACATAATCTTTCAGGTTAGTTTATATGGCTGTTTTCTTACGGGATTGCGTAACGATATCGGCGAAAGAGTGTTTCTCGAGTCACAGTGCGATTGGTGTTTTATTCAACATCGTCGATTCAGTTCCATGATTTCGACCCTGTTGGTTATGCGTTGTCCACCTCATCAATGTAACCTCAATTCTCTTGTACTTCAATGGTTATACGATGCTTTAAACACTTGCCGGAAAATCTTATAAAGCCTTAGTTTGGCATCTTCTTACGACAGCGTGTGAGCGAGAGACTCGATTTTTACGTTGACCTTGATATAAATCACGAGCTAAATTCAATAAATCATCTGAACAAGTTTTGTTGTCGCTGATCGTTCTTTGTCTTAAGATCCTTTAATGTTCCATGTAGTCGAAGACTATTCTTCGATAATCTGAGTGGTGCTGAATAAAATTCGATGTCTAATCAGTGAGTAACTAAGGATCCTATCATTACGCCCTTCTTGTTTTAAATAGTTAAGTTGTCGGTTGTAATCAATCAATCCTGCTTGATTTTACTTAGCATTCATTGGAGGCGATCGTAAGGATCACTGGAAACCACTCATTATTGGAAATGACGCTGTGGACTCCCACAGTAATATAATGTGTGTGACTTTAGTTCCTACGGCAGGAATAATTTGACATCTGAAATGAATCTGAGCGGTAGGCACCCGACTGCGCCTGCGAAACTAAGCAAAATCTAACCGATGAACAATTGCGAACATCTTGTCTCCTGTCGGATCCAAATTATCAGCGAGCGTCGGGGACCTCTCGTCCCACTTCTTGAAGCGAACGATGACCGTCTGGCGGGGAGGGATATAGGGAATTATGACCCATGATGATCACACACAGGTTGAACATCGACCCCTCCTTCAAACTTTTGTCAAGCTCCGCATTCACCTGAAAGGCGTCGATGAAGAGTTAACCGACTCCTCAAGCTAAACCTATCGAGTAAAATACTGTAGTTGTAATGTAGTCCTTGTTAAAGGCAAACAACAAGTAAGCGACTGCGCGCCATTCTGCGATATCATGAACTGTCAGAAGTAGCTTTTTTACTACCGAATCGACTTTGATAGTGGGCCATACATTTGGCGATCTTCTCGACTTCATGGGCCTTTCTCGGGATATAACGGATCGAGAATGGACCGGGTGATAGAGGAATTTAATTTGTGGCGGTGAGGGGTGCTGCACGGTGTGCCTTAGGGTTGAAGGCGTTGGGATGCGTGTCAGGGTTAGTGAACGAAATGTTGACGAATTCGACGATTCTCGGGTATATAGATGACATCTTTGGTGAAGTGGTTAAAAAGTGAGGCTCACGTGGCCTGGCTGGCGTCGATCGGATCCACGAAGAAACTACTTTATAGTGTCGAACAAGTGTACGCGCCCTGATCTCAGCGCCGCCGAGTCTTGGGTTTCTGGTCGTAGGGCGAAGGAAGATCGGTAAAATAAAAGTGATAACGGACTTGCCCTGCCTTAATTTAAAATTCGCTTGCCGTTTGGTAGGAAATAGTTGCTCATTGCATTTGTATCAGGATCGTGACAGTGAGCCATTCTTCGGGTTACCCAAAAAACACTACCTCGAGCCTTCAATCAAAGAAGGCTCGCACTATTTGTTTGGTTTTAGTTCTGAAGCCGTCGTCTTAGTCAGAGCGAATGGGCAGCTGTAGATGCTGCTATTGCGTAGAGGCTCGAGGGGAATGGAGGCGAGTATCCAAAGTGGAGGGTTAATCAGCATTGGTAATGACTACAGGCCGACCACTATTTAAACTGTCTAAACCCAACAAAACACCCAATGAGGCAGTGTGCACAAGCTAGAGGCTACCGGGAAGGCGATGCAATGGTGTAGAGCTCGACAAGTTAGACATCAGAGAAGCCTGGCGGAAGTGACAGTGGCCAAAGGTTTGGCGAGATTTCATTGTGGAATTGACCTTTCCAAATCTGCGACCAGCTGCAAGAACTGCTCGGTGTGCTCGACCTGTAGTGCAGGGCTATCAGTGGTGGACTATAAATCAAAAAAGAAAATTCATGTAAATTCGGTCTATTCTCTACGGAAAGGGTGATGTAGATGCGCACTTGGGTGTGTTTTCCGGCCTCGATATGAAAGCGTATGAAGGCATGCATAGTCGGGCTTAATCTTATTCTGGAAGCTTGTCAATTATGGAGATATACATGATTCCCGGTGGTGGTAAGCGAATAGAGACTCACTACGAAAGTTGGGAGTGAAAAATAGTCTCACGAAAAGTGCGAGGCTGCCAAAGTTTATGCGGGTTGAGTTGGCATGTCGAGGCGGAGGAATGCGGCGAATCTGTAACAAAGCTAAACTGGATATCCTGAAGATCGACAGCCAATAAGGCCCAAACACCTCAGAACCCTCAGTAAACATCCCAGCAATAAGTATACTCAAACGAAGAAGAGAAGCGAAGTATCAAGCCTAGAGTGTGGATGGACATCTGGGATTGTTGGTGGAGTGAGACGCGCAGCGATCGAAGAAGGCCTCGGCTTAAGGCGGGTGGTGATTCACCATTCATCGAGCCGCTTTATATCGAAACTTTCCACACCATCTTGGGTGCGGAAAGGAGCGCGTTCGTTAACCGAGAGGGTCGTGAAGGTATGTGTAGCCATGTCGGAGTTAGGTCATGGCGACAAGTGCTAAGAGCGAGGATATTCTTCGGCTGCAATATTCACCGACTCAGAGTTGCGGTAAAAAATGCAAGATGCATGCAGTGACCCGTATCGCCTCGTAGACGGCGTGATCATGATATGGCCTTTTAATAAATAGAAATTCAGGCTGTCGACCCTTCTGAAGGGCGTGGGTGCTCGTGGTGGTGGATTGCCCACCCGGTGGTGGTGAATATTGTGAAAGCGATCATGAGCAAAGGTGAAACTTTGTTTGGTGTCATAATATGTGGGTTGAATCCTTAGAGCCTTCGGTATGCGATAATGGGAAATGGTTCGACAGCCTGGTTCGAGATTTTGCTTGAGCTGAGTCTGAAATTACTATTCATCGGCTCATCGTGGAGCGGACGGCCAGTCTTATCAGGACTCTGCCGAGCGGCGTTAAAAACTAGTTGGAGAAAGTCTGTAAGGAAAATGGTTGAAGTACCTCAGAAGGTGTGCTGGGCCTCTGGAACTGCGTAGATGCGACTGGCGAAGAGCCCCCATTTGCCCTGGGTTTGTGCAGCGGTGGCTCGTCGGTTGGGCTAGGCACGAGGGTTGGTTCCAAATCCCCAAAACCTGCAAGGAGGTCTGCTGAACCTTGACCTCCTAGAGCTTGAAACCGTGCTCCCACTTGTCTTGGAGACTGTCGCGGGAAGACAACAGAAATATTACGGCCGGAAAGTCGAGGCCAGAGGTTTAAGCCGGCGACCTGGATTAAAAGAAATTCTGCCATCGAGGAAGAGACCCAGCACACGGGAAGCTGAGACTGCTTCCGGGAAGACCTAATGGTATGCGAATAGTCAGGCATGACTCTGACAAGCTTGGAGAAGGAAAAATTACCCACCTGCCAGGCATGGCACACCGGGCTTTTCTGTGGACCTCGGATTGCTTTAATAAGAAATTCCTGATTTGTATAATATGATCTTTGTTCATTTTGACACGATTAATATTCTTGCAGTCAATAAAAAAAAGCAAACATCGAACAAGTACATATTCCGATTGTTCTTTTGTTGGTTATCTCGAATTACAATCAACAAAGCAGTTCTCATCTCGAAACTATTCATTAAGTACATTTCTTCTACGCCGGCTGACACCGATCAGGCAAAACTAGAGAAAGGGAAGAGAAGGAGAAGAAGGAAAGGGAAGAAGGCAGCGAAGGAAAAGCACTGCTGGGAGGCTTGAGAAAAGCGGCGCATAAGGAAGGCGGGCGATCACCGCGGCGATTCACAGCGTTGATCAAAACCAGCCCGCCGAAAAAAGAAGAAATCCCGATCTAAAGGAGCCGTTCCCACTAAAGCCTGGCTCGCTATCCATCGTAAAAGAATCGCGTCTATCAATGTGCAAGGCGTTTGATGGCGACAAGCTGAGGCAAACCGTCGGCAAGCCGCGTGGAAAGATTGCGATCCAGCGGCGGCCGCTGCTGGCTTCGCCGGCCGGGGTGGGGGCTCTTGATATAGGCGAAGGCAGGTGCACGTATCATAGCGAGAACTGGCGCGACGAACCTAAAAGCATGAAGGGTGGTGGGATGATAAAACGATTCATTATGAAGAATCCCTGTCAAGACTGCCGCCTTCTCTGGGCGGTCTGGAATTGAAACTTCTTGCCGGACCAACCCAGATTGATAGAGGTGGCCCAGCGTTTAAAGGGAAGGTGCAGTCTGTGAAATCCGCCGGATTAGGAAAAGTGTCTCCTGCGATCACGGCTCCGTTATCCGCCCGGTCGATCAGATAAAGGCGAAGCTCTGTGATGGGAAAGATATTGCTGCATCGCGAGGAAATGCACTCCTTATTCTCATCTGCCGTTCTGTGGAAATAAATACTAACACTGAGTTAGTTGTTCTTTTGTAAAATGTGGTTGTGTTGAGTGGCAAACCCCTCCACCAGGATCATCCCAGCCCCCTGCCTGAGTTGCGGGTTTGACTATCGATCCCATCGGACACGTACGATGGTCTGGCTCGTACGATATCGACAGCACCGCCAGTATGAACGTATCATTTACGAAGATGATTATCAACGGCGATGGCGATTCGAAATCAACCTCTCTCGAAGATTAGTAATTAAAACTTGCGTTACAAACAAACGCTTTCGAGTATTAAATAATCTTTTATCTGTCGTTAAATCGCAACTAAAACTATGTTACTAGCTGCGGACTTGTGTGGCCCGAGTTGTTGAATCTTGGCAATGAAGGTTAAATCACAATATCGATAAATGTGTTAAAAACTGGATTTGACAATCGCGAGAGTTTGTTGATCTTGTAAAAATCGAGAACAAGAACTTTGGAAGAAAGCTAAAAGTTTGAATTTGGGATTGGTGCTTATTTCTTTACGACGTCGATATAGCTCTTGTTGAACGAGTAACTTAAAGAAGAAAAACGAGATTGGCGGTAAAAAATGTGTGATTCTTTAGGTGATATCGAAAAATTGAGCCTAGTTCAATATTTTAAGTTCAGAAGAAAAGAACGAATGAATAGAAAAATTAAAGTTTAGAAAGAAGTAAAGTATTGAAGAATGGCTTGAAGAAAGCAGAGAGGGTTGAATTTGGGATGATATAAAGGCGCGTTGAGTAGTGCATAAAATGGATGTTGAAGGTTATAAAAGCAAGGTAGAGATTTGCAAATAATTTTATTTTCTTTTTCATTTTATAAACCAATTCCTCACCCAATGGAGTATTATATGGCGCCTGTGGTGGAGAGACGAGACCTTGGTTTGTGGTGTGATCTTCCTTCAACATACGCTGAGCTGAACTGGGGCCTGGGGGGCCTCGATCTGACTGGATGAGAGGATGGTTTTGACCACTCGTTTGTACGCGTGGCATCAAGTTCTTTTTCCATTGGATGAAAATTTTGAATCTAAATCGGCTGTAGAGTGCACCCATAAGCCTTCTATCGCTGTTGTTCAAAAGTCGCGTGTTGGACGCTCTTTATATCCTTTGAATCGTGTGGCCGTGTGGGTCTCTGGTCTACACTCTGCTTCACCATTCCTTTTTCCCAAGCAGCGTTCCTTTCTACTATCACACTGCTTTTTCTTTGCTCCTGTTTCTGTCTTGCTCTATTTCTCACTGAAACCTCTCTCTTTTCTCTCTCTAGATCAAGAGATGGGAAGAAGGAGTTCCATCTCTAGTCCATCTACTGGTTGTGATCGCAACATGTCGCCTTTGGCTTGCTGTCCTTGCTGAGCCTTGCAGAAGCGTCATGGCCTTCTTTGTTTTATTGCTCTTTGTGATCATGGTTTGATTTTGTGCTCTAGATTTCTCTCTGCCCTATACTCTGGTTTTCTTCAGTGTGAACCATGTTCTCTGTTTAGAATCTCTATCCTATTTATGATCGATTGATTGTTTTTGTTTCCCTAGGCATTAAGGTTTAGAATCTAATTACCAGATTTGGAGGGAAGAATGTGGTTGATTATGAGTTTCTGACTCTTAGTTTTTGTGTGGTGTGGGTGGTGCGTTAACTTTATTTATGTGGCACTCTGCAGTTCATTGTATTATATAGCTACGACTAGAAGAATGACAAACTTCAAGATTATAATCTAAGTTCTAATATAGAGTAAAGTTCGATTGTATCTTGGTTGAATAAATTTGGTCTGAATGCCAACCGCTGTATGGTGACGGATAATTCTATTTTATATATTTGATGGTTGTGTCTTTTTCTTCACAGAGAGGTGAGGAAGTAGATCGTAACAACATGCCAGCTTAATTTTATGAGTTTATATTCTTTTGTCTACTGCTGATGGAGTTTTTGTCAGAATAGAGGTGACGTAGGGCATGTTGAAGCTGTGTGACGCAGTTGTGATCTTCCGAATTTTCAATTCGTCGTAATTCAAATTCTCTCATTACCCTAGTTTTCTTTATTTTAAAATTAGCTTGGTTTTGGATTAAACCTGGCTCATTTTGACATTTTATGCTGAATTAATTCCTCTTCTTCAACTCCACAGTAAGACATGGTTGAAGACTTTATAGCAGGCAGGAATGTGTTATTTGGAATCATTCGGATTGCATGCAAGGACCAGGTGTTTGATAAGTGTCTGAGGGCTGTGCAGATTAGTTGATTTTCTTTCAGTATCAGTGCTTTGTGTAATTGGGTGCAGCCTGTGAGCATAGATGAAGTGTGAGCATAGATGAAGTATAAGGAACCATGTCTAAATGCTGACAATTCCTCTACCTTCTATATTCCTTTATCTTTATTTCTAATCCTACTTTCTTAAGTTATTCTATTAAAACTAATTAAATAATTTAAATGTTTGATTGTGATCAAAGGCTTTTTCTGTTTGCTGTTGTCCCCATCTTTTCACCAAATGGCTTTGCTCATGTAGGTCTTATAAGTTATTATTCAACCTTCTATATATATCGACAATTTGTGATTAAAGATAAGCTTTACAGATGATGAAACTAGTATACCGTACCTACACCCTCCACCCCAGTAAGATATATCTGAACATATGATAAGGGCCAAATGCCAGTTAGTGTATCCCTAAAACATACATGCATCCTTGCAAACTCAAATCCTGTCACCTGGGTTGTATACCTCATTTTCATAACCAATCAGCTTTGTTTTTTGATAAATAAACTGACAGTGTATTGATAAAAAGAGAGAGCCAAGATACAATGTATAGGAAGTATACAGGAAAATTGTATATTTTAAAGGTCAAAGGCTTCTGCCATTCATGAGCCTAGAGAATGCAGAAAAGTCACAACAGGGGTCCTCACCTCAATAGGCCAACCGGAATTTGGCATATAAACACAAGAGGTTTGATCTGGTGAAGGCAGTAAATGTCAAGACTATCGTTTCATTCCTTGGATTAAATAAAATAGAAACATACCATTTGCCTCTCTAAAAGTAGGGAACAGGACCAACCAAAAATAGATCCAGCTGTCAGAGAAGGATCGAAACCAGGATAGGCCTACCTAGGTATCCCCATCAAACGTATCTGCCACCTAGAATACTCCTTGCTATGAAAACCATCATCTCAGAAGTCATACACCTGGAGGTTTGGCATGCGTTGGAGGCCTGAGTCCCTTTGCACTGGGTGATACTGGGCTGGCCTGCTGCGACGTACGGCTGGCTGGGCAAGAAACATTGTTGTTGCATCACTTGGCTGGGCTAGGAGCCGAGACCTTGTGACTGAAAGCCTCCCAGGGCTTGGTATGCTAAGGTCAGTGCTGGTCGTGGCGGGCAATAACAGCTGATAACCCGATGCTCAGATGTTCCTGCCATGGCGAGACACTACTTGCTGGCAAATTTTCTGTGGGAGCGAGTTGACTTTGACATTTTGTCTGCCTGGCAATCATACTTTGAAAATGAAAACTGTTAAATGATTCTCAGCATTCGAAGGCAGAGTCTGAATTCACTCTGACTCTAACCCTCATCACTGGTCACTTTTCATCTATGTCATCTCTGGTGACCTGGGCGATGTTTAACGGATAAATCTATATTTGATTAAGCTACAACTTAGTACAAGGTGTTTTCTCCTCAGCTCTGACCGTGGATGGAACTAAATCCTATTCAATTACCTGGACACTGGATCGTTGGTGGACCTATAATAAGGGTTTGTTAACTGTTGCTGTATGAAAACATAGCTGAAGCTGCTGGAGGTTTGAGATCAATTTTCATGTGTTGTGAATGAAAAATTATAGGGGTTGAAATTTAGTTTTCCTAAGTTCTCTTACTATGGATCTGATTTCTTGCCTCAGGTACCATGAAATGTTTCACAATAAACTTTAAACCTGTGAACAGATTGGAATACCATTATTTTCCATGGCAAGGCCAAGTTGTCATCTTTAACAGTTCTACTTTAGTCGTTGAATCGTCCAGGGGATGGCGTGAAGACCCTGGCTGGATGGTTGGGGGCTGGCCGTGGGCGCGTGAAGAAGGAATAAGATTCGAGTCAGTCGAGACCAGTATTTCCTATCATCCTGCAGGAAGGCAAATCTGCGGGCACAAATAGTGAGGATATAGATTTGAAAGAACTCAGATGTGGTAGCTTTTGCAATTGTCGATTGTGGTTTCCATTATGATTTTGAAAATGAATAGTGTGTCTGAACAAAAATGGAACAAATGATTAAACAATAAAAGAAAAGGAAAATAAAAGGAAGAAATCATTAATCAGTCTCTGGATGCTGAAATTAAAATAAATAATAAATTTAAACTGTTGAAGGTGTCTATGTGAGGAGATTGTTGCTCTTGCACCAACGGATCTTGTCAGAGTCATTGAATGCTAGAATTTTACTCTATTTAAAATCTAGTTGATTTGTAACATTTAGTTTGTGGATCTTGAATGTGATGCTCCTTTTGTACTCATTCTTGGGCTTTTGAAGTGTTGGTCGCAAATCAGTGACTAATGTCAAACAAATTGGCAGCTAGCCCAGTTCTAGGAATACGACCCTGAACAAGAATAAATCCTTTAGAACCATATATTCATTAAATGAAAGGATTTCTTAGGTATAACATATATGTGAGCTCAAAAATCAAAACATCATGAGATCATATCGCACCATAAATCAGTTTCTATAAAGAGGGTATGGGATTGCTTTGCTGTTGGTTCGGCCAGGGCTGTGGTGGGGCGGCTTTTAGGCCGGGCGAACCAGAGTCTATAGGTTTGCCTCTGCAGTGTCAGCGAAGGTGAGCTAAGCAACCTCCAGTGACTTTGATCTGGAAGGGGTCGGTGCTGGCCAGTCTCGATCGAAGAAGAGGAATGCGAAGCCAGTCTCAGACTCTAGAACTTGCTTCTTGGAGATGAAGAACCGAAATATCTTTTCTTGAACTCTCTTTTGTCTCTGAGAATCCTCCATCTTAAACTTCCCTCTGTCTTTCAGAAAAACTTGTCATGTGAAATGACAAAATGCCCTTAGCTAAGTGTGATGAGTTTCACACATCCTGTGCGTTGTAGCGAGGTTCCTGACCTAGCGAGGAGTACAAGCTGACCTATTGTCTCTCTATGGTAGGAGCTTTAATTCAGGATTCCACTGAATTAGTGACATTTTATTCATGAGTGCTCCTCAGTATTTGGATGTGATTTAAATCAGTTTCATGTCGGCCTCATATTCAGATCATCATATTATGGAGTTCTAGTTATGTTATTACTTGGTTCAGCTGTTAGTTAAACTTGAGGTCAGGTCAGTATCCTAAAAACGTGTCTGACCCTGGTGATCAGATCGTTGGTGTGATTGCATGCACCTTCTATATCATCTGTGCATTGTCATTTCGCAATCTGTATGCCGGTTCAAGCATGGACAGTAATGTGGCTCCACCGACCTTCCCCAGCGGTGATGTTGTCTTTGACTCTGGTTCATAATCGCACCGACCGTTATGCGTGGAAGGAGCACTCCACAGAGGCATTTTCCTGCTGCCAAGATTTAAAGTAATGGTCAAACCGAGGCGCTGTGCTCCCTCGACAGGAGTGAGCGAATCAACTGTTGGCTACTCGATTACAACTTTGAACCACCTCGGCTTCTCTTAATCCTGCGTCAATGGCGACCCTTGAGTGATGGATGAGGTCGAAATGCGGATGACATCCAGGAATGTCTTGACACCTCAAATCTAAAGTCTGAGCTATGTGTGAGACAATCATCACATTTAATAGATGATCATAGTTGTCTCATTATAGGTTTCGATATTTACTGGGTCATCGAAGGCGCGAGCGAATTAGGCCTTGAGCACTCTTGGAGCCTTAGGCGCAGCGCCACAAGCGTAGGCTTTTGTGTAGGTGCACCCATGGTGTTTAGGCGCAGGCGCCTTAGGCTTGTAAGCCTTTTTGGGGCCTTGAGGCGCAAGGCGCACTTGAGGCGCGGGCTTTTTTATTTGAGGCGCCTTTCCTGTCTGACCATCTCTCTAACAAATGATGTCTTATGGTACAGTGAATAATAAATGTAATAAGTAAAGTATGACATTGTGGTGTACTAAATCATCGAACATTCTCAGTTGCAAACAAACCTTGACATGCATTCAGTGTTTGCCCTTCAATGCAAAAATTGAAGTTAAAATGAAATAAAAAGCATTTCGTATCATCTAATCTAAATGAAAATAAGTCACATCAATATCATCCCCGTCATCGATCTTCCACTCCCCTTCTTCTTCATCTTCCTCATTGAATAGATCGTCTCTTCGTCTTCATCCAATCCAAGCCAGTAGGAGTATGTTTAGAGCTAGATGGTCTCTTGAGTTTGGTTTTTGGTGTTGGTGTTTTGGTTGCTTTGCTCTTCAACCCTCACTCCCTAAACTCCTCGCTCATTATTTCTTGTAACATCACCCATGTTAAATCATCACCTCGAGCACCAAATCATCTTAAACTGCTTCATCTTCCATTTCTTCCCATCAACCATTCGTTCTTTTCTCATCTATATCTTTCAGATAATGGATCAATGGTACTATTTCGGTATATGCTAATTAAAGTTGATTGCCTTGTATTACAAAATCTTCTAGCGTTGATGAGTCATTTGTTGCTCCTCTTGCTGTAGATGAAAAAAACAAATGGTTTTCATGATTATATCTCAATGTTTAGTTTCTAAAGTCTAGTTACATTAGAAATATTATGAGAACCCAAGACATAAATTCAATTGCATATAATTCTTTGGCGTGACTGGATATAGGGTAATAGTTTGGCATGTGGGATTGGCATTTAGTGTTAGGTTGAACCATAATAAACTTTTGCAAACTTGATAACCAGTCCAAACACCATTCATTTACAATTAATATAAATAAATTGTTAGTTTAGACATTTGCCCTCTTTTAGCTTCCAAACTTATATAATAGCATTTGATGCAGCACAGTGGAGCTGAGTTTAGCAGGTTTAGTTTTTCCACCAAACTCTCAGCTCTTAGCCTAATTTCAATGCACACACCGTTTCTAAATAAGGTCTCTAGCTTGCCATGCTTTTGAGTCTTGGTTTGTGGTGTAGTTGTTGTTGTTCTGTCTCATTTTCACCTGATCTCGGCGTACTGACACATACATCTTCAAAGATTTTTTGAATCAGGTCTGCTCCTACAATCCTTTGTATCATAGCATGGGTGGGTTCATGCCCGAGTTGAATCTGGGCGTGGTGAACCTCCTATCATGATTTCCCTTGATATCCTGTCTTCTCTTCATTCCCAAACCAAAGCTTTTGACAGCTAATTTCATCGCCTTTTCTTGTTTATCAATGTCTTGGCCATAGGAGAGCCACACCATCCACCATGACACACTTACGAAGATTGTACCTTCAAATAAACATTATAGTATTCACTTTTTCTCCCAGTATATTAAGTACATTTTTTGCTTTATTTCGTTTGCCGTACTTTCTATCAATCAGACTAATCAAACATCTTCTCAAAGTTGTTTCTTTGTTCACATTGATACAGAATAAGGTATTAAAGGCAGTTACAATTAGTCTTCATGGGCCTTAACAACTCCTTTGCTCGTGTGCCTCATCTGTGTTATAAGCAAACCAGTTACAGTATAAGATGTGACGGCTTGTGGATGTGGCTGCTCTCTGATGGCTGGCCCGGTGGTGGGTTTTCGACATCTTAGTGTCAGGTCGAGGCGATTATCACGACCTATAGTGTCGATACAAATGTAGGTTGTTTAACATCATTTGCATATAATTTAAACAAATAATAAATGAATGTTCGATCTTAATCAACACATAAAAGTAAATGAAAATTTCAGTTGGGTTGTGGTGGCTGTGACCATAATTTGGAGCGTTGTGTTTATCATGGGTGCAGGTGTGTTCCTGACTTCACTCAACTAGGGTGTGTCAGTGGTTGGGCAGTTTGTATGGGTGTAGATAATGGAGGAACGTCGTGGTTTTGTAGGCGGTTCGCTGTTGGAGGAGATTCAAGAAATTCCACCAAAGACCTTTCCTTCCCTCAGTCCATCATCGACCTGGTGAATTATCCAGCTATTTCGTTGTAGTGAAATGATCCTTCATCAGTCGCTTTGTAGAGCCGAGATTCTTTCTTGAGGTTAGTAGCAACACATCGTGAAAACGGTCATGTGGCCCACGCCGTATTTGCGATTGCGCCGGCGTTGGTGATTCAAGCTCTTACCTCGTTCCCGTCGATCGAATCCTGACCTCCTTATCCCATCAAGGTATTGTGTCGACTCTCTCGCCAGCCTCTTTCTTTGGCATTGTTGATGATAGTTTAGTATTTTTCTGTTTTGAACCATTTTGCAGTTAGTAATAAAGAAATGATCCATGTGGACCTTTTGCCTTATTCTCTTTAGTGACTGCACTACTACCTATACTCTTATACTTCCTCATTGCTATTATGAAACATCCTTTCTTCCATTTTACTAGTAACCTCGGGTCCTCATCATCTTCATCTTGGAACCCCGAACATATCCTCATTCACATTATGACTCCCGAGAAACTCATTTGATTTTTGACTAGCATAAATCTTCTATTTCTTTCCCTTGTATTAGGGACATCTTGTACACTTTTGAATTTCTAAATCCTCCAACAAAGTGTTGCTTTTGTCTATAAATGTCTCCCTTTGAATTACTATCACAAAAAAATACAAATGAGTGTATTTGTATCTTTCTCATTTAATAAAACGGGCATATTTCCATCCGGATCTTTTCTTCCACTTACGGCCTCTACTTGACTTCAATCTCTTTGTCCATTTTTATTGTATCTTTACAATAAATCAACAATAAAATAACAATTATATTGAGAAAAATGAAAAAATATACATAATATATTATATATTTTAGCAAATCTATAAATTATAAACATACTCCATGTTTGCCAAACAAATATAATTGTTTTAAATTTTTGTGTTCAATTTGTTTCATAATTTTCATAATTTATTTTCTATATTTTTGATTATTTCGAATTTTTCCTATTTTGTACATTAATTTTAAAAATTTAATGTTTTTCAAAGTTTTGAAAAAAAATTTCCTCTATTTTTTAAGAATGTTCCTAGAATGTTTCTCTACTTTTTTATAAGAGTATTTTCACAACAAAAATAGAAAAATGAAAAAAATACCTCTTTAGTCTTTTTCTTCTTCCCTCTTCCAAACCCCGAGAGTGTTTTGAAAGGTTTTTAGGGTTTTAGAATGTCCAGAGAAAGAGGGGGGAGGGGTTTATAGGGCATAAGGTTGGGAGCACTTTAAAAGCAGTCGTTTTGGTTAACAGAAAACCTAAAAGCGGCCGTTGTTTTGGAGGTGTCGTTTTTTTATAAAAAACAAGCACTGGCGTCGTTTGGGGTGTTTTGATTAAAACGGTAACCCCAAAACTGTCGTTTTGGGATTTTTTTATTTAAAAAAAAAAAACAAACCAACGCAAAATGACGTCGTTTTGGGTTGGGTGGTCTCGAAACCACTGGCTCCATCTTCTTCTTCCACGAAGCGATGCGGGCCTGCATTTGCTCTCTGGCTCTCAAGTAAACTCGCCTCTCCACGAAGCGCGCGCCTTAACAAGATTTCTCCATTTTGGCAGCGAAAAAAGAAAAAAAAAAGAGAGGAAAAAGACGGGAAGAAGGAGAAGGGCGTACTTGGTGAGGGCGATGGTGGAAGCACAGAGGCCACTGAGACCAATTCGGCGCCTCACCTGCGCCTCTATGACGAGGCGTTTTAAAGGAGTAATTAGTGGCATTTGTGGCATGCACAACATAAAACTTATTTTACATATATATTTTAATATAATCAATTATAACAATCATTTATCATCAAATATCATAAAAATATCATTAAATAATAAAACACATAAACAATACCTCTAAGCATAAAAATTCTCCAAAACATGTCAACAAATCAACAAATCCCTCGGCAATGTTTCTAAAAAATCATAAAGAGTCTCTGATGAGGCAATGTCGGCAATGGAAACACATATCCTTGTCCAATTCTCATAAATCATCCAAACACAACACATTAAAATAGTTAGTTATCCTGACGATCCTCATTCATCCTCCACATCCACATAATGATCTCATCCATCATTATAACCTTCCTCATTCTCCTCATTTCCCAATATCATTATTTCTTCTCTTCATCTACATCCTTAATGAAAGATATGGGTCTAGAGTTTGAAGGTAATGTCATTCCCTTGATGATGGCAACGCAGCGACTTGCTCTAGCTCTGATGTCAAATCTAGGCTCCTCGGCTTCCTTGCTTTCCTATGACATCAACCCATGTCAAGTGGTATTGTCAAATATTTAAATCATCTTGTGCATACACCTTGGTCATGAGAATCTTAATGTCAGATGCTTATATCAAACCAGCTCATTTCTCGTCGATTTATTTCACCAGATTATTAGATTCGATGGTATCATATTTATTGTATATTTTCTTCAAAGACTCGATTATCTTGATACACAAATCATTCAAGCGTTGGTGCTCTAATATCATTTCTCCTCTTGATATGATCATAAAAATTTATAAGCACGCAAATGCTTTATTACTCATATTTTTAAACTTAAAATATTTTTAATGTTTTTAAAGCACATAGTATTACTTCGTTTTGAATCTCGGTCCTTTTCATGGCACGATCTCACGTACATGTTAGGCTAAGGACTTTCACGGCAAACTTTTTCAAATTTGGGTGAGCTCGAATAAAGTCTCTTATTAAATTTGTAATATAGATAATAGATATAAAATGATTTAGTGATGAAATCTGGAAACAATTCACCTATTTTCTAGTAATACAAAATGCCTAATATAATAAATTAGATTAAAAAAATTTAAGTAGCAACTTAGATTAACAGATGTCTTTTTCTAATAAGTAGGAGTCCATTCAATCTCCTTAAATAGCCTATATATATCTCAATCAAATCCATAACTTTCTCTAGGTAATATCGTATCCTTTATAATTCTTTCGATGCATTTATATAATTGTCTCATAATGGGTTCATCATGCTCAAACTCTGGTTTGTCGTAGAAAACACGGGTTGAAAATACCGTGCGTGTAAAGGCTGATGGTGAATCGCCTCACATCAATGATTTTGGAATATTTCCTTATATATACCATTACCAAGAAAACTTTTTACAATAGTTTCATGGCTCTGATCATAACTTCATATATGTGTCCCGTAAGAGCTTTTTCACCATCTTAAGTAACCGCGCGAACAGAGGACTTGAAATCTTTAAACAAATATGATAGTATTTAAAAGCATTATGACGTCTTAGCTGCATTCTTCACCGCCACACCTTTGCGGGTTACTTCGACCATTACAGCCACGAGCATCTTCCTGGATATTTTTTGTATATGCGCGAGACAATGTGATAAACGATGGCGAATCGATATGTAAGCGGGCCTAAGCGGAGTTCCTTTGTCCCGGTGGCCACTCATCATGTTGGCGACTACTGAGCAGTTATAAATGCTTAACCCATTTAGTGATGTGTCTCCAGTCCTCTTGATGTTTGGTAGCTTTCAATGTATTTCAATATCAAGTCGATGCAATGTGCGGCACATGGTGTCAATAATTAGGCAGCTTTTTTTCTGGCGTCATATACGTCATGTTATATAATAAATTAAAATACATCATTCAAATATTAAAATCAGCCAAATTTCTTATTCAAGTCTGGGGTATTTATTACACTGCCATCTTATAAGCAGTGACTATACGTGATAACTTGAACTACATTTTCTTCACCAACGGACCACCCACTTGTCAAGTAATTCAAACATCTTCTCTCGTCTTAATCATTGAAAGAAGCGTTAATGGTTCATGAACATGGTTCCCTTAGAACAATTCACTAAAAAAGTTTACCAAAGTTCTTCCCTTTACTATGTGTCCATCCATCGACATAATGGAGCATCCATTCTTTTCCATTGTTCGTTTCTTGAGATCTTAAAGCTGGGAGTGTTTTTGAAGAAAGCTAAAAAGCTCTCTTTCTTAGGTAGATAACATACCTTAATACTTGGTCAACTAATTCCACCATATTGACCAATTGTCTTAATGTGGGTTGCTGGACTTGGATACATGACCGCATTAAATGGAATAGCATCATACATCACCGAAACTAAGAAACAGAAAGCACCCTTCTTCCTTCTGCTAGTGTCATTCATAAATGGTTAGTCATTTCCCACTCTTGTTTTGAACTCCTTCGCATAAGGGGTGAAAAAATGATCCATCATTACTTTTCTCTCTAGATCTTTTCACCTTTACCTCTACCTCTATTGTATCGTGTAATATTGAAGCGACTCTGACTCAACTGTCTCAATGTCTTCAAAATCTTCCTTACAAATCTTCATTTCTCATTTTACAATTGCTCATTTTTGATTTTCCCACGTTCATATAATCTTTCATCTCTTGTCCCCAACATGGGCAGGGCATTTCGGTACATTTTTGGCATTTCGATGTCCTGACAAGATGTTGTTTGTGTCTATAGATGCACTTACTGGTTACCTTATCACAAAAGATACAAATAATTGTATTCAAATCTTGTTCATTAGGTAGCAGAAATGTATTTCCATCCCAGTCTTTTCTTTCACTTCCCTGATGGTTGTAGAGCCAACTTAGTCTCATTTCATTGCCATTAAGATCCATTCTTCCCTTCTTCCTTCTTAACTTTAAAACAAATCCTTCTGACATAAATAATAATTGAAAAATACAAATTGAGACATATATATTATAAAATATTTAAAAAAAAATGAAGTGAGTCATATGACTCATGTGAGTCATGTCATTTTACTGCTAAAGTAAAATAAATGAGTCATGAATTATGAGAATCATTACTTATTTACATAATCTTAATCATGAACCAATATTATCAATAAAGTGAAGAAAAAATTTAAAAATGAAAGGAAACAAATACCAATGGAAGTGAGAGATTTTTCCTTTTTCAAAAATTTTCTTGCCTATTTTGGTTGATTTTCGGCTTCTTCTACTCTTGTACAATGTTTGGCAGTGTATTTTCTTTGTTTGGCTTGAAACTAAGCAAAAATGGGGTTGAGCAAAAAAATGGCGGTTTTGGGTTAGGTATAAAATGTCGAGTTTTAGGGTTACGTAGCTAAAGCGGCGTCGTTTTTGGCCTTTGGTACAAATGGCGTGTGATTTTGTATTTTAAATCACTTATCCAAAAGCGGCGTTGTTTGATAAGTAAACTTAAAGCAAAATGAAACGTCGTTTTGCATGGTTTAAAAAAAAAAATAAAAGGCCAGCGATATCGTTTATGTCCCGAAGAGACCTAGCAGCCGTGTTTTGGTGAACTGCGAAAAACAAGAACTTTCGTTCCTGCAATTCCCAATGCCGGTAGGAAAAAAGGAAAAATGAAGAGGAAGAAGAAGAGGAAGAAGAAGAAGATGACTTACGCGGAGCGTGCTTGTGGAAACCGCCTCGGGAAGGCGTAATGCCATTTCCTTGCGCTGCGTAAAGGAGCCTGCATACCGGCGGTGGCTGCGAATTTGCGCTCCGCCTACTCTGCTTGGCGCGCCTTTCCTGACTATGTTCCAATGTACTTAGCTACTCTTAGCAAGCATCCACACGCTAACTTTGATCAACTCATGATCACAGTTTATAAAATCTACTGCTTGATCCAATCAAGGTGTATGACATGTCTTGATGCATGGGATCAACTGATATCGATCTTGTTGATCACATGAAGTAGAGATAATTCTTAACATAATTGCACATGATAGGAATCTTTATCATGATCCCACATCATGATTTTCTTCATCTTATGTTTATATATCATGGACTTCATTAATTCGATTAAAGATTTATATCAATTCAGCGTATGAATATCAAATTAACGAAGAAACGCTTTCATATTAAATAATATGTTGTGCGTCTGATAAGATCTTAATAAATTGCTGAAGCGCCTTCTGCAACAAACTCCCACTTATAAGCCCGATCGCCCTTATATCTCATACCATAGGCTAGATGTTTACAGTGCTTCTTTTGGGGGAAGTGGCTTAGTCAAAGGATCGTGATGTGCGATCGATGGGTATTTTCTCTATCTTTACATCATTCCTGCCAATGTTCTATCTGATCAGGTGGTATCTTCTGAGTACGTGTTTGGACCTTTGATGAGACTGTGGTTCGTTAGCTTGTGCTATGGCTCCATTGTTGTCACAATACAAAAGTATCAGATGAACAATGCTGAATCTGAGCTCCTAGTTCGATAATAAACTTCTTTATCGAGCACTTCTTTAATTGCTTGAAGCTGTGACGTCTTTCTGGTCGATTGTAGAATCGCCAGTGTTTTACATTTGGAACTCTTCCTTTGTTGTTGCACCACATTCAAATGTGAACACGTAGCTTTGTGAGATTTGGAGTCATCTCTGATAGATTAGGCGGCATCACTATACTCATTAACAATAAGATCCCCCATCTCCATAAATCAAGAATACATCCTTAGTCTTTCAATTACTTAAGAATATTTACAGCTGACCACCCGATATTATACGGGTCTAATTGGTATTTGCTTTCGTGACATTGAGCATATGTCGTGGGTCTAGTACATAACATAGCTTATAATCGATCCATAGCGAATCATATGGTATCGTACTCATGTGTGTCCTCTCGCATTGTGTGCGGACACGAGACTTGAGCGTGATCCAGCAACTATAGAGGACATATCCTCTCTTGGGTGCTCCATTGCTAAACCTCTTGATCTTGTCTATGTATGTAGGCGAAAGACAGCAATCTTAGATCACATCTCTATAGATCTTTATCTCAATATAGGTAAAGCCTTCTCGAGGTCTTTCATGGAGAAATTCTTAGATAACCAAAATTTGACGAGTTGTAGTATTGAGACATCGTTTCCTATCAGAAGTATGTCATCCCACGCTGGTGGGAATACGATTGCACTTCCCTTGTCTTCTTATATACCTGAGGCTCATCCAGTTTTGTGAAAGCCAGCTTCTTTGATTGTCTCGTCAAATCAGATATTCCAACTCACAGATGCTTGCTTGACTATAAATGGATCTCACGGTTTGCATACTTTCTTTTGCCACTTCGGATATGACATACAGAACACGTGTCATACTCCACATCCTTAGTTAGGTTTCCATTGAAGTAATATTAACATCAATTTCCATATCTCATGATCATAATGAGCGACAATGGCTAGGAGTATTCTTATGGATTTAAGCATAGCTACTGGATTGAAAGTCTCGTCATAATCAACTCCTTGTTATTAGTGATAACCATATGAAGCCTAGCTTTATAGGTAATCACATTTACCTTCCATGTCCATCTTCTTCTTGAAGTTCCATTTGCACCCTATGGGTTTTATCCCTTCAGGTGGATCAACCAAAGTTCACACTTGGTTTGTATACATGGAATCCATCTTTGACTTCATGGCATTGAGCCATTGATCGGACTTTGAACTGTTCAGAAATTCTTCGTAGGTAGTTGGCTCATCATTTTCTATGAGCAATACGTCCTTTTGTTCGCTAATGAGAAATCCACATCTCTAAGATCAGACGTATCCTACTTGTCTCTGAAACACTTGTGTTTTAGAAGAGTCATCTATTAATTCATCATCATGAATTACGACGAGGTTCAGTTAGATGAGGCGCACATTAGAGCATCTTGAACTTATTTAAGCTCCACTTTGCTCCCACTTGTCTTCTCTCGAGAGAAACTCTTTCTCTAAAGAAGACAACATGCTACTAAGAAACAAAACAACCTTTGCTCCCGAAGTGTTGTAGGGTGATATCCCATTGTTTCTTTAGGATGTCCTCGAACATACGCTTATCGAGACTTAACCCCGAAGCTTATCGTGCTCGTCCCTTCACATAAGCAAGACTACCCCTGGCTTTTCATGTGGGAAAAACAGGGCCTTTGTTAGTTCATATCTCATATGGAGTAGCCCAGGCCCGACTTGGATGGGACTGTTATTTAAGATGTAAGCAGCGTGCAGTGCATAACCCCAGTTTAGGTAAGTCACGTCTTGCCCATCATAGACCTTACCATGTCTAACAAGGTTCGGTTCATTCTCTCGGCCGCTCATTGTGTTGTGGCAGTGTGGAATAGTCAGGTGGAATGAAAATTCTATTGTCCTTGAGATAATCCATAAACACTTGGCTTAAGTACTCACCACCTCAATCTGATCTAAGCGATTTTATACTTCTCCCAAGTTGTTTCCCTACCTCATTTCTAAATTCTTTGAACCTTTCAAAGGCCTCAGACTTATACCTCATGAGATACAAGTACCCATATCGTGAATAGTTATCGATGAAGGTTATGAAGTATACAAAACCACCTCTGGCATGCACAGACATAGGACCACATATATCAGTATGTATTAGGTCTAATAGTTTGTTTGCTCGTTCACCCTTTCCCTTAAAGGGTAATTTAGTCATTTTGCCTAACAAGCATGATTCACATGTGTCAAATGATTCATAATCAAATGACCCTAAGCTTCCACACTTGTGTGTAACTCACCATGCCTCACTTATATAATAAGATGACAATGCCATATATATGATGATTTCAAATTATCTCGCTGCCTTTTTATCATAGATATTCAGATTGGATTTGACATATCTAATATGTAACCTATCGCTTCAAAGTACCACCACAAAGATAAAAACATAATTCAACATAATGTAACAACTATTGTCACAAAATTTTAAATGAAAACCTTGTTTAAACATGAAACAGAAATGATGTTCTTAGTCAAAGCTGGCACACAAAAGCAATTGTCTAAATATAAACAAAAACCACTAGGGAGGTTCAAAACATAAGTCCCAATGGCAACATCTGCAACTCTTGCACCATTACGCACTCGGCCTGACTCTCCTCAGAAGCTTCCCCGTCAGCTCTAAGGCCCTGCATATCAATACATATGTGTGAGCCAACTGGTAATCCAATACCCAAAGGTTGCCATGAGAGTCAGATAATTTTTAATGACATAAATACCAAGGTGTCGTGCATCGCATGCCACCTTCTTTGACTCAATGTAGGCCTTGCAATTTCTCTTCCAATGGCTTCGCCAATGGAAGCATGTACCTTGAGGATGTCTCCTTGACCTTATCTCGCCGCCTCCCGCTTAGTGATTTTTCTCTTTCTTCTTCTTAGAATCAGAAGAATTCGACGAGCATCACGCTTTTACCTTCCTTCATCAAAGTGGGTTCAACTCATTTAAGAAGGTCACTACCAAGTATGGGTAGGTCTTTATCACATCCTCAGAAGGGTTAATGTGATCGTGCAAAACCTGTCGTGCAAACCAAATGAATCAAGTCTATACTTAACTCATTATCCCTACCAAAACCCAGTTGATCCAACCTAGCGAAACTGGCTGCATCTCTCGCTACAATCGTGACCGGAGATGTTCCCCTGCATCCCGGAGCAAAAGATTGAGGCCCCGAACCTTCTTGATCTCGCTTGCTCATGAAATTACTCCTTAGATGGGTGACTATGTTATATGTCATTAAGTAGTTTCATAAGTCGCTTCAAGCCCTAGAGATGACTGGAGAAAGGCATGATACATGCGGCAATATTACTATCATCTAGGTGCTTCTGATATGCTATATGGTCTCCAACAGATGCATCAACAGATGGGGGCACTAGGAGTGGGGCATCAAGGACATAAGCTATCTTTTCTCGCTTTCAGAACACCCCCAAGTTCCTAGCCGCCTATGAAATTGGTCTCTGGCCAATTTATCGGGCATCTAGTATGGATCAGAAGTTCACGATATTGACATATGTTTCAATTCTTCACAACCTAGATGTAAAAGAGATTATGTTAGATTGTACTTAAAATGCATAATTATTATGGCTTGATAATCACACATTATGGCTCCCACTATTTTAATGCGAATCCATAGCCCTCACTATTGATCCGAGAGAACCTATATGGAGGTTCTCCTCGCGGGTCGAGATCCCATATCATCGAGAATCACCTTGGGTTTACCCAACAAGCTATCTTGGGTCAAAAAAGGTAGGTATCTTGTTCATACCAATTGCATTCGTACGCAATTCAAGGAATCCAATATCACTTCGAGTGACCTTGGGTTTACCCAACAAGCCATCTTAGATCAATAATTATTCCAATTTGCAATCCGAAGCAACTATTGAATCCAGTGCTATCAATTGTTGATTTGTGCACTATCACTGGGTTATCAACTCATGATACGTGTACATCTTATGTATACTGACCTAGCTGCGTCTCTATCCATCATTAACCTTGGGTTTACCCAACAGGCCAATGAGTCTAGTTAAGGCCAGCCCACCAATCAGGAAAACTCATTTCCATGGATAGAACATGCTCTTGTGGAGGAAGGCTTGGGTTTACCCTACAACCTCAATCTCCAAAAGGAACTCTCATTCACACCATATTAGTGAAATACGTTAGCCTTAATATTAATAATGGAGGGCTTTCTTTAGTTAAGTGTCATGCTTTTCATTAGCATGCATTATCCATTCATCTCATGAAATTATAAGGATAGTTACTTTAACTATATGACATGATTATGGACATTCTAAGATCAATTCCATGAGCCATAATGGAATTGACTAGGTAAAACCTAGGGATATGCATGATTATTACAACCATTTAAAATAAATCAAATTTACAATCTTCAAGGTCTTATTTCTTGGTTCCTTCTCCACACTTCTTTCTCCTTATGCGTCTTCACCAACTTATCCTAATCCTGTGTAATCTAATTACATACATTTAGTAAGAATAACCTCAAGTTACATTTGGGGGGGATTTAGATGAGAAGAGAAGTACATAGAGAAATTAGAGAGAGGTAGGGACACGCAGCCCTATTTATCCAAAAAAGAAATAACAATCAAATGCAAAGATACCTAATCACTAGGCAAAGTCCATAATCATCAATCATGTGCTAATATACACTTTAAACATGCATTCCCTAATGCAATCCATTGAAAGTTGAAGGTAATGGTACCCCATGACTTCAAAAGCACATTAAAGCGTTTTTCAACACTCAAATAAATCGATCCATTTTGTTCGTTTCCTACATTTGAACAATGACCCCAATTCAACACTTGAACTAAATTTAACCTACATCCAATTCATTCAACACTTGAACAAATAACCCCTTTATTCAACTTTTGAACAAATCTGATTCAACATCTTGAATCATGAACCCGATTCAACTTCTTGAATCATAAACCTTATTTATTTCTCCAACTGGTTCAACTCCTTGAACCATTATCCCGATTCAACTTTTGAATTGTAATTTTTCCAAAAGGACGTTTTTGTCGAAAATTATCTCTTAAGTAATTTCAACATGGTTTTTCAAAATCCATGATTCTAGAAATTTTAAAGTTGAACGGTTCAATTTTAACTCGTGCATTTCTATTTCAAACACATAAGAGTAGCAGGTTCAAACTCGTGGCAAAACCATACAAGAAAGGGAAATGAACAAGGCACCAATGTTCCTAACATCGCTTAATGTCATCAGTCATCACGCTATGCACATTTCACGCCACACGCCGTGAGGGTTCAAAACCCCACTGTTGCCTTCACGTCGAAACGTCGCAACGTTGGCATGTCTTTACGTCGCGATGTGGTGTCGCGACATTGGAATGTCGTCACGTCGTGACGTTGGGAGTGTTTGACTCAAACATCATGTCAAGTCACTTCACGTCATATCACATCACGTCATGTCATGTCACGTCATGTCATGTCGCGAACACGAAACGCCGTGGACGCTCGGTTCTCGATGATCATCGCCACGACGTCGACACGAACGCCAATGACGTCAGACATGAACGTCGTGACGTCAGCCGGGTTTTCCAAATGATTTAAAAGTTGCAAAACCACACTGGGACTTACTCAATTTCCAAGTTGTTCCTTCCTTCATATTAACCATCCTAGATCATCTCATGACCATATACATAAAGAACAACACCGATCTAAACCTTTTCATACCAAAAATCCTTCATTCAAAACTTCTGAAAACATAGGTACCAAAAACCTCAACAATAAATCGATTTTGATGCATTGGCTGTTGCTGCTCCGATACCACCGGCTGGTTTCGTGGGTGGCAACACTGCCAATACAGCTGAAAACAAAAAAATCCCAACAAAACCCATCCAAGACCCCCTCAGTATCAAACTTGGCTCTACAACAAAGAGAAGGGTATAGGATTACTTTGTGTCGGTTCCAAAACTGAGCTAGTGGTTGGGCAACTTTAGACCGAAGCGAATCAAGTCCTAGGTTCACCTCTAATGGTATCTACACGAAGAGTGGAGCCGACAACCTCCAAGGCAACGGTCTTGGAAAAGGTCCCGATGCTAGCCAAGTCCCGATCCAAAGAGGGGAAGCTGAAACCTGGTTCTCAAACCTAGAACACCTTCTCGAGATGAGAGAACTAAACAGCTTTTCTCATGAACTCTCTTGTCTCAAAGAGTCATCATCCTATTAGGGTTTCCATAACATTCCTTTTATAGGAAAACCTTATCCTATGAAATCACCAAAATGCCCCTCACCCTAAGTGATGATAGGTTACACGCATCCCCATGTGTTATGGCGAGTTCCCTCACGACCCTAAGCCGAGGTGCAAGCCCAAGCCTATTATCTCTATAAGTGAGGGCTTTCGAACCCGGGATTCCACTAATCCCGTGACATTTCATTCATGAGAATTAACTCCCTCATATTTGGATTACATCCAAACTGCTTTATATCGCTCTATACCTTCTAAGCGTGTGACCCATTAGGTTCTCAAGCATAGCTTACCACTGATTCAACTATTGAATTAAGCAAGTCAAGATTAGTATCTAAAAACACATCATGACCCCCAATTGACTGGAGAGTTAGTGGTCTGACTGCATACCCTTCCCATAGACAAATACCGTGCAATTCATCCTTTTACCAATCTATACCCTACTTGTCTGTGAGTACTTATTAAATGCGTAGCTCCCACTAGACCTGGGCTATGCACACTTAGCCCAAGTGATATTTAATCTTGTCCCCGATTCACCAACCGTTATGCACTTGAAGACACCGCTTAAGGTGCATTTTCACCTGGGCTGCAGATTCGAGTACGATTCCGACAAGAGGCCTTAGGTATACCTCTATCGAGTGATGAATCTTTGTCAAGTTACCAATTACCTCTCGAACACCTCAAACTATACCCAATCCTCGTCCAATGAGCGACCCCCTCAGAGGCAACATGGATTGAGGTCAGCACAGATCAACATCCAAGATATCCTCGATCACCTCAAGTCTGGACAGGTGCACCATTGCTAAGGATGAGACAATCATCTACATTAAATAGATGATCCATATGATTGTCCTAATATAGGTTTTCGATTTACTTAGCCATCTAGCTAGCATCCACACGCCAACTCCGACGACTCCATGATCACGGCTTATAAGATCTAACGCTTGATCCAATCAAGGAGTATGACATGTGTTAGCTGTCCCGTTCTGATCAACAATGTCCGGGCCTTGTTGACTTCTATGACTAGGATAATTTAATACCAACATAATCGCACATGATAGGAATCTTATTATCATGATCCCATCATGATTTCTTCATGCTAAGTGTTATATATCATGGATTTCATTAATTGATTAAAGATCTATATCAATTCAATATGAATATCAAATTAATGAAGAAGCCTTCATATTAAATAATATGTTGTGCGCATAAATGAGTGCTAATGGCTTATTGCCTTTAGAGCACTTCTCTAACAATAGTTAAGGTGAGATTTTGCTTAAGTTTCATGAGTCAAGACATTAACTTTGAATCAATCAAGAAGAGGGGGTGGTCCCTCTTCATAGATACGTTTTCTTTGTTGTATTGAAGAAGACTATTGATCATATTCTAAAAAAATTGCTCTATGCTAGAGTTTTGTGGGAGTTATTTTTCACCCTTTTTGGTGTGATGTGGGTCCTCCCTTCAATAGTTAGAGAGACCCTTCTCAGGTGGCATGGTTCTTTGTGGCGTTGAAATGTGTGAAAGGTTTGGAGGACTGCTCATTTGTATCTCTTTTGGATGATTTAGAAGGAAAAAATATAATTGCTTTTCAAAATCTAAAGGATGAAAAATTCTTTCGTTTGTAATTTTTGGTCTTGAATTATATTGTTTATAGTTGTAGGTCATTCACCTTTACTCAACTCTTGGTTGGGTTTTAGATAAGAGCAGGTGGGAATTTTGTATGTCCTCTCTTTTTGAGCTGTTAGTCCTATGTTGTGTGCTCTGGTGTGCTTTGGTTGTGGGCCTATGGGTGCTCTTATTTTCTTATGTATATATTTTTTTGTGCTTTTAAAATTGTAAGAAACAATTGAGTGGGAGGTTCTGACTTGGTTGATTACTAGCTGATTTGCCGGACCGCACTAGCTTTGTAGTATGTGGTCTCACTTCACTCTTGTACTGTAAAGGCCCAATTCAAATTTCTTTAGTATACATCCTGTAACTCCACTTTTCTGGTACCCGTGGGGTGTGAGTGCACTTTGAGCTTGCTTTGTTCTTTATTACTAATATTCATCAGGGGTCTTGATATTATTGATCAATTATGCTTGCTACTTCTTGAGTTGATTTTTAGTATTAAAATTGTTATTTTTCTGCATGGCAGGGTACAATAGTTACAGATGATCGCAATGCTACCTACTGTGTTTACAACTCAGATGTTGCCACTGGCTATGGGGTGGGCGGATTCTTGTTCCTTCTGACAAGTGAATCACTACTCATGGGTGTGACAAAATGCATGTGTTTTGGGAGACCTTTAGCTCCTGGTGGAAATCGGGCTTGGTCCATCATCTATTTTGTCTCATCATGGTGAGAAATCTGACATTGTTAATCATCTTTCCATCCATATGTGATGATAATATTGGATATTTTCTGGGACTTTGCTCTTTTATTCATCACTCGTCAATATTAAACTCTTGATCTATAAGATTAAGCACGTATTTGATTCAAATAAAATTAATGTAATAGTGAATTTTACGTAACTTCATGCAGTACGACTATTTGGGTAATCTGATTGTTGCCCTGGTCTTCTATGCATATTCTTTTTCTTGCAGTTATCCCTTTTCAATTGTTTGTAATAGTAATAAAATCTGATTTTTACGATAAGGTGATATGATCATTGAAAGGGTAATTGTTGGGATATTTTTTGGTCAACCAAATGCAAGGGTTTTTCTGTTTAAAGAACTCTTATAGACTTGACATCTAGATAGATTATGTAATTTACTGTTCTTACCAGCTTCAACTACACTGCAATTTTAAAACTTTGTACTGTTTGTGCATCTGCAGGACGACTTTTCTGGTTGCAGAAGCATGTCTGATTGCAGGTGCAACCAAGAATGCGTATCACACAAAGTACCGAGGAATGATTTACGCCCAGCACTTCTCCTGCGAAACATTGCGGAAGGGTGTTTTTATTGCTGGAGCAGTGTTTGTGGTTGCAACAATGATTCTCAATGTATACTACTACATGTATTTTTCCAAAGCTACTGATTCTCAAGCTGTCCGCAAAGCAAATCGTGCTAGCTCAACTGTTGGAATGACTGGGTATGCATAATTTTGACTAGTTAAGGTCTTAATAGCTTTTGAGTTTTGTTTCTTGACGTTATATGAGTCTGTAATGCCTCTATAATAATAGTATAGAGTAATTCGTGTATCGGACAGAATTGCTATTCAGTGATATCAGGTGTCATTGTGAATACTAATATTTGTTGAAGGCAAGGTAATGTTTGTTGAAAACACAAAGAACATCGCGTTATCTAAAAAGTGTTCTTGTTACCTAAATATAGCGTTTTCTATGTTCTCTTTGTTTTTTATAACAAAAAAAAAAAAAAAAATGAGAACCAAACATGATCTTTCTGTCTTTCATGTTTTTTTTGTTTTTAAGAACAAAAAACAATTTTCAAAAATAGGAACAAATAGAAACCTAGCATGCACTTATGTTCTCTTTTTCTTGATACCGAGTTTGCATCTCAGATGAGAAAAGAAAAGTACTGAATGCTCTTGTTTAATTAGTTAAACAAAATTCACAAGAAAAGAAATGTAATGGAGTTATTAGTTCTATCTTTAAGTAACTACACAAAAATGCTAGTGAAAATTGAAGAGGGTAAATGGGAAGCACAAAAGAAAATTTATTATAGATAACTATATTCCATTTTTCACTCTACGAGTCTATCTCTATCTGCACTCAAAGGTGGAGCAAAGATGCTTGTTGCGATCGCGCATCTACAGCTATCATAGTCCTTTTGATTTTGGTAGTGTAGGCAAACACAAACAAGAATCCATGCCCGGCGATTTCAGGGATTATGATTGTTACTTTTAAAAGGTATAGAAGATGCCGAGATGACTTGTACCGTATCCATATGTGAGACAAGGGTAAACAAACTTTTGAAAAAAATGAAACGATCCAGCAGTGTATGGCATGGCATGTACCGGAAAACTTCCAGGAATCCTCTTAAATCATTTCTAGCTCTTAAAATTTCTTGTTTCATAACTAGTCTGAAAAAGTCTATAAAATTGAGGCCAGTGTCAGGGTGAATTGTCAGCCGAAAGATTGGCACACATCCCTGATACCATGTCAATTCCACAAGTCTATGCTAGCATCTAATTTCAATGTTTCTCTGGGTCTGGGACGCCAAACCCATAGGCAAAAGAAGTTGGCTCCCATAGAAACAGTAAATCAACAAAATCCAATTTGTTTAAAAGTATCATAGACTGAAAAGTTTAAAAGAAAAAGAGAGCGCCATTTCTATTTTGGCTGTTTTTATTGTTCTTTGGGGTGAAGTTTTTAAACTAAATGTTCCATGAAACCTCGCTGTAGAATCCTAATTGATAATATCCTTCAAATTGAAGTAACTCAATTTTCCTTTCACCTAAAATAAGGTTTGTTTTGATTATTTTGGAGTAGGTCCTATTTAATATATTCAGCAATTTGACAATGACAAATTAGCCAAGTTAGCAAGTGTGCATACAAAGCAACCCAATTGAATATCTACCCATATAAATAAGTCTACTTTTTTGTTTCTTGTTTTTTTTCAAGACATTCGCTAAGCATTTGAACTGACTTGTTGTACTTCACATAAAGCATTAGAAGTTTTTGCAAGATAGAGCAGCAATAAGGGGCAGATGGATCAAAAGTGATGGAGAATGCAGAAAAGCAAGAGAGAGGAAGGCAAAAAAGAAGAAAGAAAAAAGGAAAAATGCAGGAGACAGTGGGAGCATTTAAATGGAGAGAAGCGAAGAAGAGTATGGCAAGGAGAAAGAGGCAAAATGAGGAGTAAAGGCAGAAGAAGCCAGTAAAGGACACCCAAGGTCATGAAAAGATACAAGCAGAAAAAGATGAAAATAGAGTACAAAGTCCAAGTAGAAGCTAAAAAGATTTGAACTTTATTGCAAGCAGAGGATCAGATAGGCTTTTTTAGACTGGGGTTTGCTGCCATTTTCCTTTTCAGGGACAGTCCCAAACAAAACCCACTTTTATTTATTTCCCATTTTCTTTTCTTTTCTTTACTTTTTTTATTTTTTCCCCATCCCTCTTTTTTATTTTTACCCATTGTGGGACGAGGACGAAAGTCACATTACACTGCTCCCCCATGGTTCAAAGTTCAAACTCTGATAATCATAAAAAGTCGATTTTCCCATATCATAATCCGTGTAGTCCACGGCCACGCTGTATCAACCAGCCCCAGTCCCCATCCCCACAAAATTAAAATCACCCCCTTACTTTCATCTAAAATTACCAGCACCCCCTTCTCTTTAGAATTTAGGGTCATTAGGTTTATGATCAGCGAACATGGACATGACTCTTCATTGAACACTGGCCGTACCTTGTTGTAATTTTGTTATTTGCATGTATTCTAAATTTAATATTATTATATAAAATTCAAAATTATGACCGATTTGCATTGCATGCGCCATGCAGTGGTGGGTACCTCGCCCAAATTCCGGGGTCCTCAATACTAATCATGTTCTAAATTTATGTAAGCTAGTGGATCGTGGGCTATTGGCAGCCTGGCAACAGAACACAAGGCTAGCTCATGTCTTCCTTCTATTATTATCATTATTATTCGTTTGGTTAGGTAGGCTATTTACTCTCGGTCTTTCATCTTTCCCGACTTGGGGTTAGAGCCTTTTTCTTTTTCTTGGGAATTTTGTGTTTCAATTTATTGATGTTTGAATAATTATAAAAAAAGACATAAAATAAAATATGTAAAATATAGGATTCTAAAAATAATTATATTTCAAATATAAAAATATCTAGATATTATCATAATAAAATAAGTTATATGTATTATAATGATACTATTCATTACCTTAGTATCTAAAATATTAAAATGATATTTATAATTTATCAAGATAGTTTTAGATATAATAATACATAAAACATAGTTATTTTCAATAAAATCGTATTAAATCATATATTTTATATTTTCTTTGTTATTATTCCCAAAACACAAGTTTCGTTGTTTTTTTTTTTTAAATATAAAAAAAGAATGAAAAAGAGTAAAAACCTTTTTGTTTTTCTGGGTTGTAGAAACAAGAAAAAGAGAGAGAGAGAGAGAGTAGGGTTTTAAGTCTACAGGAGTGGCATCAAATTGATACCTAGATAGTACTGGGCCAATTGTCACATTTCCTGTTACGTAATGTCAACAAACAAAGTCTCCAACAGCGTGGCGAGATTCTCGGCCACCTCACCTTAATTTAATCCATTCTAACATGTTATGTACACAAATTAATGTTGCGCGTGTCTCAATTCCTCCATTACATATATTATAACTCATGAAAATTCAAAATTCAAAATATATCTATCTATATTATGTTGCTTAATTCTCACACCTGCCAATTAAAAATAATTTTCATTTAGAGCTAGAAAATTCCTGCCTTTCTATTTTTGTATTTCCATTCCACAGACCAAGTAACATGAAGCGCGTGGGTCTGTTTTCTCTTGGCTACTTAATTTTATCACCGACATGCAAGCTGAAAGCAACGCAGTGAATAGTGATTGGTGGTGAGTGGCAGTAGAGTAAATTCGACTGTAAAGGGAGGGTGAAATGGTAAAAGAGTAAGGGTAGAAGTAGAATAAGAGTAGTCCTATTTCTGTTTATCTCATCACGTGGGCCCATAAAAGACTGCATGGCCCATGAGACTCTTACTCTCTATCATCTGCCTGCCTGGGTTGCTTCCTTCTGCGACACAAACACACAGAAAAAGAGGGGGAAAGCCATTGTCCTGAAAACACAACAATTTCACCCCCCCCAAAATTTTTCTGCTGTTTCAACAGAGAGAGAAAGAGAGTGATTGTCGAACTTTATGTTGGTTTTCCAGCGATGTCGTTTGTAAGCCGCAGGAGAATCATGTTCTCTTCTCTGGTGATTCTGTTTATCATCTCGCTCCTCCATATTTGGCTCTGCCAAGCTGGGGCGATGCGGATTTTTCCCGGAAGCGCCGTCGGAGAAGAGAAAGAGAGACATCTAATGAAGCCCAGGAAGAGCAATGGGGATTCGTTCCGCAAGTTCTTCAAGGGAAGATCTTTTGGTTTTAACCGAACCGGAAAAGGATTTGACGACGACAAAAGAACAGTACCCAGTTGCCCAGATCCTCTTCACAACAAGTAGAATTATTTCCTCTCTAATTTCTTTTCTTTTCTTTTGTTTTTTCCTTTTTGGTTTTTTTTTTCAGCTTATATCCAAAATACCCGCGTTTTTCTTATTATTTTTGATAGGATGTTAATGGATTTACGTAATTTTAGGCAGAAAACCGGGGTATTTTGGTCTTAAGTGTTTTCCAAGAATGGAGGACTAAGAAAAGATTAAAAAAAAAAAAAAAAGGGCGATCATGATGTGTATAGAAGCTGAGATTTTGGCTCTACAGTACTGATCAATATTGTGACTTTTTATTGCTTCAATCTCCCTACTTAATCTCTTCATTAATCTTTCTAGTTTTAAAAATGGAGAAGAAAAAAAAAGAAAGAGTGGGAGCAATGCACTAGATGCAGAGAGACTGTCTCAGTACCCAGTTTTAGAGGTGATGAGGAACGCAGGAAGCTTGTTGCTGTAATTTGTTTCAAAGCAGTATGGATCAGTATTGACTTTTTTGACAATTCAAAACCCCAGCTTGCAATTGTGGAAACCCTTGTTGTGTTTTTCTTTGTTTAATTTTGCTTTCCATTATTGCAGTGTTGTACCTCATTTTCCCATAACAAGTAAAATCTGATTGTTCATCTGTCTTTTCCCTTGTTAATTAATTTATTTTTATCTTATCTTCTTCAACCCGAATTCGCTACTCTTCAACAACTAACTTCAGTCAGGTATGATGATAGCCGTGTGACGCATAGACTAAATAGCATAACCAATGAAACAGTTCATTCATGTCTTCATCAAATCAATAATTCATAAGAACTTGAAGTTGAGATTCCACAATACAGTTACACAATTCAGGAGTTTGATTTTTCTTTTTTTAAGAAAATTGATTCTGACTATTCAAAATTTAACATTTTCCACTGTTTATATCCCAGCATGTTTGTCTCTATTACAAGGATAAAAAAGCACAGAGAGACAAAAATATAGAAGAGAGAGAGAGAGAGTCTGTGAGGATCATACAGAAGTCATCTATTGAAGGTAATACATTCTTCTACACTATATATATATATATAGTATATATAAAAGTGATAATGCCCTTAAAGGTTTATGGTGAAAAAGGTGCAGAGGAAAGTGAAGGTGTGGTTTAACAGAAAGATAGAAAAGCAGAGAGTCCAATGTGGAAAGCAATATATAAAGAAGTTAAAAAAAGTACAGATAAGATATAATATATATATATATAGCTGGTGTTTTGTTGGGTAGTGGTTTGATTTGAATCTAATTTAACTCCCTTCAGTATTTCTGTAACATGGTATAATTTTAAGGTCGTCATCATGATTCATGATTCATGATTTGTGATATTGGTGTAATGTCTATTTAATTCTTGGGAGGTGTGGTCCTCCCAACTCCCAAGTCCTCCCAATTGTATACAAATTGCAGAAAAAGGCTAACAAATTAAAGAGGAAGAATGTAGTCCTGTGTTGACAGCAACATTCCCTGACCCTGCCCCCTTTCCTCCCTTCCACTTGCCCATTAACTCCTTTTTAGATATTGGGGCTGGGCTGCACATGCGTGGTGGGCTAGGGCTACTGGCCCAACTCCAGCTCCAACCATAACTCAGATGTTGCCTCTGGGCCCAACATGTACATACAGAGACACAGATACAATATACATGGGAACAAATTACAACAAATATATATATGTATATATATTATTGGATTTTTCATTGTTTTGAATCAAATTCAATTTTGCTTTAATTTGGAAGCGTTCACATAATGGGTTTTAATACCTTTTTAATCATATTGATTTTCCCTTTTGCTTAAAGTGAAACTGTCTTCCTTCCTTTTAATCTGGTCCGTTCAACTTTTTTGAAGTTTATATATAAAGAGTTAGGATCTTCTCTGAAGTACACGCTCAAAAACTCCATCCAAGATTGTTTTTCTGTCTTTTTCCTTATCCCTCCCCAGTGATAGAATAACATTGTCACAGTTCATCAGAGTAATATCAAGGGGTGTTCTAATTCGTTCCAGTAGTATCAAGGTCCAATTGTGCTGTTGATACATCGTGCTTTTATCTTATATAAAACACTGCCATTTTCAAGACAATGATGACGACCTTACGAGATCGTAATCTCGCGCCCGGGCCGATTCAATTTCTGATCAGATCTGCTATTTTCTAATGAATTTTTCTTGTACTTTCTTCCTCCTCTTTATTTTTGTAAATTTGTTTCATATATTTACTATCGGAGTAACAATCTTAAAACATACCTCATAAGGAAGAAAATATAAAAATAAAATGATCTAATATGAGAAGAAGATAGTCAATGTTCAGAAAAGGGAAAAACGAGATCTCACTCTTCCCTAAGGCCGAGAAGAAACACAAAAAAAAAAAAAAAAAAAAAGGAAAAGGGAAAGAGACCAAAAAGGAATAGGTTGCAAAAAAACTTTTTTAATGATTGAAACTGCTTTTAAATTTGTCCAAAAAGGAAGAAGGTTGATTTTTTAAATTTGTCCAACTTTTTTTTAAAATGTAAAATACCTTTCTCTCTCAAAGGGGGAGTTTCGGCCTTTGTTGGAAAAACAAATCTAGTTATTTGTTTTGGATAAAATTTTGTTAGAAAAAAGAAAACTATATATATTCCAAAATACGGAAAAGATAAAATGTTTTTTTTTTTAAATCGACTTTGATAAAAGGTCCTTTTAAGGGGAAAAAACTAAAAGGTAAAAAAAAAGGTTTCTGTTTTATTAGTAAAAAAGCGCCAAACAAACAAGTGGTTGGAAAAAGGTTTTTTTTTTTATAAAGTTACAAGTGGCTTGTTGGTTTATTAAAAAATTGCATTCGTAAGTGGTTTCAACCCATTTACCTAAGATTCAAAAATGAAATGCTTCTACCATTATATTACATGCTTAATTGTGCTTTTTTTTGCAAGGAATATATGATAAGGAAATAACCATTTAGGCTAAACTTTTATGATATAGAGAAGTTTTGTCTAAGGAGTTTGGATTTTGCTGGACCATTTCAGGATCTCCAATATTTCCTATGAATCGAATATCCAGTTTGCGGGGTTTCTATAAATTTACCTACTTTTCTTAATACTAAGTATACATTATTTTCACCATTCAAAGAATTGGTTTTGAGAATAAAAATTTAACACATTTTTTACAATTTTGAAGAGAAATGGAATTTGATTCCAATAATACTATTCCAGTTGCATTTGCCCAAGTGGCAACCCCTACTGTGGCACAAGTGCTAATGATGCTTATTGCTGTATCTATCTCTATCTCTCTTGGAGAAAAGCTAGAGAAGTTCAATGGACTAAACTTTAAATAGTGTAATGTGTAAGATGCTGCTCTACCCGACCACCTCAATCTGCATGGTATTTTTGACCAAGATAATTACTAAGCTCAAAGAATATGAGCATGATATCCAAGTCATTAGTGTTGTGAATGCTTAGAAACATTATAACTTTCTATGCAGAAACTCTGTCATGAATACTTTGATCGATTCTTTATACAATGTGTATTCAGATAAGAAATCAGCCAAGGAGCTATGGGAATCACTAGACCGAAAATATATAACCGAGGATGCTAGGGCCAAGAATTTTATCATGGGCCGTTTCCTCGATTATAAAATGGTAGATTTTAAGATTGTGGTTAGTCAAGTCTAAGAACTTCATGTAATCCTCCATGAAATAAATGCTAAGGGAATGATGCTGAGCGAAACTTTTCAAGTTGCAGCTATAATTGAGAAGCTGCCTCATGCTTGGAAAGACTTCAAGAATTACTTCAAGCATAAGAGAAAGGAGATTCAGCATTGAAGATCTGATTATTAGACTTTGCATCGAAGAAGACAATAGGGGATTTAAGAAGAAATGGCACACACCGGAAGTGAGTTTATGTTAACTTTATGAATGCTACCAAAGTTCCAAGTTCAAGAAAGCTAGCAACAAAGGGAAAGTGTAACACTCCAAATTATACCCTAATAGTTTTATGATATGTTTAAAGTATAATAAAAGTCAAATTTGTATTTTTCCAAAATTTGATAGTTAAGTGGGAAAAAGGATATAACGAGAATTATTAAAGAAGTAAAGAGGATAATGGTAAATTGTCAAATTAGTGACTTAAGTGACATTAAGTTAAAAGGTTGTGTGTTATGGTATAATTTTGATAAGTTGATTTGCAAATTGAAGAAAGATGGAGGATTAAATGGCAAAAGGGAAACGTTGAGCCAGATCCCTTATGACAACAAATTGTCTTATGGAAGAAGACATTCTCCATTTTGTTTGGCTTGGGAGTCTAGGGAATATGGTTTTGTGGGAGAAGAGCCAATTTTTGGTTTGATTTCTTTCAATTTCTTGGTTCTACTAGTTCAAGTAAAGTGAAGAAAAGGAGGGCTAGGTTAAAGTCTTCAAGATAATTCAAGGTTAGGAAAAACCCTAACTCTTCCCATGTTTGGGATCTTTTTATTGGTTTGATGTTTGTTTTGATCTTGTTTTGGTTATGATGTTGAATTGATGGTGTAATTGTGATATGATTTGATTGTGGCCATTAATAAGGAGTAAAGATGTGTGAATCGTGTATGTGTGTTTAAGGGGGAAACTTTATCAAAAATTTCATTAGACTGACTGTGTTTCTTTGCCATACCTTATTTAAAAACTCCTATTTATATATTTAAATTGTAGCTGGAAATGAACATTTCAAAAGATGCATGAGAAATATAATAAGTAAGAATCTCGACTAAGAGTACAACATGAATATTGATAAGACCAATGTAATTTGCTCTGAAACACATATAATTGTAGACTTGCTTAAGACCGGATAGTGAATGAATAGGCATGTCTGTTTAGTGCTTCGACACTCTTGTCTAATGCGATGACACTTATGTTTCGTGTGACAAACACGTCTGATTAGTGCTACGACACTCCTTTATAGTGCAACGACACTCCTTCATAGTGCTACGACACTCTTGTTTTGTGTTGTAAGCATGTATGTTCAGTGCTTCGGCACTTATGTTCAATATTATATCGTACCTTTGAGTACCTATTGTGTTGCGCTCCTCTCATTCATTGTTACTGGTCTATGCACGCAAACATTTATATGATAAGTATCTGAATAATGAACCATAAGAAAACAAAAGCAATCAACCTTGATGCTAAGGCATATCTTAATTATGTCCTGTAGTGTACCTACGGGTACCTTCTGATATAAAACTTTTGTTATGTACTCATATGGGAGATTGAACATTATGATATGCGAATTATTTTACATGTATACTGTAATTGATGAACACCACAAGAGGTCACATAGGTTATCTATTTTCCTACTAAGCTTGAAGCTTAGCAAGTGTGTTTCATCCGTGTAGGTACTGAAGAAATTGTTTGAGACATCCCACATTCACCAAGGCCAACACAACATTAGGTGTCTCCTTTATGTGGGTTCGTTGCCCCATATCTTTTGTAATAGTAAACGTAAATGTAATATTTTGTTATTGTGAAACTTGTAAGTAGATAAGTTGTCAGGGACTCAACCATAGTTGTACATGACATTTTAAACACCACTATAGTGATAGTTCCATAAGTTAAGATTTGTAGTCTAGAATTTTCATAATTCTGGCTTTTGATACAAGTTTTTGTCAATTATGAATTTATGCTCGAAGTGGGCCCACTAATGATAAGAAATCAGCTTTATAAGTCTTAGTCCCGTGTGGCGTCCCCTCTCCTGTTGCAACTAGGGGAAGGGGCATCACAGAAAGACAGTAAGTTGGGACCAAAAGGGTAATCTCTAAGAAACATAAATTCCAAGGGAAATGCTTCAATTGTGGGAAGCAAGGTTACAAATCTTCGGATTGCAGACTGCCAAAGAGGAATAAACCTAAGGAAGCCAATGTGGTTGATGGAATCACCAAGGATGCGTCTAGCATTGACCTCACAACAGTAATCTTTGAGGTGAACTTGGTGGGATCCAATCCCAAGGAATGGTGGATTGACACGAGTGCTACTCGTCATGTGTGCTTAGACAAGAAGATGTTCTCCACCTTCAACCAAATTGAGATCAGGGAAAAGGTACCAGGGGAACTTCGCTACTCGTAAATCAAAGGCTTAAGGAAAAGTGGTCCTGAAGATGACATATGGGAAGGAATCGACTCAATTAATGTATCAGATGTAAACGAAATACGCAAAGAACTTAATGCGTTCATTGTCGTAATAGTCGTGGATTTCTTGTATTGGTGTTTGAGTCAAATAAATTTGTTTTATCAAAGAGCGGAATGTATGTTGGAAAAGGGTATATGAGTGATGGCATGTGAAAACTTAATGCATTGACTATCATTAAGTCATAAATGAATAAAGCTAGTATTTCTACTTATATTCTTGGATCGTCTAATTTATGGCATGGTAGATTAGAACATGTTAATTATGATACATTACGTAGATTAATTAACTTAAATCATATACTAACATTCCAAATTGAGCGAAACATAAGTGTGAAAAACATGTGTTGAGGCAAACTGACTGTGTCATTTTTCGTAGTTGTTGAAAGACACATTGAACCTCGACTTAATCCATAAAATGATACATGGATTTGAAATTTGTACAAACAAGATGTTGTAATAAATATTTTATTACCTTTGTTGATGATAGCACCAAGAACTGTTATGTGTACTTACTCAAAAGTAAGAATGAGGTGATAAAGAAATTTGTTCTCTACAAAAACGAGGTTGAGAATCAACTCAACAAGAACATTATATTGCTAAGAAGTGATTGAGGTGAGTATGAATGACCATTTATTGATGTTTGTGCCCAATATGAGATTATATATGAAACCACAACACCTTATTCACCTCAATCCAATGGAGTGGTTGAGCGAAAGAATCGCATTCTAAAGGAAATGATGAATGCAATGTTGATAAGTTTTAGTCTACTACAAAACATGTGGGGAGAAGCCATTTTGTCTACTAATTACCTTTTGAATAAGGTACCTAAAAAGAAAGCAAAGAATACTCCGTATGAGTTATGGAGAGGACGACAATCATCCTATCAATACTTGTGAATGTGGGGATGTCTAGCCAAAGTGGTAGTTCCTCCACCTAAAAAAGGTGAAAATAGGTTCTATAATTGTTGATTGCATTTTCATTGGTTATGCACATAGCATTTGCTATTGATTTCTTGTCCACGAGTCGAATATCCCAGATATTCACAAGAACACGATAATGGAATCGAGGAATGGATCATTATTTGAATATGTGTTTCATGTAAATCTAAAGATGAGCCAAACTCATCGAAATGAGTGCTTGAGACTATTAATGAAAATAGTCAAGATCAAGATGGTGAGGTAGAACCCAGATGCAACAAAAGATCAAGGATAGAAAAATCTTTTAGTCTAGATTTTTTTAACTATGTGCTTGAAGGGGAACCTCGAACTTTCAAGGAGGCAGTGAACTCTACAGAGGGTCTCATATGGATATAGGTTATTAAGAGTGAAATTGATTCCATATTGCATAATTATACTTGGGAACTAGTGGATCTTTCACCAGGTTGTAAACCTCTAAGTCCCAAATGGGTGTTTAAGAGGAAAAGGAAAGTAGATGGATCAATTGACAAGTCCAAAGCAAGACTTGTGATCAAAGACTACAAACAAACTGAAGGCTTTGACAACTTTGACACATATTCTTCAATGACGAGAATAAATTCTATAAGGATGGTGCTTGTGATTTCTACCTTGAGAAACCTTGAAGTACATCAAATGGATGTGAAGATAGTGTTTCTTAATGGAGATTTAGATGAAGAAATCTACATGGAGCAACCTAAGGGGTTTTCTGCACCGGGACAAGGAAAGAAAGTATGTAAATTAGTAAAATCATTGCATGGATTAAAACAAGCACTGAAATAATGACATGAGCAATTTGGCAACATTATGATGTCACATGGATTCAAAATCAATGAATGTGACAAGTGTGTTTATGTCAAAGAGGTGGAACATGGATATATCATTTTACGCCAGATGTGTAATGCATATGCCATTGCCGAGCAGCGGATGAGCAAGATGATTATATCTACCAAGAACATGTTGAATTCTAGGTTTGACATGAAAGACATGGGACTTACTGATGTTATATTGGGAATAAAACTCATAAGAACATCATATGGCACTACTAAAAATAACCAGATTACCGACCTAAAAATTGGTCTGTACCATCGACCAAATCACTAATTACTGGGGAGACTAAAAAGGGGTTTGGCCAAAAGAAAATTTCCGACCAAAGACTGACATATTTATCACTAAATAATTTTGGTCGAAATTGTCTCAGAATTAGGAGGGAATTAGTGCCAAAAAATTGCCGACCACCACCTAATTAAGTAACTAATTACAAAAATAAATTACCATGAAAATGATCGTAAATAGGTGACCCAAAAAATTTTTTAATTCACTGTTCTCAAATTGTTGGTCAAAGAATGATCGATAATTAAAAAATAAAAATCAAACATACCATTCCAGAATAAAAAAATATTATTTTAATAATGACCAAATTTTGTTGGTCGGTAAATGGTCGGTAATTAAAAAATAAAAATCAAAAACATGAAATTTGGTCGGTAATAAAAAAAAATTTGATTAATGACCAAATTTGTTGGCCTGTGAATGGCCTAATTAAAAAAATAAAATAAAAACATGAAATTTGGTCAGTAATAAAAATAAAAAATTTGTAATTACCGACCAAATTTGTTGGTCGGTAATTAAAAATAAAAAATAAAAACATGAAATTTGAAACGTTTTTGCCTTTTGGTTTTCCGGGGCTTCCTTCGAGCAAGAAAAGAAGAAGTTTGTGACAAATTTCTAACCTTAACGCCGATCACGCCACCGCCCACCATCGCCGCCGAATACGCCACCGGCCCACCATTATCGGGCCACGATCATGCCACCGGCCCACCATCAACGCCGATCACGCCACCGTCTACACCGACCGCCGCAAGATCCTTCCGCTTCCACCGTCGCTTCCTTCCTATGCGCCTCGCCCTCGTCCGTTCTGCACCACCGCGCTCCTCCGTCTGGGTTCCACCGTCTGTAGGTTTTTGGTTTTACTCGTCGTGCTTTATTTTTTTTTTCTTTGGAGGAATCATAATCACTTGATGAGAAAAAAACTGCAACAATGATGGATGGATTTTTAAGTTGTATTTCCGTGTATTCTCGTTTGCTTCCAAGAAATATGATTTAAAATGAAAAATCTAATTGAGCTATAGTTTTTACAAGTGTGCTAAGTTCACCCTATCATGAGTAAATGTAAACAATGACAAATGGAAGATTCGGTGATTTTAATTTCTTACCATCCGTCAAGTTATTAAGAAAGAAGAGGAAATGAGAGGAATTAATGTTCTTTATATTTTCTCGTTAGTAAAGAATGAAATCATGCATTCAAGACTTAGTATTTATTATTTAAGTCTCTGATGATACTTCTTCCCTATTTATCTTTTTTTTTTTTTCCATAGCAAAAGAATGTTCTTTATTATGTTGTTCTGGTTGGTGTCCTGACAATCGAAACATGAATTTGGGTTTCTTCCTCAAATTTTGTTATGCTAAATATTTCAGTGTGTAAGTGCTTTCTTTAAATATTTACTTTATTCTCCTTTTTCCTTAATTTAGTAGACTGAGAATTTCTTTTCAAAATTATGATGGGGATAAAAGTGAAACTATTCCACTTTATTTGTTCTTTGAATGCACGCACTTGTAAGATAAATTTTGTCTATGATGTTCTTTGGGATCATAAAATATGGCATATGGGGGGGTTTCTCCATTAGATTTTTAGTATGTTGAATATTTATTTTATTCAAATATTCGACTTCAAATGTTGTGGTTCTTGATCACCCTCGTAGGAGTTATCGATTGCAAGGCTAAACCAAATTTGCTCTCATGGTGGGGTGAAACACATGTAGTTGGAAGATATGTTTGTTGTTTTGTCATGCACGAGAAACCCTAGATAAGACTCAAACTTAGAAAGAATAAAGAGAAGAAAGTGGTCCTTTATGATGGTGGGTGGGATGTTAAAATATGGTTTGTATTATTTCCCCACTATGATCAATCTAAAACTTCTCCGTGTTGCATTCTAATATATTTTTTATTTTGTATATAGACCGGTCTATCCGTCTCGTTGAACTCTGCCTAATCTTAAGAACCCCTGGTCAATCTTGCTGAACCTCTAGTGTGTGATCTAGTGTTATTGCTTGATATAAGTAATTTAGAATATTGCCTTATTTCTATGTCAAGTTACTTGCCTAATAGGTAGGTATTACTATTGAAATATCAGTTATCTTGTATCCTTTGATTCAATTCATCATGGTTTCCTCGTCTATTTAATGGGTACATGATAATATGGATCTCAGATAGAATTAGAGTGAGTTCATACTAAGTTAAAAAGCTGCTTGGTCACGGAAATTTATTCAACTAAAATAGAACCCGGAATATGAGCCGCCCACTTTTAGCCCAATTTTAAGAGGGTCCTTTATGGCCCAAATAGAATTAGGGCCTAATTGCCCTGCTGGAATTGGCCTACGGCCTATTTGGGTTAGGGCCGGGTTGGCATGCTTGGCTCGCTTAGCCCGAATTGTTTTTTTTTTATATTTTAAAATTATTAACTTCAAATATAAATTTAAAGCATAAAAATATGCTAAAAATCATGTTATTGGGACATGTCAGATTCGTAGAGCTCCCTGCATTAAAAGGAGACTCGCTCCGATTAAACTCGAGTCTTGAGAAAGGGACTCCAAACGGCCGCGCCTGGCCACCCGACATCCACGAATATTCCGCGAGCTGATTGCCACAACTGAATTTCTAAACATGTAAAAAATATAATCCAAAGATTTGGTTTATACTTTCTTTTATTTTTTTTGAAGATAAATTAAAATACTTATTTTACATGTTTATTGAAGTAGAGGCGAGGAATGTTAGTCGCGACTCAAGCTTATTCCTACCACTTCAGTTCATGTAATGGTAACATGTAGTTCTCATTCATTACCTAATTTGATACGAACTGACGGTATGAGGTCACGATGGCAAGGAGAAGATGCCCGTCTTATGGCGCTTTCTGCCTGTCGACATCATCATTCTACCTCGCAGATAGACGACCGCATTATGAAGCCCATTTTCGTGGACTATTTTCGAATTTGTTCTCGACGATGGAGGACTTTCAGACGCGATGCGAATGCGACATTATCATTGGGCCGGGAGCACCGAGCGACGCATGATCGAATTATGAGGATGATGTGGATGAGTTGCGCCTGCGTTGACCGGGCTTACAAAGAAGTGTCGTGGAAAGGCACCGCAATTAACCCCGACGATCTACCTGATTGCTCGGGCGTAACGCCCAACATGATCTACCTGGAAGACCTACAAAGATCACCCGCAAAGAACCGCATCGATTAGCACCGCAGTATGTTCCACCCCCAAGCATCGCACACATCTCACCATACTCATTCGTGATACATCCAGCATCAATGATTTGATGACACTAGGTCGATGATTGAGTGTATTACACACTTTTTTTTTTATGTCTTATACTTGATTTTAATTCATGTTTTTATTTTCTTGACTTATTTTACTATATATATGATATATATTAGTTTGCTTGTTTTAAAATATTTTTACTTTCTTTATATAATATGCATGCACTATTGTACTTTTCTTCGTTTCGTATCTTAATATATATATATATATATATATAAAGAGAGAGAAGATATATATATATATATATATATATATATATATATATATATATATATATATATATATATATATAAAAGCAAGATATCAAACTCAAAATGGCAAAAAAATTTAAAATTATTTTGGTCGACTAAATATAATCAAAACAATCATTAAAATTTTTTAATATCATTGGTCGGCAAATGGCTCCAAATGGTTTAGAATTACCAATTATTTGAGATCATTTCATCGACCAAATTCTTTCGGTCGGTAAATGGTCGGTAAATGGTCTAAAATAGCCTAAATGGTTTGTCGCAATGGTTTAAATGGCTCAGAATTTTACCACCAATTGATTTTTGTCAAGGGGAAATAATTACCGACCGGAAAATTACGACTAAATAATTTTATCAGAATGGCCTGTGAATGGGCTATCGACCAAAAAAATAATCGCGACGACCAAAAAATCGAGTAGTTAAACCAATAATCCCGGTTCAAGCATCGTAAGAAGAGAGTACTTAAGTACTACTGTGCTTTGCTCGTGATTATGGGGCTACACTATACAAGATATCCTATTATAATTTGAAGGTTATGAATGACAAACCGATATCAAAATGTTAAAGACTCCAAAATCCCATAGTGGTTATGTGTTTACACTGTGTGAGCAAATAACTTCATGGAAGTCCTCAAAACAAACGATTATTGCTAAATCCACAATGGAATATGAGTTTATAGCACTAGACAAATGTGGGGAAGAGGTTAAATGGCTACGCCACTTCTTAGAGGATATATCAAGATGACCAAGGCCTATGCCTCCAATATGCATACATTGTGATAGTCAATATGCTATTGGTAGAGCATAAAGCAGTATATACAATGGTAAGTCTAAACATATTCGTCCTAGACACAATACCACTAGACACCACTCAAACTAAAGCTATCTCTGCATTATTTAAAAATCTACAAGGATGACATCATGATTCATTAACTAAAATCTGCTAAATGTAGAGTTATTATAGAAATCATCGGCTGAATGACTAAGCTTCCATAAATGAATAAGTTAATACAACTGATACCCAACCTAACCGACCCATCCCAGCATCTAAGTCTGGGTGCGACAACTAAATCAGAAAAACTTTGATTCGATCACCGCTGCATCTTCCCTTCTCCATTTGCATTTAAACAAATGGGACACTATACGGAAGATGTCACGCTTTAATAATCTCCTATGATCGAAAGAGTAACATGAGTTACTCCCAATTTAAGAGCATCATCTACGAAGAGAAGTAGGCCAAGCCACAGTAATCGATTGCGCATAATTCCTATTAAACTCTCATAACTGTACTACCACAAAACGACATAAAATGACTGTAAATGTTATAAGATTCACACAGAAGGTATGTCAATCTATACCAAAATAAAAAACAAAACGATCTACGATATCAAGGCTTCACTGCTTATTAGTGTAGCAAACATACTTTTACAAGCAGGCGCTCGCGCCGCAACACTCACTCCTTCTACTAAGTGCTAAGCATCAGACTCTCATCACTGATATAATATTTTTGTCTAGTTTTTAAAATAATTTCATTCATGTGAGGGATTGTTGGATTTTTTCTATCCATTTTGAATGAAATTCAATTTTTCTTTTAATGGAAACATCTTATATAATGGGTTTTAATACCTTTTATAAATCTTCATATTGATTTCCCATTCGTTTATGAAATCACAAAGACTTTAATTCATTCCTCCTTTCATCTCGGGCTACCAACTTTTCCTCAAGCTTTATATATGCAGTTGTGATCTTCTCCGAGGCACACCCCGCAACTCCACCTGCATTGCTTTCCTCCGTCTTCTCTCCCTCGTCCTCCCTAGTGATGAGCAACATTGTTCCAGAAGTTCGCCGCAGTTAAATATCAAGACGCAAAGGGCGTCATTGAGTGCCGCTGTTTTATCAGCTTATATAGACGCAGTGCCGCATTTTCTTCAAGCACCTGAAAAGACTTTAATTTAATACGCAAAGATATCGCGACCTCACAGTGACTGGCTGATTCGATCTCTGACTAAGACTCGTTTATTTTCTTTGTAATTTTCTTCTCCCCCTCTTCATTTTTGTAAATTTGTTTCCATGTATTGCGATCGGAAGTAATACATATATATATATATATATATATATATATATATATATATATATATATATTGCAGAAATGAACGTTGAGTGAGCTTCATAAGTGGAAGGATGGTGTTTGGTGTGAAGCCATAAAAACGGGGGTGACTGGTGAGCCTTGTTGTTTTCATTGATGAGCACCGATCATGTAGATGTGCATAATAAGCATGAAAGCAAATAAGCAATTACAAGTGGTCCATGATCGGGGAAATCATTAATGCATGGATGTTATATTTGTTCTCCAATTCACTTCTGTATTGAGGGTGATCGAAGGGCAAGAAGAGAGAGGAGTGAAGGCTGTGGTCCCTAGCAGTATAAGAAGGATGTGGATGTTATATCTCAGTATCACTAACAACAGGGGCTAAAAGACTGTCTATTCAAAACAACATGGATATTGAATTAATTAATAGATGACTTTTTTTTTTTTTTCCTTCTTTACATTTAGCACAGATCGGGAGCAACTGAATTTGCTAAATATCAAAGTCATGCTCTTGAGAACACTATTCATGTAAATTCTGTGGTTTAGAAAATTATGTTCACGAAGATATGATATGTATGTTAGACTGTTGAGTACACAATCTGTGTAAATATATGATTTAGAAAAAAATGAAGTAGAAGTTGAGGAAATCCTTATCTCTAAACAAAAAAAAGTCGAGGAAACTTATCCGCCTCTTATTTTGTCTCATATGCTTTTCTCCCTAGCCTCCTTTCCAGGGTGATTAAATTCATTCTTGACGTGTACATTTCTTTTCCATTATTATTATTATTTTTAATAAAGTGATTATTTTAGACTGATCTAGTTTTAATATCTAAGTTTTTAATTTATTTATTTTTGTCATTTTTTATTTTTTCACAAAAGTTTCGATTCTTCCACATAAATTTGTGTGCTTTTGACCTGTTTTTTCACGATTTTATTATCGATTTATCAGGACAAGGATCATGGCACATAAGACAATGAATCATATTTCATTGTCTATTTATTAATAAAGTACGATATCTTTATTGGCGGTTGCTTACTAAGATGCCAAAGGATTCGTGATAATAAAACATAGCCTGAGAGAACAAATAAATCATACTACACATGCTATTAATCAAATCATAAATATACTAGTCATTAGGCAAGGGTGGAGTTACATAGGGCTCCTTTTGAAAATTGGGAAAAAATTGTTTAGCAAGTATTAACCTGACTTATGCTTTCTGTAAAATATAATATTTAACCATCACACCCCAACCCCACCCCCAACTATATTTTCTAATTATGCTATCAGATTATACGATTATCAAACGATGACTTCAATCGATTCACATGCTATTAATTTTGATATTGCAACATACATTAAAGTTTTTAAATGACTCGATTACGTATTTTATATAACGTGAATGCTTAATTAATCAATAAATTACTAAATTTAAAAAGAAAAAGAAAAATTAAGTTAAGAGAGATGAACTTGAAGGTTTCGTTCATTGATGATACTCATCTATTAATGTTTTTGAAATTGTTAATATTTTTAACTAATTTGAATCAAATGAAGAATTTCATCGAATCGACGAGGAATTTGGGCTATAGTCCGTACTAATCCTTGGATAAAACAAACCTGAGAGGATGTGTTTAGACTTGGGCTTGCTTGAAACTTTGTGACCTTGCTAGCTGTGGTCTATCTCATTGCGTTCAATGAAGATTCGTTATGGACTCAACTATATTCACTCATGGACCTGCCACCTAGGTTTATTCCATGAGAGTCTAGAAACATAAGTTAGATCGTTATGAGATTTCATTATAGAGTTTGAATGATAACTGAGTATATTTAGTTTTATATTTTCGTATAACCAAACTTAATAATAAAACACATTAAAAAAGAAACAAGGTTAGAGCCAAATACTATTGTTTTTGGTTGATACTATAGAAAGGGTTAGCAAACGAAACATCCACGTTGCTGGTTGCTGTGTTGTGGAGGATTATACGCCCCCCCTCCCTTTAAAGTGTATGTCTCCTCCTCCTGTGTCAACTGTGTAAGATGGTGTTTGTGAAAAATAAATGTACAAAACCTACATTGGTAAAGACAATCAACTTCACCAACACCAAGGCAATATTATTGCGTTTTGATAGGCACAAATAAAACTCACCAAATTTTAAATAACCGGTCCCCATGTTCAACATGGGTGCAGAATTAATTACTTCACTATACTTAATCATTTGTTGAAGTAAAGAAAAAGCATCCCTTTTAAGTTTTAACCACAACAAAGAAGGAAGAGGGGGAGAGATGATGAGAAATAGTTAATTATTTGTAGAGAGGTCCATGTGCTCCCACTTGCACCCAGATAGTTTCAAATTGCATAATTGTTTTTCTCTAGTACTGCTTCTCAATCTGCTCCCTAATGATTAATAAAAATTTATCTATTCATCTATTTGTGTTGTCTATTTTGCTTTCTAATGATTGCATGTATGGGTTCTCAAAATCATGTTGATCCAAGGGGCCCCAGAGCTGAACTTTTGTGAGAAATGAATGAGACATGGAAATGAAGGTGGTTGATTAAATTTGAGGTCTGTAAAACAGCTTCATGTTTCTTCCAACTCCCAATAATCCCAAATGCCTGGATTCAAAACCCCCATGGGGCCATCCCTCCTCCAGTCCATCCCCATGCCTCCATAAGTAACTAATTCTTGTTGTTATTTATTTGTTTTTACTCTCATTTTTTCGGTATTGGAAAATCTTATGAGCCTATTAATACTATAAATAATTGGGAAAAAAAAAAGGGGATTGGATGAATATGAGAGGGGGACTGCTCATAAGATAATTTTGTCGTAAATTGATAGAGGCTCATAAGGTATAAAGATATTTGTTTTGGTAAAATGAAATTAAAAAAAAAAAAAATTATCTTCTGAGTGTGGTATATTTAATGAAGGAGTAACATTACTGTGGAAAGTTCGTGGAAAGTCCTTTCTAGAAGTGAGTGAGTTACCTGGGGCCGACACACAGAATAATGCATTAAAAACCAAAACCGGAGGCGAAACCCATACAGTGGCCCTTGGGGAGGAAAGAGGGAAACCCACAATAACAAAACGGCTCATTTTGTACGGTCTCCTGAAAACAGGGAACTTGGGTGGGCCCCGTTTTCCATGTTATAAACGCTCCTGTATGAGACCTAAACCGTGGTCGACACGCGCCACATCCTCCTCCCCCCTTCATCTATGATTTAACATTTAGATTCTCCTCTTCTACAAACTGATCACTTACTCTTCTTTCTCGACTTAATTTGCCCTCCTCCTTCTTCCATCCTAATTGCATTGTTGCCCCTGGATTGAATTGTTTTAATCAGAGGTGCTGAGATCTTAATCTTATCCAGGAGAAGAAATGTCACACAATGATATATTTTGTAACAGTGACAAATCAATCCTTGGGTTAATAAATTACAGCCCCATACATCTGATTATAATCATCCGCATTACTCACATCATATAATTCTACCTGTACAGTTTGCTTCCATTATTCTAATAAATGTTGTGTGGTATGTACCCATATACAAGAAAAGAATATTCATCCTGCATTATTATTAATTACTATGCTGTATAGCTACCAATTACAAGAGCAATTAGAGGAGGTTAAAAAGGTAATGAATATGTATTATGATTTATAATGTTAAAGGTATTATAAAGTTAGTTTACATAATTTTTAACTGGGTTTGTCCTGACAAGTAAGCTATAACATGAAACCTAGAAAAGTCCAAAAGTAGTTATTTCCAAAGGAGTAATGTGACAATGGCACCTCAAACTTTACTGGATGAGAAAGTAAGAAGAAAAAGATTAAAAAAAAACCAGGTGTATGTATGTATAGAAAGGTTAAGCCCTAGTGCTTTATAGACAAACCGCAGCAGTGACCGCCCACAAACACCCCCTCAGCCTCGAGCTTTCCACATAAATACACATCCCTCGGACTCTTTTCAATTCCGTACTATAAATCTCTCTCCAACAACTGCAGAAACGCCCTACAGCCATGAGGATGAGCTGCAATGGCTGTAGGGTTCTTCGGAAAGGTTGTAGCGATGACTGCAGTCTCAGACCCTGCCTTGATTGGATCAAAACTCCTGAATCTCAAGCCAATGCCACCGTCTTTCTCGCCAAGTTCTACGGCCGTGCCGGTCTTATGAACCTCCTCAATGCCGGCCCTGAGCACCTCCGTCCCGGTAATTCAAATTAAAAAGTTAAAACCCCCACCATCCTCTCTGACAAATGGTCTGTAATCTGTGTTAAATTTGTTTGCTGATTTTCTTTTCGTTTTGCTGATTACAGCGATATTCAGATCACTGCTTTACGAGGCCTGCGGACGAATCGTGAATCCGATATATGGGTCGGTGGGGTTGCTGTGGTCCGGGAACTGGAACCACTGCCAGAACGCGGTTGATGCGGTGCTCGGAGGATCGCAGATCATGGAAGTCCCCTGCGATACCGCCGCAATCCGCCAATCCTTCCGCTGAAGGCGTACGCGGACATACGCCATCTCTCCGCAGCTTCAATCCTCCTTCGCGACCTTCACAAGGCGAAACTCGAAGCCGATTCAAGCGATGCGGTGCCTGATCCAAACCATTTGATTCGGCCGAGTTTGCAACCCTGGGTGGAACCAGTCTTTCGCCTGTCAGACTACAACCACAAATAGGCGCTCCAGTCACACCCCTGATCCAGCAGGAACTGACAGCATGTTCTCTGTGGAAACCGTGGAGCCTCTGCTGGCGACTCCCGAAACCAAACCAACTCCGAACTGACGGCCAGACCGATAAAACCGAGGCTGGTTTGAACTCACTTGGCTTCTATCCGATCTCTCGCCCCCAAGGGTGTAAGCTGGAGATGGGTCCATGAAGTTTGGTGGTTCAACTTGTTCCCCTTCATCTTCTCCTATCAATAGATAAAAATAGTTGAGGTCTTTAGCGTTCGTGCTGTTCTACTTTCATGATCCTTCACATTTTCTTTTCTTTTCTCCTTCTTTTAAATTTCTATGTTCCTAGGTCTGGGGTGCAGTAATCGAAATAGAAAAAGATGGATACACAGAAATTTATACGCATGTTATCGAAATAATTTGAATCCCAATCTCAGACAGTCACCAAATTTCGCTAAATTCCAGAATAGATAGACATAAACATTTTGTCCAGAGCATTGATCAACTTTCAATCTCATACCATCACCAAAATTGGCATTCCATAGCAGCATTGAGTCAGTTCTTCGTGTTGATGGGAGACAGACGATATACGATAGAGGAAGCAGTACTGCACTGTTGGATTCTAAAATGTGATTTGTCATGAAGTATGCTTTTTCGCTGGCATGGCAATGATGAAGACTTGAGGGGTGAATATAAAGGATTTTTTGTTTTATGTACTTCAGAAATCAGAGGAGTGGGCGGGGTGGTGGTGAAGTGTTTCCACGTATACGTAGCGTGGCGAGCATGCACGTATTTTCAGACACCTGCTCTTCATGCATCGCCCTCGCTCTTTGGAGATTTCGAGTTCCGATTTTTCAAGAAATTAAAAGGGACCACCCACTTCACTTCATTTGAATTGGCATGGGTGAAGAAGAGAAGTACCTTCTCTTTTGAATTTGCTTCATCATACTTATTCCCTTCTGGGCTATTCACTTTCTGCCTCATTTCCCAATTCCATTTTCTTGCATGGTTATCGATCATATTGGCTTTCATAATATCTGAAAGGATGATGAAATTTTGAAGAAATTTTCTCCCATTTGCCTCCCCAATAAATTTTAGTTTCTAATTCAAGAGGCAGTTAAGTAAATAGATCGATGAGAAATCAATACGGTGGCAGCAAGGTGAATGGGTTTAGGACTTTAAAAGGATCAACAATTTTATGCTAACTTGTTAATTCAGACTAAAATTTGATTTTATGATATTTTTTCACAACAGTTTAAGAACTATTCCCGTCCATATTCCTGGATCTACTTATTAACAATTCATCATGCACCACTTAGTAGGATTGAAAGAGAAACTTTGTAAACTATAAAAGTGGGGAAGGTGAAGGTGTGTCTATCTATATCAGAAGCAATTCTATCTAACCATAAAAGGAAAAAAAATATTGCACTTCATTGAATTTGACACGCAATTCTCCCCGGAAATGCTGTGTAGAGAGAACTTGAAAAATTAATTAGGGAAGCCACCATTAAGTTTGAGAGGTTACTTTCAAAAGAACAAGTATAAGCCATTATGGCTTCGAATCTCAATGGATAATCCATTTTATAAAGTATTTTCCCATTGCTAAAAGAATTATCAAAAAAGGAGCTCAAAATGCTGAATAGGTGATGAATGGTTCCATAATCGATCTAAACAGCTACCAAAAATGGTGGAATGGTGGAATTAATAAACTATGGGAAGCATTTCTGGGAGGAACAGAAAATTTGACAATTAATGGAATGTGTTAGTGGATGATGACGAGAGAATACTGAAAAAGCATCCTGCTTCTGTGTTGATGTTGATGAAATATGGAATGATTTCCATTTTAACACGGAACGAATATTGAAATCTTGGAATGGCATTATTTTCCGATTCAGCAAATTAAATCAATGCGTTTTGAGGCAGGGTTAGTCAAACTCTTGCGGAACTGTCAGCAATTTTTCACTCTTAAAACTCCCTAACCAAGGGTCCACGCCTTCAAACTTTTGCTGTTTCCTGTTCTGTGTACCTTTACGTTAATTCTTATTGGTTACGTTTTTTCTTTTCTTTCTTTGTTTGGTCCCATATTTTCAAATTCTATTGATTTATTAAATTTCATCTCCCAAAATTCAAATGTCAATAAATTAATAATAGAAAATGTATATAAAAGATATATAATCTCAACCCCTCTCCACTTCTGTTCAAAATGATATATAGAAAGTTCTCATTCCTAACTACAAATTACTGGTGTTTCAAGATTTTTTTTCTACGATAGATGATAATGTGGCCTGGAAAATGATATAGTTAATTTCCAAGAAATTTTTTAACAGAAAATAGAGCTAGGAGGTAGTGGTCAGAATAGATTAAAAGTTTTGCACAGTGCTTGATTCCTTCTTACAGACCAACTCGTTACTACCTGACGATGTTGGTTTCATTTTAAAATTTTATTTTCATCAATGATCGCTTGCCCCAATAATCTTGAAAATGAATTTGATTTTAGAATATTGAATTTCATTGGCCAAAGAGTCCATCCATGGAAATAATTCTCAAACTCTAATCATCCTTTTGTTTCCAATGGTAAATGTTTTCATAAGTTTAAAAACAATAAAGTATGATTTGAAAAGTGTTGGGTCTTTCAAAATTTTGTGAAAGATGATTTTTTATAACTACTTTTAAAAAATCTATTTGAAGTTTTTCTTTTTTATATTTAAAAAAAAACAACTTTTTTATTTATAGTATCCTATTTTTCGTCATCATCTTAAGTTTATAAAAATAAATAAAATAATTGAAAAATTAAAATATGTTATTTAAAAATCACATTTTATATTTTTAAAAATATAATTTATTATTATTTTACCACCTGTTATTTTTCTGCTTTTTTTCCTTAAAAAAAAAAATGAACACACTAAAAACCCATGTGGATACTAAAATTAGAATCTTCTTACAAGTATCATCAAGACTCATATCTTATATCATCATACCAAGAACTTGTAAATGTACTGTATTATTCAAGACTCATTTGAATATTTATTATAGAAGGATTGATTCCAAGTAGTTTCATACATATTTTGGTGTGTGTTATTACTATGGATGAAATTTTGTTACTGATTTATAATGTAATGTAAAGATTTTATCTTTAATTATCAAAATGACACATTAGGAGTCGGTTTGTTTAATTATCAAATGTAATGTAAGTATTTTAATAAGTAATTATTTTCCAATATTACTATGATTTTCCAAATTTAAAATACGTTCCCTAAAATTTGTCATACACTAAATACTTTTAGGTTAAAAACACTTCTTAAAATTGATACAAAATGGATTCTAAGTGTAATAGTGTAATAATGAAGGACTTAAAAAATATTAAATTTCCAAAATAGTGCAGTTTCACATATCACTGTGCCAACAACTCGTAACAAATTGCATTTGCTTTGTCATATTCTCACAGGAGGATAGCAAATTTGTATCACAATTATAACATCCATGGCATTTCTTAATGTAATGCTTCGTTAGAGGAATCAAGCTCTATTGGATTCAGCATGTAAATAGAAAACGAATTCTCTAAAATAATGATTGAAATTGTCTCGAAGAGGGGAGATGTTCCGAATGAGAAAAAAGAGATGCTTAAAATTTTTTAAGATGGCATCTAGGGCACGCTGAATGTGGACCTTGGGATGCTTGGGATACAAATGTGAAACGCATCTTCCTAGTTCGTTGAAACTGGCCTCTTCTGCTGCTCGTACAATTATTATTGCATCAATGTGAAATTCATGTCGAATTTTAATATGAAGTAAGGTAAGGCAGTATTTTTCAGTACGAGATGAGCACATATTGGTGTAGACGCCCCCATCGTACAGCACCTCTGCAATGATGTCCGAGTAGATCACGTAATTGGGTTTGTATTACATTAACATTGACATGATAATCTGCCAACCTCAGGAAGTAATATTATTCCAACGTACCGCTTATGGAACATAATCAGCCTTGGGGACGGCCACGAACAGCAGTTTACAGGAGACATAGATAATGTTAATTTAGTCGAATATGACCTCCACCCTAGGGCAAGGTGGATTAACCATTCTTAAATTTGTTGTGCCTCAGGAAGCTTTTGATGCTTAATAATATTAATCTAAGAACATAAAGAAAGATGCATGATATTTTAATTTGGTTCGACCAATCTACATGCCTTAAGGATGAGAGATTCCACTATCTCGAGAGAATCTTTCAACTATTTCCTTACTCCAATATCCTCATTTTTCCTTAATCTTATACACCCTTTTATAACCTTTACAAGATGACCTTTTCCCCTGTACACCTAAAAAAAAATTAGATTTATAATGAATAGATATTCATATCTACTTTCCTTTATCTTGTAAGAAATATGATATAAATAATTTTCTTGATCATATATGGTCATTTTTTACAAGAAAAGGATTTTATTTCACTAGAAATTTGAAACATATTCTAACAAAATTCACCCTTAGGACTTCTTGTATGATATTTTTTTTTGGTTTTCATACCATAAAATATCTCCCTCAATGGTTCACCAGCTCCACCTCATATCAATGAGTAAATAGTTTTATTCCATCACGTTGAATTATGTTAACTAAATATAAGAATAATCCATTGATTAGATGTTTTTAATAGACGCAGAGTATGAATGCTTCTAGTTTCATGAAAGGATAATAAAGTGTAATTGAAAAATAAAGGATTGATTGAAAATTTTGGTTCTTTAATTTTCTACCATATAGCTAGTAAGATGTGATCCAGCTTCAACACAGTTTTGTTTTCAGGTGAATGAAAGTGACTGCAACGTGTCGTGCAATACCCCTCCGGATCAAGCAAAGATGAAGGAATTATAAGCGTGTCCAATTCTGAGGCTTGGATCAAAGCCGCGTAGTCGGTGCATGGTTAATGGAATATGGATGTGGACTGACGAAACGTATATACGTGGAAGTTTTGAGAAAATTGTGTACATATTTGGAATTAATGAACTGTACAGAACACAACATGCATGATGGATTTCACCGAGTGGTACAGAAATCACGCCGCTGCTTTGCGATCTATAGCGTGAATGAATTAGAGTTTAGAACCCTCTTTAAACAGCCAGGCTTGGCCCTTCCCATGCCAAGCAGTGCCCCCAATATTACGAGTGGGCCCACTGGTCTCACTTATTTAAGTTTTCGAGAGGCTCGATGAGGGCACAAGAGAGTCATACCACTCATGTAAATATAACAAAGAAAAGAGCAGAGAGTGATGGTGAAGAAAACCTATGTGATTTCGCACATCTCCTCCACGCATCGTTTTTCATATTACAACCTATAGATTCGTTTATCGCTTGATCGGGCTGATTTTTGGACAAGAAGTTTGGAAACGCGGATACTTCATCTGCACGTTGATCGTCGACGTGATACCCGAACAGGAGATAAGTGGTTCGCAGCTTATGTCTCCGCATACTTTCTTTTCTTCTTATTTCAGATCAAGATTTGCAAGCACATTCCTGATCACGGCTATAACATCGCTTAAGACCTTATTGAAACTCTCTTGTACCCTCTACTGATCATACTGGAAATATTCTTTGGTCCGACTTGACCCGTGTTTTTTCCCCTTACTTTAAGGGGTTTTCCACGTTAAACAAATTGTGTCTTTTGCGTGCTATCGATTTCGCTTTTTTGCGCTATATTTTATTGGTCCTCCTCATAAGTTCTCGTAAGTAAAGGAACTTGCGCCTACCTTTGCCTGCTATTTAGTTTGTTATCAGGTTACTTCCGCTTTCCCTAATGGTTTCGTGATCGTGAGCCAAGTTGTTAGTGGTTGTTTTTACTTGGGTTTTGATGGAGGCACATATGAAAATGGTATCTTCGAATGGGAGCAAACTATCACTATTGGAAGGGTAAGATGAAAGACTTGCTATTTGTGAAGAATATGCATATTCGTCAGGCGCACGTGGGGCTTTTAAGTCCATGTCTGATGAAGAGTGGGGTTTTGAGCATGAGCGCGTATGCGGTTTTATCAGGCACTTTGTAGATGAACCCATTTATAATCTTATTGCTCATGAGACACATGCAAGAACTATGTGGCAAACACTTGAGTCCTTGTATGTTTAAATCGTGGAGCAACAAATTGTACTTTGTTGAAGAATTTTGTTGAATCAAGTACAAGGATAGAACTCCATTTCATCGAGCACTCAGTGAATTTCAAGGGCGTTTGAGCCGTGAGGTATCAAGTTTGATAATGATGTGTCGGGACTATTTCTATTAATAACTCTACCCGATCTTGCATTTCAGTCTGCATGATTAATGCCGCTTCCAATGGCATTTGTTCCTTGCAAATGGCAAAGATCAATGCTCTTAATGAAGAGATGAGAAGGAAGGCGTTAAGGTACTTCTACCTATCTGCAGGTGTCATCGAAAAGAGGGGGAGAAGCCAAAAGGAGTTGAAAGGTGGTAGAGACAAGAGCAGGAGCAAGTCCCAGATCTCTAAGATAAGAATATTGAAAGTGCCATTATTGTCACAACAAAGGCACATCCAAAGGAACTGCTTTCTGCGGTTAAGGAGAGTAAAGACAAAAGGTGCGTGAAAAGAGAAGGATCATGATGACCGGATTGTGTGAATATCGCTACCAAAGATGATCTTGTTATTCCATGACCCTAATTCACGACTTTGTATCCGATGAGAGCATGTGGATACTGATAGTGGTGCTACAATCGTGGTTACACCCGTGAAGGAGTTCTTCACATCTTACACCTGTGTGATTTTGGAGTTTTGAAGATGGGTAATGATGGTGTGTCCAAGGTTATCATCGGGTTGGTGATGTCCGCTTGCAAACCAACATGGAATACAGCTTGCTACTAAGAGTAAATTTCAAACATGCTTCCGCATGTCCGCTTTTAATTTGATCTCTCTGTGCAGCATTGATGATGTCGGTTATGATAACTCACTTTATTTCGAAAGTGGAAACTCATAAAGGTAACTTAGAAGGTGGCAAAAAGGGCAGAAGAGTTCAAAGTTGTATTGGACGAAAGCTCTGGTTGCTAGTGACAATGTGAATGCTATGGATATAGAGGATTCTTTGTGGCACCGAAGGCTTAGTCATATTAGTGAGAAGGGGCTGAATTGTTTAGCAAAGAAGGATATGCTTTCGGGTTTGAAGAATGTAGATTTGGAGAAATGTTCTCATTGCATGATTGGTAAGCAAACTAGAGTATCCTTCAAGAAGCATCCTCCCTCGAGAAAATCTGACTTGCTTGAATTGGTGCATTCAGATGTTTGTGGCCCTTTGAAGGTGAATCCTTTGGTGGTGCACTTTATTTTGTTACATTTATTGATGATTATTCCAGAAAACTTTGGGTCTATGCTTTGAAGTCAAAAGACCAAGTGTTGGAAAAGTTCAAAGAGTTTCATGCTGCCTCTTGAGAGGCCGTGCAAGAGTCGGGAATGCATCCGTACCGACAATGGTGGTGTGAGTATTAGGACCTTTTTGGTATCTATCAGCATGCAGACATGAGAAGACTCCTCCTAAAACTCCTCAACTGAATGGTTTGGCAGAGAGGATGAGCAGGACATTGATTGAGAGAGTGAGGTGTATGCTCTCTAAAGCTAAGTTACCTAAGCACTTCTGGGGTGAGGCACTGTACACAGCGGTGCATGTGATCAATCTTAGTCCTGCTGTTGCTTTTGAATATGAGGTGCCAAATGTAAATTTGTTTGGCAAGAATGTGAAGTATGATCACTTAAGGGTTTTTTGGCCGCAAGAGTTTTGTGCATGTTCCAAAGGATGAAAGATTCAAGTTGATGCAAAGTCAAGGCAAAGGTATATTCATCAAGGCGGTGAGGGATGAATTTGGTTGACTGTGTTCTATGATCCTATTAAGAAGAAGCTTGTTAGAAGCCGTGAAATTCATGAAGATCAAACCATTGAAGACATTGATAAGATGTAGAAGTCTACACCTAAGGAAGACAATGGTGGCGCTGATTTGAACCTATTCACCGCCTATTCGGGACCGAATACTCATGTCAGATGATGTCGATGATCGCTTGAACCAAGATAAGAAGTAGATGTCTCGCTGATGATGATGAAGAGGAGCATGACACGTCACAAGACGAAAACTGAAAGGATGCTACCGAACCACCTCAAGCTTCCAACTCAAAGGAGGTCCAACAGCAGAGACAACCTTCAGAGGTATTCTCCTCCCGATGAGTATGTGATTCTAAATGCAGATGATGAAGAACCCGGAAAAGCCATGAAATAAATGCTGAGAGTGAAGAAAAGAAAAGTGGTCGGATGTAATGAAGGATGAGATGAAATCCTTACATGATAATCACACTTTGATTTAGTGAAGTTGCCTAAAGGCAAGAGGGCCTCGATAACCAGGATCCATGTGGTGAAGCATGAAAGGAACACTATGTTCCGAGGTATGCCTGCATTAGTGCGGTATGGCTTTAGTCAAAGGAAGGGTGTTGATTTTAATGAGATTTTCTCCCGCGGTAAAAATGTCATCCATTAGAACTCGTGTTGAGTCTGGGTCGCTACTCTCGATTTAGAGGTAGAGTAAATGGATGTGAAAACCGCTTCTTCACTAAGTGGATTTGAATAAGAGATATATGTGAAGCAACCTGATGGGTTTCATGTTGAAGGAAAGAAAGACTTCACGTGTGTAGGCTTAGAAAGAGCCTATATGGCTCAAGTGTGTTCGAGGCGCGGTACAAGAAGTTTGAGTCTATTATGTGAGCAAGGCTACATGAAGACTACTTCACCATCGTCTTTGTCGTAAAGTTTTCTAATGATGACTTCATTATCCCAAGATATATGTCACGAGCACGCCATCGGTCGAAAACGCTTCGGCCATCGACAGGTTAAAGGAGTAATCGGGAAAGTCATTTGCTGCGAAGGACATGGGAGATGCTAAACAGATTCTCGTATAAGAATCATCCGTGATGTAAAGGAGAAAAAGTCAGGTCGCTGGCCAAGAACACTACATTAAAAGAGCTGGCAGAGATTCCACATGGAAAGGCTGTGGTAAGCACTCTCTTTGCTACTCATTTTAATGAAGTTCTAAACAAAGTCCATCAAATGAAGATGAGAAATTACATATGCAACGGTTCCTTATGATCCGCGTGGAAGTTTGATGTATGCAATGGTGTGCACAAGACCGTATATAGCACATGATGTTGGTACTATCGTAGGATTTTTTTGTCAAACCTGCGTAGAGAGCATCGGAATGTCAGAAATGGATTTCGAGGTATCTCTCGAGCAGATCGGCACGTGATGCTTGTTTTGGTGATGATAAGCCCATGCGCGGGATACTGACTCTGCTACTACGTGTGCAGATATCGATTCCGTGAAGTCCATCAAGTTATATGATTAAATTTGTAAGGGGAGCTCGTGACTCAGAATTCCCATTGTTAGTATGCAGAATTTTCATTTACTACGTATATAGAATTTTATTTCCATTACCAAGCATGCAAGGAGTTAAGTATGGTGGAGAAATTCTTGCAAGAGCTTATGTTGTTCAAGATAATATCTACTATTCAGGATAAATGGAAGGCTATTTATCTCTATAGTTAACTCAACCTTCATTCAAGGTCTAAGCACATCGACTACGAGGTATCATTGGATACGGATGCTTGATGCTGTTGTCGGAGCCGGCTAAATATCATACCGATGATATCTGTTTATACGATGCTACAAGACACTAAGAGGAAGTTTGAAGTTCACGCGAGATCGCCTGCCATGGCCATTCCACATAGTCATAAGTGAGATTTGTCGGCCAGCCCTTCCTATGCTGAGTAAAAGTTTCAACATTGTGAGGGCCCACTTGTCTCACTTATTTAAGTGAGAGGGGTCAGATTAGGGCACAAGAGAGTGCGCTCTCACTAAGTAAATATAAAGAAAAGAAAAGAGAGTAGAGGAGTGGCAAGAAAAGCCTATGTGATTTTCGCACATCCACCATGCATCGTTTTTCAGATTACAACTGCAGATTCGTTCACCGTTGGATCGGGCTGATTTTTGACAGCAGGTTCGAAAACGTGATACTATTCTGCGCGGTTGATCGTCGACACGATACCTGAGCAGGGGAGATAAGAGTTCATAGTTTATGTTATGCTTTTGCGCCTTTCTTTTTCTTCTTATTTTCAGACGGAAGATTTAAGGTTGACTTCCTGACATTGCCATAAAGACGTTTTAAGTGAAGACTTATTTGGAATTCCTCTTGTACCTCTCATTGGATCATAGTTAGCCTATTTCTTCTATTCTGACGACCCATGCACCCTTACTTTACGAGCTTCCACGTTAAACAAATCATGGGCTCTCACTTATCGATTTCTGCTTTTATCATCAGATTTTTATCATCCTCCATAAGTTTTTGTTAGTGTTTTAATTTAATCATACACCTTTTTGCTCATATTTGGGCCATATCATGGTCACTGCTCTTCCCCCCCATCGTAAGTTCATAGAAGCTTTGCAGCTATGTCCTTCAGTGGATGAAAGTTCATACACAAAAACTAAACGAATCTATGTTTTGAAATGATGACCAGTTGACAGGATCTCGTCAATGAGCCGTCACATTCAAATACTTGCGGTCGATGTCATCAATTCCAGTTAAAATGAGCTATCCATAACGCAACAAAATTGACAAATAAAGATTAACATTCTAACATATCTACCCTGAGGCCTGACCTGACTCTAAAAGTGGGTAAAGGGTTGAGGCTTGAACTCAGGCACAGATCATTACAATGAAATATGCATAGTAATTAAATAGATGTCAAAAAAAAAAAAAAAACATTCTAACATGTCTTTACTTTCTAACTTTGGTTAATTTTGCAAAGTGGTAACAATATTGATTCGCATATCATAAGAACATAAGAATACAAACAAACGAATATCTCTTTCGGCCGTTCAGCACCACAGCTATCGATCTCTGCCCAGACCTTGAGAGAATTGGAGCAGCCAAATCCCAAATGGGTGCTAAAAGTTGGTCCCATAACCAAGACTCAGCTCTAACTTTACTTGTTGCTATCACTTTCCTATCTAATTTTGTAAGCCATTCTATATCATAACCTAAACAACGGTTCGTGACTCCGAGTTTGATTGAACTCGTGTGAGCTAGGCTGAACCGCGGCTGGTTTGGCTGCACCAAAGTCGAAAACCAAGCTGGCTTGGGGTTTCGGCTTGGACTTAGAAGAACGCTTGAACAGTTTTGGGACTGGGGCTTTGTCATAGGCCTTAACAGGATGGCCGCTCCGGTTACTTTTTCCGGCGATGGGTTCACCTCTGGCATCTAGGCAGCGATTCAAGTCACCGGACCAGAGCAATCCGACCGACCCATATATTGGATTCACCACCCGTCCACAAGCTTCCCAAAGCAGCGATTTGAATATGGCTGTAATGATCAATTAAAAACATAAAGAAAAATAGGTACAATTTTTGATAAAGAAGACTCCATTTACTGGGCGGAGTTGTTGGGGCCTGGCATTGATGGATTTACTAGACTAAATGGCCATAGAATTTGGCGAGAAAGAGAGTAGCATTGGCTTGGGAATCAGGATTTTTGATCCAGTCAAGGCAAGGTCTGATGATTCAGTCTTGGCTCCATGCCTTGCGAAGAGCTCTACATCCATTGCAGCTTGTTCTCATGGTCAACTCTTCACAGCAAAAGTTATGACAGATAAAGAAAATAAGGGTATCAGAGTGAATATTAATGATTAATTATCAAGAACAGAAAGAGCACTGCCTGAGATATTAGTTCATCACTCAGTTCTCCCATCACCGTATTTTTTTATATAAAATCATGACTATCCATGGCGGACGAAAGCATCTAGTCAAAAAACTGTGGTAAATCCCGAAATGGGAGCCATCCACTACTACCTTTTTTATGTGAATTTTGAATACATATTTCTTACTACTGAATTAATCTAATAAGTAAATAAATCCTGAACTTTAAGTTAAAAAAGAAAAAGTAAACTTTAAAGCGATTTTCATTTCCTTTTTATATTGATATTTAAAAATGAAAAAACTTCATGATTATTTAACTTACTCTTATATCAACATGACATAACTTTAATTAATTTGATAATCTTATGTGGGTTGTGCCCAAGTTTATTCTAAAATGATATTGTTTTTGATTCATACTCTTAACGTACCTTTAAAAATTATGATCGTGGGACAAATATATATGTAAAATTAGATATTCTTTTTTAATAGGACATTTTAAAGAAAAGGCTTATAATTATAAATTATTTTGATTAAATGGACTGATATTAAAATAAACATTCTCCATATAGTAAAAGTTCTAATAGTTATGGTATATAAAATTCAAAAGCAGAAAGGGGTCAAATTTTTCTGCACTAAATATTGGATGATTGGATCCCACATGCCCCGGAAAAATGGATGAAATAGATTCGAGCTTATCTGCGACCAACTCCATGCCTCTTTATCTTCTTTGCTTTTGCTATTCAAAGTAGCATACTCTTCCCTAATAAGCTTTCTATTTGTCAATTGATTAGTCAGAAACAGGTATCATGCCCAAAATTTGCGGGACGACATGATCAATATTGATTTGAAAAATGTAAAATAATGAGTTAGTAAACCACACGAGTGTTGATTACGTCTCCCTAGAAACGTGGTGTACATGAGTTAGCCACAAACTTGGGTTGGGAAACAATAAGAAAAGTCATGAATTACGTTTTAGAATTCATGTTCATCGTGGTGGACCGGCTATCCTTTCATTTTAAAACAAATTGATATGGGAAATGAAGAGCATTTTCAACTTTTTCTAAATCATTAGGTTTTCACTTTTTTTTTTTCTTTTCAAATTTTAAATTGGTTGCCCAATTTTCCATGAATAGCTAGTTTTCAATCAAAGCTATAACTGACAGCGGAAAAGTTTGGTATTGCTCATCATGTTTTTTAAAAGTATTTAGATTAAATATATATGAGTTTATATCAAATTTGAGTAATAGATATGTTAGTTACATATACATATATTCATATATAAGATCTAATTTAACTTAATTATTAAATAAGAGGACTTAATTATTAAATGAGTTAAATAGTTTATACAATGCATTAATTACATGTTTAATAATTATATAATATTTATGCTAATAATTTTTATAAAATTATTAGGTTATGTTAGGTTTGAGTTGAGTTATAGAGTAAATACTTAGGTTTTAATATGAGATGAACCCAACTCATCAACACAAATTATCATTCTTAATTGCAATTAAGTTATTTGTGAAATTCACTTTGACAATTACTAATAATTTATCTTTTTTTATAAAATTAATCTTAGCAATGAGATGGATTAAATAATAAAGTTTCATATAATAATTTTCTAGGAGTAACATTAGATTATCAAAAACCACACAAATTACAGATATCGCCAAAAAAATTTAAGGTCTTGGCAAAAAACTAAAAGGAATCATGAATAATTTGTCTATCTTCTTTTAAATTCAGGTTTCTCACTTTCACCCTCATTTCTCCCTCACCACTAAAAATAAAATATACGAAAAATTTTAATCCCTTTCATATCTCAAAATCATCCGTCCAAAAATTTGTTATGGAAGCATTATTTACTGTGTTAGAAAACGTACACATCGGTGGGTGATGAACTGAATTCATCCCTTAAAATACAACAATCTCATCAGTCATCATTAAAAAAAGAAAATAAGTGGACTACCACCACCCCGGCAGGTAAGGACTAGCTACTAAACTTTTGTTTGTTTTTTTTTTAATGTTTCTAAGCATATCTTAATCCCTTACTCCTAACGAAAAACATTCGAGCCATTAAAAATCATAGACAAGTGGTCAAGGGAGCTCCTTACCATGCAATATGCATGCTATATAACATTACAAATATTGGAATAAGATTAACCTCTGATTCTTTAATTAACTACTAATTATTATTCACATTTATTTTATAACCTAATAATCAGAATGGTCTTTAGAAAAAACTGAAGGGCCACGAAATTTAGGATGCATATATTAGGAATTTGATGATTATTTAAATTTTAAAAGTAACATAGAATCGATAATACGGCCAGCTTCAATGGGATTTCGTCGACTCCTTTGAGTATTGCACAAAAATTTGGCGCCCAAATAAAATACGGTCAAATTCAATTTCATCCGTTTTGGCCCATGACCCATGTGGGATTTTGATCGAGTTTGCTTGATTAGTCAGAAATCTTTATTTAATTTTTTAACTAACTAACTAGCTTAGTAAAATATATTTTCAATGATTCATTTATAAAATTTGATATTTTGACTTATTAACGTGGAGTATACCACTTGTCACACCCACAAAACCCGACTATCGATTTTTGCCTCAGTGTGCGGTTCTAAGATCTCTCTTAGACAACCTTTCCCCAAACCTGTGCAGATTATATGAACAAGCAAGCACACAATAACAAGATAATTTCTGGGGTCTCAACCCAACTTGCTTTTTATTAGCACTCAACTTTTTTACAAAACTGTTGTGCTCACAGCACATAAAATACATAGCCCTTAGGCTCCCCCTTACAAACTGGATACACAATACAAATGAACCCAACCAACCCTTGTATGGGTCTAGGTCTCAACCTTTTATATCTGAGCATGCATCCCTTCCCAAGAGTCATGCCTATTGGACTAGAGCCCTTGGATCATTCCCTCCAAAGCCCTTTCAAACTCAAACACCATCAATCGCTCTAATCACAGACTCTTCCCAACAAATATGACTCCGGTTGTGTCAGGCCGCGGGGCTTGCACTTCTCCCATGTGGCTCGTACCTAACTCTCGTTTCTTCTTGCCTAATCTTGGTCGCTGAGCCCTGGCCCAAATTTCAATCTCATGTCCTCGGCTGTTGGCCCAGCAGATCAGCCTCGGCGCCGGCTCGGTGCGCAGAACTCGCGGTAAGGGCCGCCGATGCCTCCCGCGCGCCCGGCGTCAAGGGCGCCAGGTTCGGCGCCGCTTCTAGGCGCTTCAGATGTGCGCGGCCAGGCGCCGCCGCGGCACGCGTACTCGGCATCGCGCCGTGGCGCGTCGTGCACGCACTCGGGCACTCTCAACCAGATCATGGCATTGCGCCCATGATCACCAACCGATGTGTGCAGGCCTTGAATGCCCCATGCCCCAAATCGCCTCTCGCAGCCAGACTGGTCCCGTGTCTTAAGGCCTTGTCGCGCGTCCAACTCACATCCGATCCCACATCCGATCCCACATGTGAAGTCCACCGTGCCTTATTTCTCTCAGGGTCCTCTCATGGGTGTAAGGCAACCCATGAGGCCCTCCCGCATGCCGATCCCCGCTAGGCTGGCGGCGGGGGCTAGCAACCCACTCCCCAATTAATCGAGTCGACGCCCCGCCGACTGAACCGCATCGCCACGCCCACTTCGCTCGTTCTCAACTGGTGGACCGCAAGGCTTCCAAAGCCCGTTGTCTCGTTTCCTTCCAACCAACCCCGATCAGGTGTTGTTGGAAGAGTACAACTCGCTCTAATCTGTTCTCATGGCCTGATTTCACTAATACAAGGTATGGCGTCCCTTTTTCCATAAACGCCAGTGTCCTTAAGTAAGGCATAACGCTTACTTCTGCTTGCATCAAGAAGTTCATCCCCATGATCATCTCGAAATCCCGCAAGTGCATCACCACCAAGTCACAACAGCCAACCCAATCACCCATCTCCATGGGATAGGATCTGATGATTCCGTCTACCCAATGATCCCTGCCATTCAAAGACGTCACCACGCTGTCATAGGCCTCGATTTCTAATCCCAACTCCGCAAGAAATTACATTGCGTTGCCACACGCGCCTGTCTCAGACAACTCAACGCTACACTCGTTCCATTTCGCTTGAACAACCACATATATTAGTTCAAAAATGGAATGAATTCGTATCAGTATTTATCATTTGAATTGATTCAAATTTTGTCTCCATGTTCCCAATCTCGAACTTGTCCGCCTGGAGTGGCGGACACCTTTCCTCTTCGACACTCCTTGGCTCGACAGGGCCTCTGGTGATATGAAGATCTCTGATCCATTTCGATGTCTCACAGACGTTTCTCCTCATCCTTCCTGACCGCAGCTTCATGCTTATTCCTCTGGTCTATCGCCTTGGATTCTTCAACCCACCATCAGGTTTGTTTTTCTGCTTGTTGTTGATGGCACCGACCATCTTGAGATCAACCAAGCTACCGCCAGCGCACCATAGCAAATAGCCGACTCGAACTCGCCATAAGTTCGCTTGTGCCTATCCCCTCAAGTCCCGAGACAAAGCTGAACAACTTGTCTTCCTGACATGTTCCTTATGTTCAAGATCACAACTCGAATTTCACATAATCCCGCACCGAATCAGATGTTTCATTCCCATAAAAATATTATGGGGGTTTTAAAAATATTATTATTATTATCATTATTTTTATATTATGATTAATATATTAAACTTATTTTTAAATGATTTTATTTTTCAACTTTAAAATGTAACTTTTAATATAATTTATATGATAATTTAATATTTAAAAATATTGTATGAAAATTTATGAAATGCATTTGAATTTTTAAATAAATTACAGTTTTATTATTGAATATATTTTCATTTATCCCAATAATCTTATTTTAAATATTTATAATTTCATTTTTTTCGTATTTATCCTTTAAAAAATTTTCAATTGTATTATTGTATATGCTTTTTTTTTTTTTTTTTTTTTATGAAAATGAAGGTTTACTAATTCATAAATTAAATTAAATTATCGGTATAGTTAAAATAATTTTATTACTTTTTTTTTCGAGAATGGAAAAAATATATATTTTTTGTAAATCCATACCAAGACCATTACTCAGAAAAGGAGGAGGAGTGCAGCTCCATTCTCCTAAGTCAAACATAGAAACAGCCGCTTTTGCAAGCTCATGGGAGGCCTGATTCGCTAATCTATTAGCGATAACCAGGTTATCGCGCAGCTATTTAAGCTGTTCAGAAGGTGCGCGCAGTCTTGAAAAATCAGACCCACAGTAGAGCAGTAGATGGTGGACATATTGATGGATTTCACCAATGTTTGGGAGTCCGAATTCGAATATTACGTTTGCCCACCCTTTGTCTTTTACTCATGAGAGTGATTCCCGGCAACTTAAAGCTTCCGCTTCTAACACATTGGTCAGAAACTGTCATGCTTCCATTTTTTGCCGCTATCATCTCCCCTTCATTACGCACAATGCATCCAAAGCCTATCCGTTGATCTCGTTGGGAAATAGCAGCGTCGATATTGCATTTGAAGAGACCTTGTTTCGGTGGCTCCCACTTCTTTCCATTTGCATGGTTGTGTCCCATATTTGTTGAAGCTGGCATGTGACTTTGTTCCCATTGATGCTGTAAGGATAAAGCCGAGTCAATAAACTGGCTCTCTGGCATTCTTGACTTGTTCCAAATTTTGGCATTCCTATGTTCCCATATGCACCAGAAGACCATAGCAGCCTTTCTTAGTGACCCCTCATCTTGTGCCTGGATTGTTACCTGCCACCACTCACCAAAGTTTGTTGCTTGCCTTTGGCAATCCCCCATGGAAGCATATCCTTTTTGCTGCCTCACATGTGATTAAAGCATGGAACGTGTCTTCATGGGTGCTGGAACATGTCGGGCAAATATTCTCGGAAATTATATGTTTTTGGAGCAGCTTATCCGACGCGGGAAGCAAACCTGTACATGCTCTCCACAAGAAATTTTTTACCTTTGGGGGATGTTGAGAGACCATATCTTCATCCAGCTTACATCGTTCGGGCCGGACAGATGGATCTTCCGGTGGTGGGGGCCGGGGAGAGTGCTCTGGGGCCAGCTTTTGACAGTGTAAGAACCTTTCTCCTCCTGAACTAACACCATTGGTCAGGACTTCGTCTGATGTGATTAATTGTCTGTCCCGCTCATTGAGGCTTTCGTTAAGTGATATCCACATCCCATGTTGATGCCCTGAGACGGAGGGATTTAACCACTGCATTTCAGAGTCGGGGGAGAGTTTCGTGTACGGATTATGGGGGTCTGGAAGCCAAGGGTCCAGCCACATTCTCACCGTTTCCCCCGTGCCAACCCTCCATCTCAGCCCCATGCGAATAAGGTTTTGCACTCCCATGATACTCCTCCACACATAGCTAGGGTTTTGCTTGAGTGTTGCATCAAAAAAAGAAGAGTTCGGATAGTGCCTTGCATTATAATCTTGAGCTGTTGAGGACGTCGGGTTTGAGAGCAGCCGCCACGCCTGCTTTGCAATGAGTGCTGAGTTCATTTGGTAGAGTTTACGATGCCAATGCCACCCTTTCTCTTGCTGAGACAGAGCTTTCCCCAGTTTGCCCACTTGGTTCCTTTCCCGGCTGTAGGGCCACTACCCCACCAGTAGGCGTTCATGATCTTTTCCAGATCGTCACAAAGCGAACCGGGAATACGGAACAAACTCATAACATATGATGGAATCATTTGGATTACTGTCTTTAGCTTGATTTCCTTGCCGACCCTTGAGAGAAATCTCTTGTTCCATCCTTGGATCCGCCCACGAATTTTCTGCTTAATATAGTCAAATACTGCGGATTTATTCCTGCCAATGAGCACTGGGAATGAGGTATTTCATGGCGTGAAGTAACCGTACTAAAAGAGGCTACATAATGCAGACTGAGGCTGGCTGTGTTTGAGCTGGAAGGTTAGGGAAGATTTCTCAAAGTCTACTTCTTCTGACCTGGAGGTCTTTCATATAGTTGGAGACAATTCTTAAGACGTTGGCTCTCTTGTTCATCCACTTTGCAGAAGAGGTAACTGTCGTCGGGCAAATAGAAGATGTGAGATTATGGGTGCACCCCGGGCCACCTAAATCCCATGTATGAGGTCTCTCCTTTCTAAGATGTTGAGCAAGCAAGAGAGAACCTTTGCGCACAATATGAACAAGTAGGGGGAGAGGGGTCCCCTTGGCGAAGTCCCCTCCTCGGGTGGATGGGGCCTATTTCCTCTTCGTTTTGAAGAACATGGTATCTTACCGTGCTTACACAAAGAAATATTCTATCAACCCAATTCAGGTGGAAATCAAGTTTTAGCATCATACCTCTCAAAAACTGCCATTCTATGCGATCATAGGCCTTAGACATATCCATCTTCAACGTTAGATAGCCATGCTTGCCAACTTTTCCTTTTGAGATAGTGCTTTACTTCATGGGCAATCATAATGTTGTCTGTGATCAGTCTCCCTTTGATGAATGCATTCTGGTTTTCTGATATTATAAACGGGAGGACATGTTTGAGCCTGTTTGCTAGCACTTTTGCAATAATTTTATAGATGATGTTGCAGAGTGATATGGGCCTGAGATCTGCTAGTTTCTCGGACTTTGCTTTCTTCGGAATAAGCACTATGGTGGTATCATTAAGGCCATCATGTAGCCGACAGTTTTGGAGGCAGTCTAGATATGCTGTCGTCACATGCTCTCCAACTATGTCCCAGTACGTTTGGAAGAAACCCGGATTCATGCCGTCGGGTCCGGGAGATTTGTCCGGATGCATAGAGAATTAAGCTGCCTTATCTCACAAAAAGCCTAAATGGGCGAATAACACATATGTTGAGCATCTGTGACTCTTCGGGACATTACACAAGATAAGCTCAGCCTCACACCCACCGGATTTGAAGAGTACGTCGAAATAGTTGAAAATTAGTTGTTGCATGCCATTATTCCACTTGCACGAAACGCCATGGTCATCTTTTAATTGCAATATTTATTTTTTCTTCCTTCTTGCATTGGTCGCTAGATGGAAGTATTTTGTGTTTTGGTCCCCTGCAACAAGCCAAAATTGTTTGGCTCTTTGGCGCCAGTAGTCTTCCTGCTGCATTAGCAGCTTACACAGCTCAATTCGGGATTCCTTTACCTGGCTGATTGAGTTCTCGTCAACACAATACTTAAGTGCTTGGATTCTGTTTCGACAGTGAGCGATTTTTTTCCGGAAAGACGCCCTTCGTTCCTTACCTCAACTTTCAAGCTCCTTTCAAGTTCCTTACCTCAACTTTCTATTCTCTCTTGGATGTCCACATCTCCTGCTGCTCCCCAGAATTTCTGAACTACTTCCCTGCAGTCATCCTCCCTACGCCATAAGTTTTCGAACCGGAACCGGTGCTTCCTATGTGTCACTATGTTGTTGATCAGTGTAACCAAAACAGCCGTGTGATCAGATGGTGGAGCGTCTTCGTTAAGTAGCTGTATCAAAAGTTTTGTGCCACTCGTCTGAAGCTAGGGCTCTGTCTAGCTTTTCTTCGACCCAATTCAAGGCACCCCTAGAGCGCTCCCAAGTAAAGGGATAATCCGACATGAGGACTTCAAGTAACCCGCAATCAGCTATTGCTTCTCGGAACCCATTGATTAGATAATTTGGTTGCTTTCTCCCCACCTCTCTTCTCAGAATGAGATAACATAACATTAAAATCACCGACACAACACCATGGGAGATTCTACTTATCTTTCAGCTGCCTTAACAGATCCCATGATTCTCTACGTCTACGTCTCTCAGGAAAGCCATAAAACCCTGTTAATCTCCACACCGGCTGATGAGGGGTTTGAATCTGCATATCTATGAAATTTTCTGAGAAACTGATTAGCTTGACTGACTGTTTTCCTTCCACATGAAAGCCACCCACGTCCCTTACGTACACCTTCCACATAAAATAGACCTTCAAACTTAAGTTGCTTCTTTACTGGTTCTACCTTCTCTCTATTGACTTTCACTTCCATCAAGAACACAAAGTTGGGCTTGTATCTGGACACTAAGTCCTTTAATGTACAAACTGTACGTGGATCGCCCATTCCACGACAGTTCCAACTGATGGCACTCATGTTTCGGGGCGGGCATGTGAACCAGTACCCGCCGTGTCTGAGTTTCGAAATTGGATAAGTGTCGGCCCGCACTGCCACGCTGTATATAGTTGTGGGGTTCCTTGGCGGCACCTCTTCACCTTAGCCACAATGAGCCCATCTATATCACCACCAACTCCCCCCTCCTGTAGCGTGGTGTGTTGACTGCAGTATTCCATAATAGTATCTCCCCCTGCTGCATTGTGTGCCTGAAATATTCCCCTGATATCTTCCTTACCATGTATGTAATCAACCCTACCTTTTGTGGGAGCCTGTATCACACTCAAATCCCTTTCCTTATTTGGTTCGTTTCCGCTCCATCACTCCTATTCGGCGGTCCTCCCGAAAGGCTTTCCGGAGCTACCTTTCCTCCGATGTTCATCGTTGCTTGTCGGCTCGGAGCCCGTAGCCATGCTCCATAGCATCTCCACGGCGAAACCTTCGCATCAAAAGTTTTTCACAAGAGTGTTTGTCGTGCCACAGTAGTAGCAGAAAGTAGGTAACCCCATATTTGAAGGGAACCTAACTCCATTCCCTCCCAGCCTTCTTTATCTTCATTTTTCTTCAGAGGTTTCATAATAGAGTAATCCGAACTCGCATAAACGGCTTCAAAATTCACATTTAAACCAGTGTTAATACAAAAATATTGTTATTTTAAAATAATTAACAAAAAATTGCACTTAACTTTTATTATTTCTTTTAGTAAGATGGATTGAAATGCATTTTTGGAAAAAATATTTTTTTATTTCAAATATAAACGAAATTTATATCATAAAGATTCTTAAAATTTAACTAATAGCGAATACAACTCAATCAGCTGTACATCTTTATAATAATGTAGAATCATATTTATATCGGATATAACGGTAACGATTTAATGTAAGACAAAGACACGGTATTTCATTTTATACTTTCAACATTTTTTCTTGTATTTATATATATTGTTACATTATATTTTTGTGATTATTTAATAAGCATGTAGACTTATATAACAACGTTTAACATTTAAAATTGTTAATATTATTATATTGCTAGATTCAATTATTTTATTAATTATTCTTATATATTTATACATTATTATTTTTATTTGAGTTAATAACAGAATTTGTAAAATTAATTTTTTTTTTTAGTGTTTTTAAAGTTTTGACTCGATAGATTGAGTTATACTTATTGAAAGTTAACCCAAATATAAATAAACCATATTAGATTAACCCAATTTTAATGATAATGACCCATTTACTAGCTCTAAGTGAACACCACCCCCAAGGAAAAAAAAGATTCTCTACATGTAGAAAATCTGGTTTTGGGCAAAACCGTGAATTTTGTCTCACAATTAAACTATTCCCCAGTTGGAAATTTTGTCAAAGACGTACTTTTTTGCATAGATATCTATAAATCAACACATGCTAACAATTGGACAAAAATCATAATAAAAATTGTTATGACCTATAATAGTGTTCAATCTGAACCATTGGAATGATTTTTAAATTAATCTCGTTCGTTAAACATGTCTTACTTCAATGGTATGGTATGGAATGAGTTTAAGATGTGATGAGATGGTTAAACAACTAGAAGATGCTTTCTAGGGAAAGTGATTTGAATGGTCTGGACTTTGACCTAGCCGATCGGTGGTTCATCTGGAATTTTTTATTTTTAAGTACAAGGATTCCTTTGACATCAACTAACCAACAAATTAAGTGGTGCATGTACCAAGAATAAATTTTCAAAAAGCCACTGGGATTATTATAAAGCCCTTAATCTCTTCTTAATTTCCAATTGATTTTAGAATTTATTTATTTTTATTACATGACTTGATATGACATGAATGGGTAACGTGATGAAAACGGTTTGCAATGGCTCATTTAAAAAATAGTATTTAATAGACGACTCATTTAAAAAATAGTATTTAAAATACTATGTTTAAAAAAATATTTTTAATTTTACGCCGGTTTTTAAGAAAAAGATTATTGAAAATCATGTTTTGAAAAAAAGATTTCTTCAATCTTTCATTATCATCTTTTGAAAATACGATTTCTTCGACCTTTGGTGAATCGGGGCTCTTTCCTACACTAAGTCGTTTTCAAAAATCATTTCTGGGTAGCGCTTATTTCTATAATCTATAAATCAATTTAGAAATCGTATTTTTAAAAGATGATTTCTAATATTGTAACAACTTTTTTGTATTTATAATTTGATAATAAATTATTATATTTAATTTAATGATAAAGTTATTCTAAATATGTTGATTTTTTTTTTGAAAAATAAATATGTTGATGTTAATATCAATTGAATTTATGTTTATCAAAATTATTTAAAATTATTTGTTAAAAAAAATATCATTTTAAATTATCTTTTGAAAAATATTTTAAATTATAGTTATTATTATAAATATAATTTTATCTTTATCTTTATATTTAATATTTTAATGATACATCATTTTATTAATAATTAAAGAATAAAAATGTATAACATATATACAATGATATAATAATTTTAATATATATTATTTCAAAATATATATATATATATATATATATATTATAAAATTAATTTGTTTTCTTATATAATTTATTATATAAAATAATTATATCAATTATATAACATTTATAAATAGTAATATTTAAAATAATATTTACTATTTGGATATTAAAATAATATTATTTATTAAATGAGATATTAATATAAAAAATATGAATATTTTAATCATCATCGTATTTCATTATTTTTTATATTTAAGGATTAAAATAACTATTATCAATTTTATATCCATATTCATGTAAAATCATAAAATTTCCTCTAAACTCGTTTCAGATTTAATTCTCACTTAAAGTGTTGATTCAAGAATAAATGAAAGTAACATGTTTCTAAACGGTAGTCAACCAAGTGTCTCACTACGCGTCGTTAGGAAGATGAATTTTTCTGTACCATTTGGAAGATCAAATGGTTCAACTCTACCCATGGTTGCATTCTACATTCAAATAGTTTTTCAATGATACATCACACACCCAAATCCAAGTTAAAACAAATAAGTTATGACCATGATAAATTAGAGAAGAAAACGAGTTCTTGAGCAAAATCTAAGTTGTCACGACAAATTGCTTAGCGTATCGCGACTCTGGTCAACAATTTGTCACAATAACTTGATTCCTCAACAACTGCTTTCTTTTCCGATTTTCTAATTACAACTTCTTAACAAACATAAATTCACCGATATTAACATCAATATATTTATTTATTTATTTTTAAAAATATCAAATATATTTACAATAACTTTATCATATAAAATTATAATATAATAATTTATTATCAAATTATAAAAAAAGTTGTTGCAATATTATAAATCACCATTTGAAAAGACGATTTCTAAATTGATTTATGTAGAAATAAACTTTTAGAAATCGTCTTTTGAAAAGCCAGACTTTTAATTGAAGAAGCTATTGTCTTTTGAAAAGACAATTTCTAGACCGAAGAAATCTAAATAAATGGATTGAAGAAGGAAATAAATCGAAAAAAAATCATATTTTCAAAAGACGATATTGAAATATTGAAGAAATCATTTATTCAAAACGCTAGAATTAGAAATTTTTTTTATACATCGTATATTAGATATTATTTTTTAAATAAGCCGTAGATATAGGAAAAACCCATGAAAAACTTGAAGCCGCCGATGACAAACTTTTTTATTTGAAGGAAGAAAATGTGGTTGGACTTGAACACTGATTCAGTATCCCAATAAAACCCCTTAATTATTTCGGTTATACTCATACCCTGTTTTGAAGCCATATACTTCTAATATTTCAAAGTATTTTCAATATATATATATATACATATCAGATGTTTGAAAATTTTATATATCAGATGTTTGAAAATTTTCTACTGCTTCCTAAATTTTCTAACTTTTATTAAATGTTATTCATATGATTAAAACTCCAAGCAGTTAACGTTCAAGTTCTTTAAAAAGACAGACATCTAAAAAGGGTTTCTAATTTTTATTAAATGTTGTTCATATGGTTAATCTAGTTAGTAGAATGTTTAAAGTTTAAAAAGATAGAATATCTAGAGAGGGGAAAGGAGGGGTTCCAATGAAAATAATTTAGTATATTATAACAAAGTGACTAGTTGTTAAAAAAACTTTTACAAAAATATTTAAAAATTATTAAAAAAAAGTTATAACCGCAATTTTAAATAGCATTTAAAGGGAGGAGGTAAGTTCATAACTTTTACATAAGAATTATTATATTTTATGGAAATATTATCATTATTATTATTATTATTTAATGTATCTAAATGAGCACAGACGTTTCTCTTTGACATTGTAAATCCTCTATAATCGTCTTGGGCATGTGAATTGAGAGGGCCGGCTTGCGCTTTCGCCTCTTTGTTTAGGTTAGGCCCAACTTTTAGTCTTTCGGTGTCCATTGGGCCTAGTTAGAAACTTAAATGTTCATCCAATGCCAGTTCAAAACCTAACAATTTAATAAATGACTAAATGAGATTATGAGCCCTGTTTGTTAACCATGCAATTTTAGGAGTTCATAATATTACTATTTATAAATCTTATGTCGTAATTCACTTATAATTATTTTATTGTCAGAACTTTAAATTAAATCTGCATTGTATTAGTGCCATTATGGTAGGAAGAATGTGATATGTTGAAACTTTCATAGTATACTGTATTGATTCTGAAATTTCGACGCTACGGATATGTTTAGTTTTAAGAAAACATCGGAAATAATAAAGCATCAAAATATTATCAAAAAAGTAAAAAATTAAAAAAGAATTATTTTTTATTGTATATATATATTACTTCTAATGTTCTGTATATCTTTGTTCTTATAAAGATTATATCTCGATTTTAAAATTATGTCATCCGTCTTTTTACCACTTGAGGAAGACCTCAAGGGCTTCTTATATTTAATTATACTATAGGGAACATCAAAGAAATTAAGTATAATTGAAATTACTTAAGAAATAACATATGTGTTTTTATTTTTAAAAATTATATAAAGATAATCAATTATCATTAAATTTAATTAAAAACTTATGCATTTTTTAAGTTAATCTTTATATAGTTGATTTTTTTTTACAGCTTATGTAGTTGAATTAAAATAAGCGAAATAAGTTATAAATAGTATGTATAAATAAATTATTGATTTTCAATCCTTTTTTTTTCACTTTTTTCTTTTTATTTTCTTTCTTTCAAGATTTTTCGCGAACCAAATATTAGGTGGACACTTAATTAAGAGAAGAAGTTACCACCGCAGATATTCCAGATGCCGTGCCATGTGTTTATCTTCAAAATAATTTTCGTGAAAGTGTTTTTAATTAGGTACCACCGTGGCAATCCACATCGGCGGTCGGTAGGACAGGTTTTGGTGAACTATTAATTAATCACCTACAAAGGGAAAAAGATCCCGGGAGGGGTTTGGTTGAAAAAAACTCGAGGTTATATAAGTTTGATTTTTATCTGATTGGTTGAAAATATTTTTACGACGTCTTTGATGATTTTCTTTAAAGAAATGATGGTCAAAATCTGATGATAAAAGCTGATTTGTATCAAAAAAACTTCCCAATTTTGTTATGGCTATCACCCCAAGAAAAGGAGAGAGGGCGAGAAATGAAAATCGGGGGGATGGCGTAAGGCGTAACAGTTTAAATTAAATATGGAGGTTTAAAAATACTGTCAGTTCAGACTTAAGAGTATGTTTTGGCGTCATCTTTGATTTTGAAGCTCCAAGTAGATTGAAAAGAAGGTAAAAAAACCTGCATATATATAAAATCAGAAGATAGTCACGCTTGCAGTTGCATTATGCATATGGGTAGGTAAGTAGGTACTGTTACAAACTTGTTCGTAAATGTACGAAAATAAAAATGACGAGGGAAAAGAAAAATTCTGAAAGAAAAGGAGAAAGAGTCTTGCGGAAAAATAAGGTTTGTTCGATGTAATAAGGATGTTGAGTCTCGTAAAGGATTCACGAATTTTAACTAAAATAGATTAATACGTATCTTTTGATCTTCGAGAGAATTGTCAGATCGGCGTTACATGCTCTTAGGATAAAACGAGTTTCTGGCAACCAACGCCTTGACTTTGATATTATTTCGATGGTAAGCTATATTGAACATATCATTATACCATGATTCACAGGATATATAATTAACTTGATCCAACTTTTTCACACATGAACTAAGAACATTGATACATACTTACAATAGGAGAAACTCCTTTTATAGAGACATTGAATGAATGAATGTCATTCAATTTGAATTTTTTCCAACAGGTACCAACAAAAACCAATAATATGTCGATATAACGTGGTCCTAATTTAGCCAAAAAGTGAATCATGTTACCCCGGAAATCCCAATCGCCACCCACTCCTCCCTCCACCCCAATTGAAATAGGGGTTTTCTATAAGTAAATGCTATGTTTAAAAAAAAAAATTATAATTATACGATAGTTTTTGCTGATTAAAAAAAAATTGTGTTTTGAAGAAATGAGTTTAATTAGAAATCATGTTTTAAACAAACGAGTTCTTCTGTGTTTTAATATCTTTTAAATATCGTCTTTTGATAATACGATTTATTTGACCGGTTCTCCGATATTTTCTTAAAATCACTTTTTGAAAAGGCGATTTTTAATTTTTGTCTTTTGAAAAAGCGATTCTTCTTAGTGTCTTTTTCCCCTTTTCCAATTTCTTCTTTAGTCTTTTTCTTTTCCCCTTTGTGCTCATGCTTTTGAAAACGATTTAACTGTTTTTTATTTCTTCATCTTGTTTTTTGAAAAGGCGATTTCAACTTTCTTTCATATTTTATTTGTTGGAAATCTTGCAACAACTTTTTTATAATTTGATAATAAATTATTATATTATAATTTAATGATAAAATTATTATAAATATGTTGATGTTTTTTCAGAAAAATAAATATGTTGATTACTATAGATTGAATTTATGTTTAATCGAGTTAAGATTATTTTAAATTATTTGTTAAAAAAAGGTATTTTAAATTATTTGTTTAAAAAGATATTCATTTTTAGAGGTATGTTTTAAAAATATATATTTTAAATTATAGTTATTATTATAAATATATTTTTATCATTATCTTAATATTTTTTAATAATTTAATGATACATCATTTTATTACTAATTAAGAATAAAAATAGATAACAAACAATGATATACTAATTATATATATATATATATATATGTATATATATATATATTATAAAATTAGTTTTTCTTATATAGTTTGAGTAATATAAAAATAATTATAGTAATTATGATATAGTATTTATAAATAGTAATATTTTAAAAATATATTTACTATTTGATATTAAAAATAATATTATTTATCAAATGAGATATTAATATAAAAAAATGACTAATATTTTGGTGTTTATCTCTCATTATTTTTCTACTTCCGATTTTCTATTTCAGGAATTAAGAAACAACTATTATAATTTTTTTAGGTGAAATTTATTAAAAAAATCATAAACAAACTTATTTTTAATAAATAATTATAAGTAATAAATAATTATATTTTATTTTAATTTTTGAATAAACAAACTCTTAAATACTATTATTTAATTAAAATTTAAAATATAACACATTTTATTTAATAAATAAAATTTTCAACTTTAAAAGATAATATTTCCTACATCAATCAATTCGATAATTTATATTATAATTCTAAATATAAAATTCTGAATAAAAGGCCATCTTATTTATATAAATAAATTAAATAATATATACTTAAGCATTCTAAAATTTATTTTCATATTTTAAAAAATCTTTTTATCTTTTCATTATTTTTAGTGACATATCCTTCAATTACTAATTTTATTTATAAGAAGAAAATGATCAACAAATTTTAAATAAAAAAAATATAATATATTTATAATGATATAAATTATAAAATAAATGTATTAATCATTTTATTTGATAAATTCAATATATGAATAAGTATAGTTATCATGATAGATTATTACAAATAATCATGTTATAAAAATATATTTAATATTTTTTGACAAATATATATTTATATTTTTGTTTCTTAATCCCAAAGTAGAAAACAAATGGGAAGTAGAAAAAATAATGAGAGATAATGATTAAAATATTCATAATTTTTTATGTTAATATAAATAATTTTATTTTTAATATCAAGTAAATATATTTAAAAAATATTACTATTTATAAATACTATAATTATTTTATATATAAATTATATAAGAAAATAAATTAATTTTATAATATATAAATTATTATATCATTGTATATATATTTATATATTTTATATTCTTTAATTAGTATAAAATGATATATCATTCAAATATTTAAAATATTAAGATAAAGATAAAATATATTTATAATAATAACTATAATTTAAAATAATCTTTTTTCAGAAGATAATTTAAATTAATCATTTTTTAGCAAATAATTTAAAATAATCTTAATCCTATAATAGAATAATGACAAACATAAATTCATATTAACCTTCCAGCATATTTATTTTCGAAGTAACATATCAACATATTTATAATAATTTTATCATCAAATTATAATATAATAATTTATTTAATACAATTATATAAAAAAAAGTTGTTGCAAAGATTTAAAATAAAAAAATAAAAAAATATTAAAGAAATCTCCCTTTCAAAAAACTGAGATGAGAAAGAAAATAATAGAAATGATGCTTTTTAGAGGCGATGTGAAATTGAAGTCAAAGGAATTTTGAGAAATTAGAAATCGTCTTTTCAAAAAAACGATATTAAAAGAAAGAAAAGGCGATTTTGAGAAGAATATAAAAAATCAGAGATAAATCCCATACATTTCAAAAACAATATTGAAACATTGAAAAGAAAACTAGTTTGTTGAAACACGGTTCATCAGCGTTTATTTAAAATATAGTTTTAAACATTTTTCATAATCAGCAAAACTGATGGCAAAAGTGAAATATTTTTTTAAACATAATATTTTAGATATTATTTTTTAAATAAGTCGTACCCCCATTGAAATATTGTCCATGGCCATCCACCACCCACTTGGATGTTCTAGTGTAACCCATACCCCAAATGACCAAGGAATGACGTTGAAAATAACATACCATACACATAATTTCCTTTTCCTTTTTTATTTTTTTGAAGCATGCAAAAATGTTATTATTTGGTTGGGAACATGGTTTAAAATTTCGGATATATCCATGATATATTAGATATCGGTGAGATTCGAAGTAATATTGGTCATCGATAATTGGTTGGTCGAAATTTCGAGAAAATGTCAGCAATATTAATAATATATCGATTAAAGACCGAAATATCATGAAAATATCGGGTCTATGGCACACACAAACATGAAGAAGGAAGTAGTTAAATTTTCGGTAAAATATCGTTGGTATATTAGGATATATCGGAGATACATGAGATATATAAGGATATATCGGAGATACATGAGATATATAAGGATATATAGGAGATGTATCGAGATATATCCAAAGACATCCAACGGTTGAGATTGCACCCGTGTTTTGAAAAATTTTCAGCATTATTTTGATTGGTCGAGAGCAGTTGAATTTGCTGATCGGCGACCCTTCCCCAGATTCATCCCAATTTTGAATCTTTGCCAGATGGTCGGATTTACGATCAACTGAGTCAAATTTTAAATCATGACTTGATGCATGATTATGGATTAATGTGAGTTTTTAAATAATATAACGTGGATTTGTATCGAAATTAAATCCGTGGGAGTGGAAGTCACAGATTATGTGGTTATAAGTTAAAGACGTTTATGCGTGAGCACATTCGATTACATAGTGTAATATCGAACGCGTATCTGATAACTCAGATATTGTTTTTCATCAAGATGGGAATCTTTCTTCATAAAATATTCTGATAAAACCTGGCGTCGATCTTTATTTTAATTTTAAGAGCTCGTTAGTAATAAATAATTTTAATGTGTATATTTGATTAATGTCTCGTTTTTATATTTTATAGAAAAGTATTTTTATGAGATTTAAAAGCATTTTATTAATTTTGGATATGTCGATGTCGTAGCAGAATATCGATTGATATATCTTAAATATATATAAAATTTAAGTATTAATATATTCATCGAAATCGATATTTTTAACCTCGATTGGAAATACGAAGGTTCAAATTTAATTTCAAGGGGCCACCCTCGACATCACGTTCCCCCTTTTCGTTTTGTCTCTTCTAATCTTACCTTGAAACGAATATCCAATAATAATTATCCCCCACCAAGTCCAATGGATGTTTCCGAAAAATAATAAAAAATTCTTGAAAAAGTGTTATTGAAAACTAATTCTAGGGATAATGTAATTTTTTTCACATAAGTTGGACACGTATGATAAAACTTTAAAATATGGGTTTTGATTGTGAAAAAAGCTGAGAGAAAAGCTATCTATAAAGATGTCTCTTCAAGATTAGTTTTTTAAATTTTTAGAAAGTGTATATTTAAAAATACTTTTAATATAAATTTAAAAATTACATTTTTAATATGTATTTTGATAATTTAAAAAAAAGTGTATCTTAAAGAGACACTTTTATTTAAATTTAAGGAATTTTAAATTATAAAATGTCTTTAAAATTTTAATGTAAATTTAAAATTTTGAATTACTTGAAGGTCTATCTTTAAGAGATACTTTCAATTTATATTTGTTAGATTATTATATTGTTATATTTATTTTGTAATTTTCTTAGGATTATAATTTTGTATTTTCCTACGATTGTAATTTTGTATTTTCACAGGATTGTATAAGTACTCAGAGCATATAAGACCGCCTGCTACATCTTACATGAAAATTTCTGAGTTTTAATATAAAGACTCAGTCTTTGTACGTAGTATCAGGCCAGTGCCACGATTTTTTTTTTTCGTTGCTCTGTGATGCAGGCATTACTGACCAGCGTATAACTTATTTTCCGACCGAACACCACCGTTTGCCACCGTGCAACTTGTTTTGTTTTTGTTTTTAAATTAAAAACCCGCAGTTGATCCTTGTTTCCTCCAGCGCCCACATTGCTCGTGCCCGTTAACTTTCCCGTCAGTAGTTATTTGTTAGTGAAAATTGACCAGTGCATTCGACTTTATTTGATCTGATTCTATTTTTGTTGTGCATTTTTGATTCGAATTCCGATATGCCGAGGTGATGAGATTTCTGGATCCGATTCATGTTATTTTAATAGTATTCTCGTACTCTCTTTCTTCTTTGATCTTATTCATTCGATGTGGGGCCCCTCTCCCATTTCTATCGGGTGGGTCCGCGTTACTTTGTTATTTTGTGGATGATTTTTCCGATATACTTGGGTTATCTCTTAGCATCGTTACGAACTTTTATCAAATATAGCAGCGAAAAAAAGCTTTACAAAATGAGAGATTGGCTCTGATTTCTAAACCTCTCAAAGTTTTCAGATCTGATAATTCCCAAGAATATAAAGCCTATGAATTTACCTTTATTTTACATCAATTTGGTACTGTTCCTCATTTCTCTTGTGCGGAGCATACCGACAAAATGAGTTGGCGCGAGCCGTCATATTCTTGATGTTGTTGGGTGCTGCTACTGTTGGCGCTTACTGCTCATTCTCGGTTTGGGGGAAGTTGCTCTTACTACCGTTTACACCCGTCCAATTGGTGTCCTTCTCCCATTGTTCAGAATCAAACTCATATGATATATTTGTTTGGATTCTTCTCACTCCTATGAAACTCTTAAGTCTTTGGATGTGTCTGTTTGTTCCTCTTAAGTGATCGTGAAAGGAAACAAACTTGAGTCTCATTCTCGTTTGTGTTGTTTTCTTGGTGCCAAGATTGGTAAAAAAGGTTGTAGGTGTTATGATCCATTAGCAAAACATCTTAAGTTTCGGCATGTGGTCTTTTGGAACACAAATGTTTTATCATTCTGCTCATGTTCTGTTTCCCTTATTCCCTTTATTGATTCTCTTCTTGACCTTTTTCCTGAGGAGTCTCCCACCTCTCTGTCTGAGTCTCTCCCTTCTATTATTGATGTTCCTTCTCATGCACCTGATGAGCTTCCCGCACCGATCATCGAGCGTGCCGCGTGTGCCTGGCCCGTGAATCCTGTGGTTCTTGACTCTCGTACGCCGCCACGTTCCCATCGGGTAACTATTCTTCCTTCTCGGTACATTGACTTTTATTAACTTGCTGCTTCTTTTTCCTCTCTCACCCAGGAACCTCAGACTTTTCATGAGGAGCTTCCTCTTCACAACCCTCCCCATGGCGGTAAATTTGTGAAAGAGGAGTTGGATGCACTACATAAAACTGGAACATGGGATTTGGTTGATCTCCCTCTAGGAAAATCTCTTTATCCCGGTTGTAAATGGGTTTATAAGATCAGACTCTATCAGGCCAACCTTTGTTGATGGCTCTGAAACCGCCTTATTCGCGAAGTTTTACTCGAGTATGAAGATTGATTGTAGGAGACTTTTGCTCACGTGCACCGACTTTCTTATCGGGACGCTCTTATTGTCATTTCTCACGGCACCATGAGTGGCGGCTCTTTAGGATGGATGTCAAAAAATGCTTTCTTAATGGTGAACTCTCGGAGAAGTACATGAAGCTTCACTGCGGTTACTCTCACCCTCCCAGTTCCCTCTGAGTATTTAAACTACGTAGGACACTTATGAACTTAAACAAGCTCCTCGAGCATGGTTTTCAAATTGATTATACTATCTCTTGCTTGTGGTTTTCGAGGCAGTTCTTTAATATAGGTTTTACGAGAGCCAGTTTAGTCGTGGTATTCTTATTCTCCTGCTTGACATGTCGATGATATGATTATTCACGGGTGATGATATCACGGGAGTACCGGGATCTAAACATTTTCTTGGTCGTCGATTTGGAAATGAAGATCTAGGCCCTTTCCCCAATTACTTTCTTGATCTAGAATTTTCTTCCTCTGCTGGATGGTTTGTTGTCTTACTTAGATAAGTATACTTCGATCCCCGATTTCTCGAGCGATTATCGCGATGGCAGATAGTCGACACATCTAATTAGCGAGTATAACTGTCGCCTTAATTTCTGCATGATCGCGAATCATTTTAGTACGATCTTCTTTCTTACATGGACGGCTTTGTTGGGGTCTAATCTATCTCCTTTGTTGCTCGCCACGGTAATTTCTATGCGATTCATGTAGTCCGGTCCAGGTTTATGGCTGCTTGCCCGAATCTCACTCATTATGCTGCTATTCTTAGGATTCTTGATATCCCAAAAGGCACCATGTTGATGGTCTTCATTTTCTTCCATTCTTGTTCTTTCTTCATGCATATTGAATCTGATTAGGCGGGTGATCCCAGATTGTCGTCACTTTCCCAAGATATTATTTATATGCAGGTGATTCTCTTATCTTGGAGAAACAAAATAACGATCGTTGCTTGTTCCTTGACGAATATCGGCCTTTGGCGACTACTACAAGCCCAGACATTTAGTTTCATTAGTTTACCTACGGGATCTTGGTGTTATTTGTTCCCTTTGCAACTAAACTTCGCTGTGATGTCAGTGCTACTTTATTCAAATTGCTTTCATGATGGTTTCCATGAGCGTACTAAACATATTGATTGATTGTCACTTCATTCGATTTATCACTAGCCGAGTACACTCACACTTGAGTCTGTTCCTCTCGAGGATCGATTAGTTGATATCTTCACCAAACGCCCACTTCCTCTAGAACTTTTGAGCTTTAGCCTGGAAAGCTCATAATGTGGTTTCTTAAACCACCATGAGGTTTGAGGGGGGATATTAGATTATTATATTGTTATATTTTTTTTGTAATTTTCTTAGGATTATAATTTGTATTTTCTTAGGATTGTAATTTGTATTTTCCTAGGGTTATATATGTATGCAAGGTCTCCTCTTGTATTTGTTGTTAGATGTGTTACAAGGATTACGAGGAAAGTAAAGAGCTGCGAGAAAAGACCATTAAGAACAAAACCGGAAGCCGGTAATACGAAAATGTCGAATGCCAAGTGGCGATCCACGATCTCCTTAAAAGCAGTTAAGTCGTCTCCCTGGTGCTTAGAGAGATCACTTAGGCCCGTCTGTTTCCCGAGGATACAGCGGTGGACAAAGTAGTACCTTAACACTGAACCGCTCGTGATGAGAGCTGCACATCAGAACATCACTGAGCACCACCTCTTTGATAAATTCGAAACCAAAAAAAAAACCTCTCTTTTAGAATAAAGGAGTCTCACCTTTATAGGCTAAAAGGTGAGACCCTTAACTATTCAGGGAAACTAGCGTTTTAACAAGCAAACGTTGGACTCTGCCCTTTGGACTCAAGGTGTAAATGACAATGAATGTCATTTATTCGACCAATTCCCATGAATGACAATCATGACCAAAAGATCACAAAGACTGAGTGATAGATTCATCAGAAGAAACCTGCATAGGAGAGGTAGGTGTTATCCTTTGAACACCCACTTGTAAATATGTTTACTCTACTTTAACTAAGCAGTAGACATGATGTCCTTGAATCGTCGTCATTGGTGTAAACTTGATGACATATTTTACACATAGAATCTTCCTAACATATTCGATTCTCACTTTTATGTCCATTTTTTGTGTTTGGCTGGACATGCGAAAACTGATTACGTAAGAGTTTTAATAGGAATTGTGCCCTATTCAATTCCCTGCGACGTACTTCCACTCTTACATAAGGTGATCTCACCAAATTAAGGAGTAGCTCAATGTTTACTCTTCGCCAGTAACAGAGATCATTAAAAACACTCTTAACCTTCTAGCCCATGAGCATCAGCACATTCATCATAGGAATGAACACGATAATATCCCACGATTGATTGTATCAAAAGTCTTTACAATTTGGTTGTCCCTTTGAACCTAGATCTTGGGATCTCGGTCCCATTCGGTTGGGTATCCATTCATCGACTTATTCTTTTCACGGGCTTTAGTCCACGGCTCCCATGATGACTTTCAGCTTGACTCTCTGTTTAACTAACTGGTTAGCGGATCCTTGATCGTATCAGCCGTTTTACATAATCTATAGAGATAGCAGGTTAATTTGTTGTTTAATGGTATTGTGTCCTCTTGGTAGGATATGTCTAGACTTACCGTATACATCTTGTTTTGGTAACTCTACCCGATATGATTAGCTATCACGATGTATGCATATTGGGCGGCACGGCCGGAATGTCCTGCAGGAAATTGGCGTAGCCATTAAATCTTCCCCACATTTGTCTGGTGCTATAAACTCGAGATTCCATTATGGATCTGGCAATAGCCAAATACGTTTTGAGGATTTCCATGATACTATTTGCACCTCCCGGTCTTAAAGACTTATAACCACTTTGGGATTTTGAGTCTTTAACATTAGATATCCAATTAGTATCAACGTAACCTTCAAAATGCAATGGGATATCTTTGTGTAGTGGCAGCCCCCATAATCCGCGAGTGAATCGTAAATATTTTAATACTCTCATTATTCCCCTTGTAATGCATAGCTCAGGATTGCTTTCGTGTACCTACCCGAGTTTATTAAGCGCATAGGCTATGTAAGTCTTGTCTGACTCATTAAGTACATTAGACTCCTATCACTACTAGAGTATTCTACTTCAAATGACCTTCTCCTTTGTTCTTCGAAAAAGTGTGAAAGTTACATCTGAATTGTTACGGCTATGCCAGTTTTATCCTTATCAAACTTCCCGAGAATATTGTCAGCATGAGTGGCGGCGACTTGGCAGTCCATATGATATTTCTTTTAATGATTTTTATTTAATAACATCAACCAAGTCCACGTGTCTTTCATGTCAATCTTGGAATTCAACTTATGTTCTTAGTAGATGTAGTCATCTTATCATCACTTCACCAGACAATGACATTGACCATCTGCGTACAAACATGCAATGACATAGCCATGTTCATCCATCTTTGACATAGACACACTGTCACATTCATTGATTTTGAATCCCAAATTTGAAAGCGACATAACGTTGTCAAAATTTCTCATGCCATTGTTTTAGGTGCTTGTTTTAATCCGCTCCTGAGGATTTCACCAATCTGAGACTCATTTCTGTCTTGGGCGAGAAAACCCTCGAGGTTCAGCTCAGTGTAATTTCTTCATTCAAATCTCCATTTAAGAAGGATAATCTTGACATCCACATTTGATGTACCTCGAATCTTTTAGTCACACGGCGATTACTAAGCACCATCCTTATGGAGTTTTATTCGTCCACATGAGAATACGTGTCAAAATAATCCGGACCACCGAGTTTGCCTAGCCTTTGATCACAAGTCTTGCCTTTATGTTGTCTATTGATCGAATCTACTTCAGATTTCCTCTTAAAAAATCCACTTGGAACTTAGGGTTTACAACGAATGGAAGATCTACTAATTCCTAAGTATCAGTTTATGCGTATGGAATCAAATTTCACTTTTAATTGCCTCTTTCCACATGAGACTCTCCATTAGGATTCAACTTTGCCTCTTTATAGGTTTTGAAGGACACAAACTTTTTCTGTGGAAGTGGACAGAATAGTTTTGTGCCACCCATATTTCTGGGTTTTCTGCTCATGATGTCTTCCCATCATGATGTACCATGATAAGTCTCTCTCTTTCTCAGGTGCTGGGTTGACTGGATTATTCAACCCGGATCAGTGAACGTATGTGATGACCTCAATTTATTAACCATTGTTGCGGTGATGCTCAGGACATATTCAGATCAGTGACAGAATGATCGCCCGGCCACTATATAGTGCGCGTAACGATGAAGATGCGATCAATAGTTTTGGTCTTATTCTCACTCACCTTTTGGAGTGGAGGAGGCGCCACTTTAGCGAACATCCCCACTTTCAGCAAGTATTTGTATGATGGCTTCATTCAGCATTTCCATAACTCATTAGCAGAGTCTTTTTACCTTTATTTTTTAAAATTTTCCTTGTTTAGAAGGTAATTAAACGAGATAAAATGGCTTCTCCCCACACCCATGTTTTGTGGTAGACGAGAACATTCTTAGCATTCATCATTTTCTTTAGAGTCTTTGATTTTTCCGCTCAACCACTCCACAGTAGATTGTGGCGAATAATAAAGATTGTGTGGTTTCATCATATAATCCCCATGTTGAGCACAAAGAGGTCAACAAAAATGGCGATTCATACTCTCCACCTCGATCACTTCTCAGCACTTTAATTTTCCTGTGAGTTGATTCTCAACCGTTTTGTAGAGAACAGGGGAGTTCTCTGTCGCCTCACCCGCTTACTTTTTAAGTAAGTACCACATATACTTGATGCGTCAGTTACTTTATCATCATAAGGTAATAAAATGTTATTACCACCTCTTGTTACCATCTGAGCTTCAAATCACATCTCTCATTATGAATTAAGTCGAGAGGTTAGGTGTGTCTTTGATACTTTGAAAAGATGACCTGGATTTGGTGCACTCAACCTGAGTTTCACACGTGCTTTGCATGCGGTTTGGAAAGTTGGTATATGATTTAAGTTGATTAATTTGCGTAATGTGTCTCGTCGCGCTTATGTCCTAATCTACCATGCCGTAGATTAGATGACCTGAAAATATAAAGCGAGGAAGAACTGGCTTTTATTCATTTCTGACTTAATGATAGTCATTACATTAAGCTTCTACATACAGCCACTCATATACCTTTTTCCGATATACATTCCATAACTGATGGGAACAGATTGTCTGGACTCAAACCCACCCGACCCGAAATCATGACTATTCAGCAAAGAACCAGACACTAAGTGCTTGCGGATTTAAATTACATATAACGCTGTTGTTAGAGTTAGCTTTTTCCTGAAGTCATCTTGAGACAGCGCCTAGCGCCCTTGTACACGATGATGGTGTGGCGGTTGCATGAGCCTTTTTCTCACCAGTCTCGATTGGTTCAAGGGTGGAGGTATCATCTTGTCGGAACATCCCATGGCGAGTAGCACCGGTGTCAATCCACCATTCGCGGGATTTGATCCACAAGTTCACCTCGAGAGATCCTTTGCGGTCGAGGTCAATTTGAACCACATCCTTGAAGATATCGTCAACCACATTAACTTCCTTGAGTTTGTTTCTCTTGGGGAGAGTCTGCTTGTCAGAGAGATTTGTGACCTTGCTTCCACGATTGAAGCATTTCTGACGGAACTTTTGCTTCTTGAACACTCCCAGCACGAGTGCGACTTGAGTACCTTTTCCTTTATTTATTTGCCTTTTTGAACGGAACCTTGACCATTATTCGCGAGAAGTTAACGCCCAGCCTCATTGGGATTGTGTGATTGCCATTTTCCTCTCCGGATCGCTTTTATTGTCTTCTTCGATCTGTCGAATAAACTGAATCTTAGTGCTCATCTCCCTTTCTCTTATGTTTGAGTAGTTTTTTGAAGTCTTTTTTCAGGCGGTTTCTCAATAATATTTGCCACTTGGTTGGCTCTTTATCGACCTCGAGCATAGAATCTCATGGAGGATGCAAAGTTCTTGGACTTGGTGACCCACTGATCTTGGAATTTACCATTTTATAATCGGAATCGACTACCTGTGAACTTTTTGGCCCCGACTGTCCCTCGGTTTATATTTAGGTCTAGTGAATCCCATGAAGCTCTGCTTAATTACATTTTCTTATGCGTATACTTGCATTTGTATGAAGTCGATTAAAGCATTCATGAGCGTAGTTCTGCACAAAAGTCGAGGAATGTTTCCAAACATTCACACTGACCAACGTGGCTTGGATATCGCTCATCTTCTTTGGCTTCGGACTTCTTCAAGTCAGAGAATACAAGCAAAAGATTCAAGGTCAAATAGAGAGCAGTGCCATATACTGAAATTAAGTCCAGAGATTTCTCTGGGTGAAGACGAGATAGGCATAGTAGTGGGCATCATGATTGGCCCCGTGTCCCGCGATAGGGGTTGCGCGAAGCGAGCCGAGTGGGAACCATGGTGTTATGCGAACGATGTCCATTTCTAAGAAAAATTATAGAAAATTGATCAGATTTCACATTCTAGAACCAGTCGTAGAATAATTGGAATTAACACGTAACAAAAGTATTCCCGAGAAGAAGGCGATGGGAGGTAAAGCAGGCAAACAACTAGCCTCAGCCGACGAACTTCTTTGTTTTGTAGTTTAAATTCCTAAGACACCCAAGGAATTAGCACAAACTCACAAAGTGAGAATAATGTTTTTAACTTTAAAAAGACTTTTCTCCTTACATCATATGTTCTAAGTAAGAGAAATATCACGACAAAGCATGTGGTTTGTGGGATGAAGCCTTAGCTCTTGAACTCAAGGTCTTGAGTTCCCGTTCCCTCCTTTTGTATTTTTTATTTATTTTACAAGGGACTTTCAATAAACCAAGACCTCAAGGCCATTATGGTTTTCCTTTTTTTTTGTTTTCCATACATTTTTTCGATGTAACCAAAAGGAAAACCAAGGAATTGGGTTACTTTTCATAGCCAAAACCGTGCTGGTATATCAGCAACTGTATATATATATATTTTACTTTTCGGAGAACAATGTTTGAAGTTGTTAGATCTGACCTAAGGATCGGAGAGAAAGTAAAGGCTGAAGAGACCATTATAAGAGTCAATCAGGAAACGATTAATGCTGAAAATCTGCCCGAGTCTGGGTGGGCGATCCGCGATCTCCTTAAAAGCAGTTTGTGTCGTCTCCTTTGGTGCTCAGGAGAAGTCCCTTGACGTCTGTTTCCCGAGGATACAGCAGCGGTCAGCGATTTGCCAACACTGAACCTTTGCTCGAGGCGAGGCTGAGCTTCTGTCCACAGAGGCTATCCACCCAAACACCACACTCTTTGACAAGCTGAAAAAAAAAAAAAGGCACTCTCTTTTAAAGATAGGAAGTCTCGCACATAGAGTAAGGTGGGGCATAGCAATCAGGAAATCGGCCCCGATTGTGGCCGAGCGTTGGACTCCCACCCTTTGGACTCCTCTGAAAGTGAGTAAATGTGATAGATATCGTTTATTCGCTTATTGTAATTCACAGGTTTTTAATATAAAGACTCAAGTCTTTCTTCAATATTAATTTTTTTTTTAAATTAGAGAAAGTTTTCTTAAAAAACCTTTAGACACTTTAAATCACATATGATAAAATGCAATAATTTGTCAATATTTTTAAAAGGAATATTTTTCTTTTAAACTAAATGTCTAAAAAGCCCCAAGTCTAATGCCGGATTGCACCACAAATTTCTTTCCCGATTCATGTCATCTTTCTTCCTTTTCATCCATGATATTTATTTTTCTTTTTCTTTCTTTTTAATTTTCATTTAACCAAAAAAATATAATTTGGCAGGAAAACGAGAGTACGTGTTCTTTGACTTCTTTCCTGATTAATGGAGTTAGACCCACTTCTACCATACTCTAAATAAGTTAAATATTTTGAAACAAAAATAAATCAATATTCTAGAAAAAAAAACAAACAAAGTAGTTCTTCATCTTTCCATCATTCAATTCATTTTTCTATTTAGCTTCATAGACGGGTTGGAAGAGGCTTTAAAAAGTATAAAATAGAACAAATTAAAACTTAATAATTAAATATATATGAGTAAAACATTTATCTCACAACATTAAATTGAATATGATCAAAATTTTGGAGAATTATGTTTTAAGTTCATTATTTGCACCAATGTATGAATTAAAAGAAAGCCAATTCATATTTGGAGTTGCACTTTACACCAAATTAATGAAAATATGCACACTCTCTTTTATGAAAGATCTAGCGAGTCATAATGAGTTAATTAAGTGACTCCCATTTGTTGTCACATAAAAAAGAGAAAATCATCAAATCGAAATATATCTTTTTCTTTACCACAGGTAACAGTATTTATAATAATCTTACTTTTATAACATTAATGTAATATAATTATCATTTAATCATGTAACGATTGTGCAGCCCCAATATAACACCGGTTGGGGTATTATTTATAACAATGTTTTCTTGTGGTGAAGATAAAAAAATTTGATTTGATGATTTTCTTTTTCCTATGTGAAAAATAAATAAGGCTTTTGATCAACTTCATAAGGGCAATTTGGTCTCTTAGGGAAGAGAGTGCATTTTTCATTAATTTGAAAAGTGCAACTCTACATAATATAAGTGAGTTTGATTTTTTTTTTTAATTCATATTGATCCAACAATGCAATTTAAAAACATGAATTTACCCTAAATTTTACATCTCATTTCCATTAAAATTGACCATCTTTGGCTAGAATGATCATTGCACTCTTCCCAATTATCTTTTGAACTTGTAGAAGTTTGGTAGAACTAAAAAATCCAAGTTTAAAGAAGATTCCAAAGAGTTTTTCATTGTGAGGACTATTAGTAAAGTGTAAACACCATATGATGCAACTAGAGAACACAAACATGGATGAGTCATCTGAGTTACGACAAAGTGCTTTGTTTACAGTTCTCTTCAACTACCCTTTATTGTTGCATTTGAAACGCTCTCCACCACTCTCTCCTCCTTTAGATAGTACGCCCCATGCGCATCCAGTCTCATATACATCTACTTCAATTTTGCATCATATGCTCTCTAATGGGACGTTCGGTGTTTAAGTATCTTCTTTGACTTGTTAGAATAGTAGTCCATTTTTTTAGTATAGTTTTTTGAAGTATGCAATGATATTTTAGTTAATTTTTTTGTATAAAGGATCTCTAAAATTTTCTTCTAACATTTTGATAAAAATATGATGTTGTCCTGAGTTAAGCATTAAGCATAAAAGCATATATAGTCATTATTTTATTTTATTTTTATTAAGGTAGCAAAGTGTCTTAGTAGTGCATTACACACCTGAGGAAAGATACCTTTAAGTCATACCATACTTAGACTAATCTCAATTCTAAATGGGATGAATTTATAAAAGGCTGATAAAGCTAACAGTGAAATAGCTGTTTTAATGTGAATTAGAGGCCTTTGTTAAGTTATGAAATCGTCGTCTAAACTACGTATTCGGTGGTTATATAATCGTTCTTTTAGGGTGCATTTAGGAGAGCTTATTCTGATTTATTTGAGCCTCTTTTCATATAAGTATTTTTAATAAAATTATAGGTGTTTAAAAGAGTTTATAAAAATAACTTATCAGCTATAAACTAATTTTAGCTTATTTCAATAGCATTCATAGAGAAGCTTATCAAAATAAGCTTAAAAAAGCTTATATAAAACTCTAAAAATCGATCATCTGTGACAAGCTGTCGTATGACAGAATTATGTAAAAAATAGGAAAACAAATATGAAAAATAGAAAGGAAGATTCCCAAAAATGTAAAATAGGAAAAAATATTTATAAAATAATAGAAAATAAATTATGAAAAATTGTAGCAAAAATGAGGAAAAAATTATGAAAAATAATGAAAAATAGAAAAAATAAATTAAATTTTTTTTTTAAAACATTATGTAAAAATAGAAAAAAAAGATCTGTGAAATATAATTAAAATGAGAAAAATATTATATTGATGATAGAAAGAATGATATTAATGATGATTTTCTTGATTTAGAATTTGATAAAAGATCCATGAGTGTTTATTTGTTTTGGAATTTTATAATTTTTGTGATGATGGAGTGCTTATTAGATGTTTGTTTTTGTTTTGGAAATGCTTAATGGTGATGGCAGTGCGAAGTGATGTTTGATATTATTTACTTTATTGTATTTTATTGATAAGCATAGATAATATTTAGTAGGATATATAATTTTTATTTATATTAGATGAGGTGAATGCGAAGAGGCAAAAAGCTCGCGTCTAAAAGTCAACTACGCGCCGAGTACAGAAGGTTTTCACGCCTTTGTGCTTGTAAATAATTTGAGTTAAGTAGTGCATCGTTCGATTTATAAAAATTATCTACGAATATTTTAATGAAGAAAAAAATATAAAATATTTTAGTTTTTATAATCTCTTTGATCCATATGAAACAAAAGTAAAGATGGGAGAATAATTTTTTAGATAATTTTTATACTAGAGATTACATTTGAATGATGAATGTTTTCGGATATAGTGAATCTTTACTTTATATATATAATATTAATTTTTAGTTATTTAGTTTTTTGTAAGTGTTTACCAGACCCATTTTGTAATTTTAGTTGATATAAGTGTCTGTAAAGTAATATATCAAAACACCTTAAAATAATGTATTAACGTTTTTTAAAATATGAATCGCGTAAATAAACATTGAATAATCACACTTATAATATAAAGCTACTATATTCAATAAACTCTTATAAAATGAATACTTAATTAAACTAACAAAAGAGGAGGCCTTGATGTAATTTTCTAACACCTGAGCTTTTATGGAAATTCTGAAGAGGTCCTTCAAAAAAAAAAAAAAAACAACAAAAGGAGGTTTACTTTAGAATGAGACATTGCAATGGAGTAAAGGCTATGAAAGATTGTGTAATATAAGATCTTAGGGAAAAATATTATTATTATATCCCAACTTAAGCGCAAGTCAATGATGTTAATCTAATGTAAAAATAGTATGCAAATCAATGATGTTAATCTAATGTAAAAATAAGTATGTTGACGGTTCTGAGGAGATCATTTTAAGCCATCCTAACTCCCGAAGATGTAAAAAAATCAAATTCAATTTATTAAATCCGACCTGCCAGTTCGAACCAGCGCGACCTGGGAAAGGATTACTCAAGGATTTTACTGGTCACTCCCGCTCTGCCAGCTGAGCTAGGTCAGTTTATTGGCAAGGCTGACAATTTAAATATATTATTTATATGCAAAAGTTTATGCAATTTCTTGGGAATTGCCTTTAATTTCATGTCATAAAGCAAATACTATTTTCAATATTTGGAGACATTGTTCGGGTTATAAATTTTCAACTTATATTGGGTGGTTTACGTTCAAAAAAAAAAAAAAAAAAACATATTGGGTTATGGAATGGGATAAGTAAATGCAGCTGCGCCAGCCAACGATCACGTCTTGTAGCCAGATGCCGAAACCACGGATGGCCCGAATTGACCAATGGTTACGGAGCCAGATGACTCACGCAGGATTGGAACCACCAACGCCGACGAACGGCGGACGTGAAATTGAGGCAAGACCCTTTGGACTAAGTCACCTCGAGCATGGCGCAGGACAAGGGCTCATTCAACAGAGTGGCCTCGGGCATTAGAGAAGCCGGTGATAAATGAGTGGGACACGTAGACCGTGTAGACTCCTTGACATTGTCGCCGTGGCCCATTGTTTCCCGACAAGCATTATGCTAGGAAGTGCGGACCCTATAGTTATGCAATCATATCTCTCATGATGCCCATGTAACATATAAGCTTGTATCGATGGGATGGATTTTCTTTTAACAATATTACGCAAGAGAAATAAAAGAAACAACATGATTTCGAGAGGAAAATGAATCCTTTCCATTGGTGCCATATGTAGAACAAAATCCGCAGCTTCCTAAAGCGTACCGCGACCTTAAACTCTTTTCCAAGAGGTTTAATGGGAGAAATCCCCATACAGTTTTGAACTGCGCCCAGAATAATGATTGTCATTAGACGAATGATGAAGATCGGTAGAGATTTCCTGAATGATAGTTGACACATTTCTGTAACTAAAGCCTCTTTGTGCAAAGAAAATGCAGCCTTGCGTAACAAAGGCACCCTCTGAGCCTAACAACCCAAGCCCATGCTTGACCAGCCACGTGATGCAGTCCGCAGGGCGACTTTTCGGCTCCCCACATCGACCGACCTCTTGTCAATAATCCGCACGATCAGTTAGATCTCCTTCCCCACAGACTTGGGTCTTTGCATTTAAATCGTTGGATGACGTATTTGTCATCCTCGTTTGTCCCGCCATCTTACCTAAGTCCCCATTCATTATGCGAGAAATTTCAGATGTATGATGGTCTGAGGACCCCTTTGATCATGATGCGCACGGCGGATCATGACCACATTGGTGAGCTTACTTGTTAAAGCGGCTTTGAAGTGCTAACAAAGGAACCTAATGTTGCAACATACGCTGTTGAGAGATAAATCTAAAGTGCGACATGGATCTTAATGTCTCAACACGAGAAATGGTGAGATGAGAAGGCGAGGATTAGAATAAACTTTTATATGTGAATAAAGTTTTCAACTTCTTGAAAGAGTTACTGTTTTAACATAACAAACTAGTCGCGACAGGCGAGTAAGTGAACATAGAAGAGTCTTGTCGACATGAGCGGGTCGCGACAACAAATATTGACAACACTAAGAAGTCGTATGTAACATGGGAGACCATTTATGACAAAGTCGGCTCGATTGGCAGCAAGCCTTTAATCGCGATGGACTTTCTGAGTTCTGACGAGAAGTGTAGATGTCTGAGACGGTGTTCTCGACATAACTTTGAGCAGGAGATCTTTGTCGTGACACTGAAAAATTGGGTCCACGACACTAACATCACGAAGAGTTGCATTGAAGCGTGTTGCGACATGATTATCGATATTTGCGACATAATTCGTTTGAGGAATGCACAAGTATTGTTGCGACAAAGGCTTCATCCAGCAGCGGAGTTATCATCTTTGAAAGAAGAAGATTATCGCAAGCAATCTATTTGGTACAGCCAAACAAAAGGAGCACAATATCTTCAAGTTCTTGACAGGAACGGCTATACGTAACAAAGACACCGCAGCAAAATAAAACTGTGCGACACCTTCTAGGTGCGACAGGAGATGAAACTCGTTGTAATTTTTGGGATTCACACATAGCTTCAATTTTAGGGCCAAACTTTTAAAGACTCTATAAATAGAGCTTGGCTGCGAAGCGAGGCGGTCAATGTCGGCATCGAGACGAACGGAGTACCTAGGAGAGTGAGGCTCTTTTGTATTATATATTTTTTTCTTTCTTCGTAGATTATATTTGATAGAATTTGCTTAATTTGTTATTTGGATCTGAAGCAATTAAATTGTTCGAAGTTTTGAAGTTGAATTTAAATCTTGAAATTCATTTACGATTCTTGTTTGAATTCGATGAACTCCCAGACAAAAAGCTAGAATATTTCTTGAGTTGATTGCGATTCACAGTGGAATTTTTCTCGTCGGTATTTCGGTGTATCACGTAATCTAGTTTTGAGAACCACGACTTTTGTTGGGAAAGATCTGATGTTGATTGTAGTTAGTTCTTTTTTATTGAGGAAGAGAAAATTTCTTGAGTTGAGGGTTTGAATTTATTTGGATGGTGATGTTGTAAAGTGAATTGTTTCAAATCTTGTGCTTCTTTGCAGAGTAGAAAGGGTATTGTCTAGCTCTGGTACAGGAGGCCCTACAATTAACCTGAGAGATGAAGATTCATGAGATCATAGATTAGTTACTTGGGGGTATGCTTTAGACTAATATTGAAGAACTAATAGAAACTACGAGTTACTTAGATAAATCCTCAATTTGCTTTCGTGGTTGAGTGATATATCAATTTAATCAATTAGAGATCTCTTCTTGTCGTGGAGGAATGATCTTGATCGTGTTAGTTGGTCTAATCTAAAGGAAAGGAAAAACTCACGAGATCTTAAGGAGGAGACATCATTTCATTTGTAGAAATCACAGCAATTACCTGTCTTGGGGAGAAGCAGAAATATGTAGTTATAAAATGGGTATGAAGTATTGGAAAGAAAAATACCCCGGATCTTATAGAGAAAATTAATTACAAGTAATTGATTAGAATCATGATTTAAGAAATGAACATGAAGATCTCTACTTTCGATTGAAAAGTATGGTTAGGAGGAATCCAAACTATACTACCTTGTACTTGACAAATTCGATTCAACTCGGGAGAAAAATATAATTTGGGTGTGATACGAGGAATTGATAATTTCACACTTAGCGGTGAAATCCCCAGTGTCTGCTTGGCACCTGCCCCCTACTGAGAAGTGCGTGGGGCGTCACCGACCACTCCTAAAAATCTCCGACCGTTGCCTTTACTTGACTAGAAATTCCTGTGAAGCGAAACCGTATTGCTTGCTAAACCTCCTATAAAATTTTCTTTTTGTTATAACTTGGGATTTGGTAAAATCTTGCTTGGCGGAAAAAACGACATATTTAAGTACACATGAGTCTAATTCAAATCTTTGTATACATCAAATTTACTCTAAATCATATATCCAAACATGGCAACCGACATACAACATTCTCACAACAACTATGTACATACATATGTCCCATTATACAATTTCAAAGTATGTTCTTACAAAATATAATTAATACCATGACACTTGTACAATGTCAAGGGACCCGATCCTATTTATGCTCAATGTCTTCAAATCACATATTACTTGGAAAATAGTTTTAAATTAAAATAATGAGCTAAACGAGCTGGTGAGTGTATACTTTATAAACGGTTTGCTTTCAGGAAAACATTTCAAAAATGTAAAACTCTCTTTTTACACATATTTTCCGAAGCTTTACCTTGCTTTGCTAACACTTTGAAAGTTTAAACTTTCTTTGCTTGCTTGCACATGCTAAGCTTGCTTTTAAAAGTTTATAAAACTTTAATGCTTTCTTGCTTGCTTGTTTGCACCTTTCTTTAAAGCGTATAAAACTCTTATTGCTGCTTGCTTAGAAGTTTATAAGGCTTCTCATAATTTCTCTTGCTTGCTTTATCTTGCTTGAAAAGTCATGCAAGCCTTTCACCAAACCTTTTGGCACGAGAGTTCCTCAAAAACTTTTCATAAAAAGCAGGAACCTTGGCTCAACCCATCTTTGAAAATAAAACCACACGAGGAGCTTGGCTCAACGTCATTTGAAAACTCCTGCTGCGACTGTTCAATCCGTCACAACTTCTTCTCAGGAGCGCAGGCGGCCAAGGGAACAATGGTTGATTTTTCAAATTGCATATCATGCTTATGAAACATCAACCAATAAGAGGCTATTTTCTTGTATGCTAGTGAGCAGGAACTTTGTGCTCGACCGTGTTGGCGGAAGGACCTTTGTCGCGTCACCTTTCGGTGAATATAGTGGAGATTGACCTCGTGTCGCCATCCTGCATACTTAGTTGAGCTCATAACTTGTATATATACTCTTTGTCGTGCCACGGTCCTTTAAATGCATGACATGTCCTAAGTTTGCCGACCGGGCAAAACTGATCATGTATGAAATCAACACCACCAGTGCACGTGCAGACCACCTCGACCGGTTGCTTGCTTAGAACTAGGAAGACCTTGTTTCTCAAACTTTCTTTCTTTGCACAGCTTTAACTTTCTTCTTTATAAAATAGTTTTACTTACAGGCTTGATTGCTTTGCCCTATTTGCTTGAAAAATGGTTTAATTATTCAAAACCATTTGCCCAGTTTAACTTGCTACAGCGAAAAATGGTTTAATTATTCCAAAACCATTTTGTACTTGCTCTACTTGCTTGAAAAATGGTTTGAGTATTCAAAACCATTTACTTAATTCTTCTTGTAATTATGGTTTTACAATTTAAAACCAGTGCTTCAAAAATGGTTCTTCGAAACCATTTGCTTGCTTTAACTCATTGCTTGCTTCTTGAAAATGGTTTTGCATTCAAAACCATGAAATACGGTCATAACGATTTATAATTATAGTAATAATACACTAGTATTTGGAAAATGAGTTTAGAACACTCACCCTCTTTAGCACTTCCAGACTTGAAACGCAGGTTCACACTTATCCACTTTAACAGCTTTCTGACTCGAAGCGAATCGGCGTGAGTGTCGCAAAACTTAACGTACTTCCTAGACAGTCACACTCTTTATACTCTTTTAAATCTAAGGTGCTAAAGGTTCTATTCAAATGGAATCACCAATTCGAGACACTTAGGAAACTCGAGATTCCGTCGAGAAACAACGGGGATTTACTCATGTCCATAGGCGATCTGGGAATTTTTCTTGCACATGGCCCCACTGAGTGAATTTTTAGGCCATAGGATCAGGAGTGACAATGCCTATTTCTTAGAAGTTTGTTCTCCTTGAGTCTAGTTTAAGTATCACTTGAATCCTCAAATCGGATAAGAAATGAGCAAGTTATGTGAATCTGGCCCCGGTGTGAAGCAGAGCAGGAGAGCAGGTGTCAGGGTACAACCCTAGTAATGTCTGGAAATACACTTTTGCTGTAGTGGGGTGTACCGGTACACTACATTCATGTACCCAGATTTGCGCGGCTACATGTCTGCCCGGGCTTTTGTTGTTTCACGATCTTGGTCCTTTCATCTGAAACTACATAGTGTCTATCAAAAACCCTGACTTGGAATTCATCCCCAAAACAATTCCACGACACTTAAGTGGTGCTTTGGAGCCTCCAACCTGAAACCTTAGGTGGAAATCAGAACTCAACCTAGGTCCACCAATTCTTTTTAAGAACCACCATAATTTTGATGATTTCCATGTTTCTTTTACATCAATTGGGGTTTTTTGCTCTCATGCTGGCTCAAATCGAAAGGTTGTGTGACCTTTACCCTGAACACCAGACCAAAAGGAAGCATCCCGATTCTCACCCCATAAAATACAAGGAATCCAAAATATATTTGATTCTAAAATGACATACCTTGATCTTGGACTCCCTCACTCCTCCTTCTTCTTCCTTCTCTTGGCTCTCTCCCTCTCACTCCCTGCCCAGGGTTTCTTCCAGAGCTGACTGAGGCAAATGAATTTTGCTTTATTTTTCCTATTATTATATTTTAACATTTCCTTTAATTCTAAATAGCCCTCAACACTTTAATTTTGCAATTGTAACTTGACTTAATTGTATTGTGGCCCATCTCTACTTGATTGCATGATTTCCATACCAGCACACTTAATGACATTGTACCCTTGGTTTTAATACTAAATTCGGGTTCCATAAACTTTCATTTCGACTTTGGTGCTCAAAAATCTTATAATGTGACACTTGAGTAACTCTTGGCCTGCACTCTGGAGTATCATGTCTTGTACACTTTCCTCTCGGGACAGTGTTACCTACTTAGAAGTAATAATCTAGTTCGGTCAGATTTATATTTAGGATTTAAATTTTTCCCTTTATTTTTAAATGTTGGATTCAGGTTATTAAAATTCTTATTAGGTTACTAAAATTTTATATCATTCGGACTGTTCAAATAGTGTAGAACTTGAGTAGTTAGGGTAGTTGAAGTTTAAATTCTTTTCATTCTCTTGTAGGAGCAGTATTCGGACTTATAGGTCCACTTTATTACTTATGCGACACAGTAATACTTGCGGTTTAAGACAGATTAAATCTTTAATTGAGTTTAGTGACAAAATTATTTTCTTATAAGCATCTGTGAGTTATATTTGGTTTTAACAAGTTTTTAAGCGCGATTCTTGAGTTTAGTCGTGTTTATAATCCTTTGGTAGTAGTGCCATAAATTTTTATATATATATTAGTTGGGGTTTTATCAAGTTTTTGGCACCGTTACCGGGGATTAATTTATAGTCTTCTAGTAATGGTTTCATAAATTTGAATATGCACAACATGGTGGCAGCAAGTTTTAGGCGCCGTTGAGACTAGATTTTGGTCAGCGGTGATTTGTGTCTGAAATTTGGTTAACATGTTTTTGGAGCCGTTGCCGGGGATTAGATAATATTCCTTTGGTAAATAGTGGCAAAAGTTGCATACTCTAATTTGGTCGGCAAGTTTTGACGCCATTCTTAGGGTATTCGAAAGGAATTTAAAAATCAATATTATGATAAGAGAAATGCTAATTTGGACATTTTTTGTTTTTACAAGAATTTCGAAATAAAAAAGCAGTTTTAACTGTGATGCTTAATAAGCCTCACGATCTTTTGGAAACCTAATGAATATACAATTTTTGTTATGCATTTAACTACCATTTTTGATCTCAGTGTGTTTCCACTTTCAGGAAAATATTAAATGCACTAGAAATGTCGAGGAAGCTGAAACTACTTGCCTCTAGATCTGAAATTAGAAAAAACCTGAAAAATATATGAGGAAAGCTACCGGTACTGAGATAGAAGTATGGATAATCAAATAGAGAAAGATTACAGACTATCGAAGAAGAAGAAGCGAGGAGAGACCGCGGAGGCTAGCAGCGGTAAGAGGAATTTTGGAGAGCTATCATTCGAAGGAAATCTTCGTAGTGAGGAATGACCTCTCTATTAAAATGAAACAACTTTGGCCCGAAAGCTAGCTTTGATTACAATGGTGCAACAACCTGATTAACGGGCCACCCTTTTGAGAAGATCCAAATGAGCGCACAGGGAGATTTATGAGGATGACAAACCTTTGTGGCGAATGGAGTAAGACCCCGGATGTAATCCAAGCTGCTCTTCCATTCTCATTGAGAGAGGCGTGGCAGCCCTGCATGGTTTGACTCACTTTGCCCGGTGGGATCGGTGAATACTTGGAAGCTGGTAAGGAGAGCATTCTTAGACAAATTTCCCTCAAACTCAACTCTATTGTTTGAAAGAGGGAGAAATCATTGTGTTTAAAAGCGAGGGGAGGATGAGAGTCCTACATTGCATGGGAGGATTCCGGGTGTTGAAGAGGTGCCCCACTTTATGCATGGGGCTGGAGTGACAACTTCGGATGGACATTTTTCTGCATGCCATGAATTATACCTCGAAGGGTATAATTGATGCATCTGTTTGTGTGGTTTAAAGTGCGACCCGAAACTGAAGTTATTAAAGACCTTGCTGAATGCAACTCTGAGAGATTTCCATCCCGAGATCTTAGGGAATATTAGTAGGATGAAATGGTCTGATTGGATTGGATAGAGCTACCGACCATGAAGCCCGAGCTTGATGCAATTATAAACAAAGGTAGTACTTGATGAGAGGAGAATGCACAATGCACATGAAGTTGGAGCAGTGAGAGAAGGAAGGAGAAATAGTGCTGAGGGGTATGAGGAAGAAGAGACCTACCAAGTTGAGGAAACAAAGTATATGAATGAGCAGAGAAGTTATCACTTCAAGCCTAACTGACTTGCCAGCACACCATCGACGGTGAGGAACCAAAGCTTTTTAGTATGAATTAGGGAACCTGATAGGGCCACAGACATAGACCAAAAACTACCATAAGGTTTATACTCGGCTGGGTTCCGATAAGCGACAATGACAAAATAGAATGACCAGAGGTGAGTATCCAAGGAGTACAAAGAAAGAACTCAAACCTTTGAAGATCAGGTGTTGCAATTCATGACATAAAACAAAGGATCACGAATCTGCATGAGAAAGAATTTGTTGTTTAACTTGAAATTTAACTTCTTTCAGATGTGTTTCTCATAACAAATCAATACTACATTTGAGAAACTTGGAGACTCAGTAGGAAGTAGTTGGCCACACATCCTTATAGTGATCGGAAATACATTTCCATTAATACAGGATCAATCTAAAGATCTCACACCAAGCACCAATGAGAGGCGGTGATAAATTGCAAGGAAGCAAGAAAAGATGTAGGACAAAAGCATGCATGGGTGAACCGATGAAAGAAGAAAACTAAATGCTTAGAGAGACGAAGCCATGCAGATATTGAAGAAGATAACTTCGACAAATGTCTATTGCAGGGACACTAAGTGAGCAACTTCTTGGGAGGCAACCTAAGCGGGAATTTTATTTATTTATTTATTTATTTGTTTAGTTTGATCTATTCGTTAAATTTTGAGTATTTGATGTTTCGGTTAATCTGATATCGTTTAATTTAGTTGTTATTTACTTTAAGGAAAATGAAGCAAATTCAAGAAGAACCATTTTAAAAACAAATTGTTTCCAAAAAGAAAATATGTGAAAATGACTACGAGAGGAGTAATTCCAATTCCTAAACTGTCTTTAAGGATAATGCATATCCCCGAATGTTTTGGGAAATGTTATGTTGCTTGAAAAAAACATATTCTAAATATCTGAAGCAGGCAGTTGAATTAAGAATTTAGATATTAATACTCGAAGTAAAGATTTTGATGGTTTAAACAGTTTTCCATGTAGGTTCAAGCGAGTATGAGTGGATATAGGTTGTTTTAAATGTTTTGTAGAGAGAACACTAGAAAGATGTAATTTTAGAAACCCCGAGTTAAGTGTCGCAGCCCATGCTTTTACGTACCATAGCTTATGGTTGAATTAGGAAGCAAATTAAAAGAAAATTATGTCGCAGCATAAATACATTATGTTCACTGACCTGAACTCAAGTACTTACGAAAGGAAATGTTGCGACATACTTTGCGTGTCCACTTTGGAGCAATTTTGATGACTGTCCCATATAATAGCATGTGAAACTGTCGCGACAGGGCTTTCTCCATGTCGCGATAAAAATTAAAAACGCAATACGAGACCCGAGGGCGTATTTATGCGTGACATTTAATGTAGCACACCAATGAGATCGGGTTGGCTTATAAAAATGGAATTTTTTGGCGAGATAGCCACCTTTCTCATAAACTCTCACTCGTCTCAGCTTCTTTGCTCAAGTTTCTCTCATCTCACTCCTTAAAACCCTAGAGTTCGAAACCCTAACATTCATATATCGATCCTACCACAGATTAAACCTCCCACGAGAGTCATGGAAGAGTGCTTGAGTTGGAGAATCAAGCGGCAAGGTTTGGAAATCAATTGAGCAAAGTTGAGGAAAGGGATGATGATGGCCGAAGAATCATCAAGCGGTGGATGAACCCCGAGAAAAAGAAAAAGGAAGCGGATAAACACAGGACGAGGAACTTAATTTTCAGAAAAGCCCGGCGACTTTGATGGAAGGAAGTTGAAAAATGAAGGCTTCATTGTTGAAAGAGGATTAAAACATTATCTCATTTTGTTGAAGTCTTTGGAAAAGGAGAGAATGGCCGATTCAATACGAACATAGGAATACGGTTGTCGATCCTTGGTAAAAGAATTCTATCTGAAACATGGTGGAAAAAGGAAGGAAAAGGAAGGAAAAGAGTATATGTCGGGGAGGCCCGATGGGTGGGGGAGTTCGGTGAGAAAGATAAGCGGATTGTTCAATCTGAATGTGCAAGGATGGTTTAGATTCAAGAAAGAAGAGTTAAGGAATCGGAACACACCCAAAAATAGTAGACCTGCTCACGAGCGGGAAAAGGCGAATGAGAGGGACAAAGATAAATCCTTTTAGATCCATTTCGAGGAGACCCTAGCCGAAGAAGCAAAGTATGGATTACACTTTATCGATTCAGTCCCTACGAATATCCCTAAGCATCTAAATGCGGTTGGAAGAGAGGAGGCAATCCTCACTCTGCTCTGTTGCTAAAGGGTCAAGATAAATGTGGGAAAAATAGATTTAAGCACATCTTGGGCTCTTATGAAGCTTGAATCACGGGGATGATTCCCACCCGACAACGATAACCGGCCTGCGCATCGAGGGGAGTTAAGGAAGAATGGTGGATCGAGGAAACTTGCCCCAGCCTCCCCTAGGAGCTTGAGCGAGGTATAACAAGGACCAAAGGAATAGAGGGAAGGGCAAGGGGAAAAAGAAACATAGAAGGAAAAGGAAGGAAGGTTGCGTGAGAGCTAGAGCGTTGGGAAAACCAATGCCATTACAATCGAGCTTCCAGGAGGAATTCGAACCAATTGTGGAGTGCCCGAGCCTAGACAGGCTAGCATGAACAAATTGAAGAGGATTCGAGGCAGAGCGTAATCATACAAAATTGATAGAATTGCGTATTATCCTCTTGAGTGAAAATAAAGGAAAGAGAACCGATGTTCAAGACCTGACTTATTTCAGAGGATGGGTATTTTGATCACGACTTAGAAGGGACCGGAATTTAGAGGATGCAACTTGAGAAAGGGATGAAGAGTGGAAGATAGAAATAGAGAAAAGGGATGCAGAGTGGAGAACAGTCTTGAGAGATAGAGACAATGCCTTGAAGGCGACATGGATTCGAGAGATAACAATTGCATGAACGGTCTAAGGACAGCTGCGAAGCGGAGTTTTGCGATGAGCTATGAGGTTAAGAAATGCTCAAAAGACATTCACGGAATCTCACAGCTATGAAGCGATGAGAACTTATAGAGCAATGCCAAGATCTTAAGGCTAGGCGATGAGTCAATTTCGACAAGTAGAAGATACCCCACATACGACTCAGAGATCTTAGGCCCATCAGACCACCTGCTGTAGTTCCCCGGGTGTTCTGGAGGACACCACCATGCCCTATGCTGGCTTAAAGTTCAGTTGGAGGCGGACCCTTTTTCACCATGTACGAGAGCAAGGAAAAATGAAAATCATGGTACAACGGGGGAAAGGAACTCAGCGAGTAGAAGAGAGGTGGAAGAATATCTCGGGATGGAGCTGACGGAAGAATGAAGAATAAGAAAATGAACAATACACTACTTTTCCATTTCCTCACATCCTCTCCATCAATAAAATCTGGGTGATAGAAGAATCAAATAAAGAACTCTTTGAACAAAATTTTGTGTTCAATTGTGTCTTGAGTGATTGGTGAGCTTTGGTTTAATTTCTTCGCTTGGATTGCCATTTACATTTTTTGAATAAAGAAGAAAACAACTACTTGGATCTAATTGTTTATTAGCTGCAACATGTTTGGTTGAAAGGAATTGATTACAATTGTTGGTGTGTTGTATTGTTTTAAGTTGAATCTTATGATCAAATGAACTCTTTTACTTGATTAGAACAACAAAGAAACAAACCTGTAACCAAAACAAACCTTTGCACTTGAAATTGTGGTAGGCCTCGATGAATTGGAAGGAAGTTGCGTAGAGTAAGCTGGAGATGAGTTTAAGGTTTAGATTTAGGAAGAAGAATTAAATACTCAGCACAAATAAGGCTTTTGAAACTGCTGTATAAACAATAAGGTTAGTGAAAGTCCTGAATAACAATGCACATGGTCAAAATGTTCCTTAACAAATTGTGAAGGATTGGGACATCTTATGGGTTCAATCACAGTCAAATAGTCCAAGGTCCTAAAACTTGTTAGATTATTAGTCAAGGCGAAATCCTAAGCAATACCACTAATAGGAAGTGATATAGGCCATCCTTGGAAGTTTAGGCCTTTCAAGCCTACCCTCATAATATGCATAAGCATATACTTTAATTCCAATTTTGAGCCAAATTGTCTAGTTTCTTCATTTAAACAACAATTAGAAGCCTCAAACCCTTAATTTATTCACAATCCTACGTTAAAGAAGCCTTGTTACTTGCCTAGGTTTTGGGAATAGGAACTTCAAAATCTAGAAAGGAAGTTTGGGGAGATGTTATGATGATTTGAAAGGAAAGCAAGGAATGAAGGATGAAAAAGAAAAGAGCAAATGAAGAAATGAAGAATCTCAGAAGAAAAGTCAAAATTATAAATTGTCCAAATTGGATTAAGTTTTCTTGTGACATTCCTCTCTTGAACAATTAAGTTTTAGGGGGTGTTAGTACCTAATGCTAGTGGTATGGGAGGCTGCTAACCCAAAGTTCTCTGGGGAGTGTTGAAAGCTAAGAAGACAGACGTACGCCCAATCTTAAAAATTTTTACAAGTAAAGACAAAGCAAAAATGGGACTTCTCACTAAAGATGCCCAAAGTGAGAATATGCGTATGATACATCAAGGGATAAGTTTGGGGACTTTATTTTTCGAACATTGAAGCCGAAAAGGATGAAGGATAGGGCAAAGATACACACTTGAAAGAGTGGAATGTAATAAATTCTTAGCCTAAATTCTCTACTTATCTATCAAAATTACCCCGAAACCAAACTCCTCACAAGCCTAAAGACCTAATTGATCTTGAAGGTGGTACTTGCCTCTATTAGTGGAGACTAATGTAGAAACAACATATGAAACTTTGAAGAGCTACAAAGAAATTACGATCCTTGCTATTGTAGAGTCCGAGAAGATTAGGTAATCTGTCGAGGGAGGAAGGGAAAAGAAAACCATCACACACCAAAATTATGATTAGTGGCGAATTGTTTACATTTAGAGAATTCATTAGTTTGCAATGCAGCTGACAATAATTGAAATTTTTCTTAAAGTACGAACTAAAACTAAATTTGAAATTAGTACACTTGGTGACTAGTTTCAATTCAGTTGCGATTAAAAAAAAAAAATAGTGCAAAACAGAAAAATGTCCTTAAAAATAAAACTAAATTGTTTAAGGACAAACAAAGTCTTCTTTTCTTTGTTTGGAGACAAGCAAAACTTTAAGTTTGGGGGAATTTGATGAGTTTTAAACTCATCTATTTTTAATCCATTTTTCTGGCTTGTTTTTAGTATTTTGAGGGCTATTTAATGCGAATTATGGAATATTTTAAAACTTTGTGTTTTACGGGAGTTAATTCAAAAGGAGAGATTTCCGGCCAAGAAATAAGAGAAAAACCCAGCAATTGCAATTTGTCTACGTGCGACAAAGCGTCCTAAGCAAATGGCTGAAATTGTGTTGCAACAATATATTACGTATTATGACATGAATCTAAAAATTGGCCGGATGAGCTATATCATGACAAAAGATAGCATGTCGTAACAGGAAATGGGAAGAAGCCCGAGTGAGACAAGATGGTTATATTGCGGCGTAATGAAGGGCCAAGGCATACTGGTTATATCGCCAACAAATCTACTATGTTGCGACCACGGCTCTTGCAACGTGGAGAGGCTGAGATTCCGGGGAGCAGAGGAAACGCTGAAAAATTCAGTCGCAACAAGAAAATTTATGTCCGCATTGTGCGCTTATTTGTTGAGCCTTTGAAAGTCGTAACAAAGGAACCCAACGTTGCAACATACTTCAAGCTGAGGAGTTAAATCTATGTTGTGACATGGATCTTAATGTCACAACATATAAATAAGATGAACAAAGAGAAACGAGGTCACGAAAGACTTTTATATGTCGTGACAAAAGGGGTTTTGTTGATAAAGAAGTTACGCCGTGACGCCAGCAAAGCGGGTGGCGACGAAGCGGTAAGATGAACCTGCAGAGAAGAGTCTTGTCGCGACATGAAAGTAGGTGGCGATAGCAATATTGACAACACAAAGAAGTCATGTAAGTAACATCAGGAACAAAGTTACGATAAGGAAGCCGAGCTCGGTGCGCGAGCCTGCAATCATGACGGACTTTTGCGGGTCATGACTAAAAATGCGAATGTCTGAGAGCGATTGTTGCAACATAGCTTTGAACGGAGATGTTGTCGTGACATTAAAACTTGGAGTGTGACGCGACTTCTTGAAGCTGCATTGAAGCGTGACTATGTGACATGATTGTCGATGTTCTTTGACATAGCTGAGGAATGCCGCGAATATTTGTCCGCGACCGAGGAAGCTGCAATGACAAGTTATCGTACTGAAAAAAAAAGAAAGTCGTTTTTAACCAAAAATACGTTTGTATGCATGGCCCGACGAAGAACACAAGATCTTCAAGTCGCGATAGACGACTGCATACCTACAACAAAGACTTGCAACTAAAACCTGAAACTACGTCGTGACGACTTCTAGGTATGGCGAGGAGAAGCAATCTGGGCCATAATTTTAGGGATTCACACCGCGGCCCTCGATTTTGAGGCGAACTTTTTAAGGCTACATAAATAAAAATGACTACGAGCCGGACAATCGATCGACATCGGACGGGCCCAGTACAGGGAGAGTGGGGACTCTTTTTGTATTATATTTTTCTTTTCTTTCTTTTTCTTATTTTCTTTCCTAGCCGTAGATTAGATTAAATGGGCTGTAATTTGTTATTTGGATCTAAAAAACGATGAGGTGTTGAGGAAGTTTTGAAGTTGAATTTAAATCCACGAAATTCATTTCTGATTCTTATTTAGATTGAAATGAACTCCAGAGCAAAAGATTAGAACATTTCTTGAGTTGATTGCGATTACGGTGGAATTTTCACGATCGGGTATTTAGGTGTATACGCCAATCCGATTTTGAGAACACAACTTATGTTACAGGGAAGATTTGATGTTAGTTATGGTCTTTTACGTACAATGAGGAAGAGAATTTCTTAAGTTGAGGTTTTGAATTTATTTGGATGGTGATGTTGTGAAATTAATTGATTCCCCGATCGCCCATTAGCTAATACCATGAAGGACTATTATGGAAGGCTACGATTTTAAAGGAGGCCCTACGGTGACACAAGATGGGGAATTCTTGAGAGTATAGATTAGTTACTTGGGGAATTATGCTAGACTAATATTAGAAGAACTAATGAGCTTTGAAAGGTTACTTAGATAAATCCTCAATTTTCTCATGGTTTGAGAAGGGTTGAGTGATATATTAATTTAATCATTTAGAGATCTCTCCTTGGTATGGAAGAATGATCTTGATCTTGTGTTAGCTGAGATCTAATCAAGGAAAGGGAAAACTCTTTTAGATCTTAAGGATGAGACATCATTTCATTTGTAGAAATACAGCATTACTTACTGTTTTGGGAAACTAATCTGCGATCATAAGAAATGGGTATGAAGTATTGAAAAGAAAAGTACCAGATCTTATAGAAATTCCTAATTACAAGTAATTGATTAGAATCATGATTCACATAAAATGAACATGAATCTACCTTTAGTGAAAAGTATGGTTAGAAAGAGGAATCCAAACTATGCTACCTTGCCTCTTAATAATTGATTATTTCGGGAGAAAATGGGAATTAGATTATGATGCGAGAGTGATAATTTTCACGACGGTGAAATCCCGATTATCTATTCGGCCAATAATATGGTTCGATCAGTTTATATTTAGGATTTAAATTGTTTTCCCTTTATTTTAAATGTAGGATTCCGGTTATTAAAATTCTTATTAGGTTACTAAATTTTATCTAAATTGGACGTTCAAATAGTGTAGAACTTGAGTAGTTAGGGTTGTTGAAGTTTGAATTCTTTTCATTCTTTGTGTGAACGATATCCGGACATCCAGGTCCACTTTATTACTTGTACGACCTGTGTACTTACAGTTTTTAAGACGAAATTAAATCTTTAATTGAGTTTAGTGACAAAATTATTCTTCTTATGAGCATACAAGTTATATTTGGTTTTAACAAGTTTTTGGCTCCGTAGCCGGATATTTTAGTCAGTCTAGTTTATAATTCTTTGGTAGTAGTGCCATAAATTTGTATATATAAGTTGGGGTCTTATCAAGTTTTTGACGCCATTGCCGGGATTAATTTATAATCTTCTAGGTTTCATAAATTTGAATATGTACAACTTATGGTCTTAACAAAGTTTTGGCCTTAGTGTCAGGATATATAATATTCATTTGGTAATAGTGTGAGAAATTTGCATGCTCTGATTTAGTGCGACAAGTTTTTGAGCCGTTTAGGATTCAAAGAATTTAAAAATCAATATTAAGGCAAAGAAATGTAATTTGGACATTTTCTTTGTTTTTACAAAAATTGAGGAAAGAAAATTAACAAAAACAATTTTAATGGTGGTGAATAAACTCTTGATCTTTTCGAACTAATAGATATACAATTTTGTTATCAGTGACTCTCTATTTGATCTCGGTGTTTCCACTTTCAAGGGGAAAATATTAAATGCATAGAAAATCGGAAATTAGAACTACGCCTCTAGATCCTGAAAATTGAAGAACCACTGAAAATATAAGGGAAAACACGATCTTGGAGATAGAAATATGGATAATCAAATAGAAAGATTGGAACTATTCGGAAAGAGAAGAAGCGGAGAGACCACGAGAGGCTGGCTCTTATTTGGACAGCAGAATGTAGCGATGCGATCGCTTCAGCGATTCCATCCAGTCTTGCCGAGAAGTCATAAAACAAGAAGTTGACAAACTCCTTGCAGTTGGTTTCATTAGAGAAATTTAGTATCCCGAATGGTTAGCCAACGTTGTGGTTGTCTTACTAAAGAAGAAGAATGGCCGGAGTAAATGTTGGTGGTGCTTTAACCCTAAATGATTGCTTGCGAAGATGCATTTCCCCTCACGCGCCGATAAGATGGTAGATAAGCGAGCGAGGGCATGAGCTTCTATCCTTCCTCGAATCATACTTTGGCTACAATTAGATCCCGATGTTTCCCTCTGATTTGGCAAGCACAACATTCATAACTCCGACAGGGATGTATTGTTAAAACGTAATGGCTTTTGGTCTTTAGAACGCCAGAGCCACCTACCAGTGCATGATGTCCCGCATATTTGAACCTTTTCTTGGAAAAACCATGGAAGCGTATATTGACGACATGTTGGTCAAATTGAAATCTTAAGAAGACCATTTAGCTCACTTACGATAAACATTTCAATTGATGAGGTTGCACCGTTTCTGGTCGAATCGGATAAGTGTGGCATTTGGGGTCGGATTTTGAATTTCCTTGGGTTCTGGTTGGCAGAGGAATCGAAATGGAGCCCGGTCGGTCAAACCATCCAAGAAAATGCAACTATCCTATAACTAATAAGCCAATCTGAGAGCTTTCACTTAGGTAAACTAACGGCTTGGCCCCGAACGAGTTCATCTTTAGATATTGAGATAGATCTTGACCATTCTTCCCTGGCAGCTAAAGGGGCTTCCTCGAAGAGGGTGGGGACTAGAGTCGGCAAAGCCTTTCACTCTATCAAGGAATATATCGCCTCCCCCTTATCTTTGTCTTAGCTTATTGATGGCGAGGAGCTCGACTTATATTTGGCCACCTCGGCTACAACCTTGAGCATAGCTCTAGTAAGGTTGGACCAAGATGGTAAATAGAAGCCAGATTACTTTGTAAGTAAGATGTTAATAGAGGTTGAAACTAGATACAACGACTTTGAAAGAATCTCTCTAGTTCTCAGGATGGTATCTAAGAAGCTACGCCTATACTTTTAAGCCCACACTATAATCGTTCTCACTACCTATCTAATCAGAGCCATACTCCACAAACTAGATCCGTCGGGAGGCTCTTGAAATAGGCCATTGAGTTAAGTTATTTCTATATCGAGTACCACCCGAGATTCGCTATAAAAGGTCAAGTCCTAGTTGACTTCATTGTTGAAATGTGTGGAGATGTGCAGCACCAACGACCTTCCAGGTGAAACAGTATGGGATCAGGAGCCAGATGGTTCGATCAGTAGTAGGCGGGGGAGCCAATATGAGTGTCCACAATCCCAGAAGGAGGTATCACGCCAACTTAGGTTGTCAAGTTCGCATTCCCTACCTCTAATAATGAAGTCGAATATGAAGTTATGTTGCTCGGGCTACGATTGGCTAAGGAACTTTGGGTCACGAACTTAGAACTCTGATGTGACTTGCAGTTAGTAGCATCTCAATTGCGAGGAGAATACGAGGCCCTCAGTCCCTAATTGTTGGATTCACGAAATTAATAGTGGCTAAAGTCCCGAGATCAGAAAACGAATGCTGACGCCCTCGCTAACTTAGCGCCCATCGCGTTGTACACTTACCATGTGGAGTTGAATATTATGGCCCATCCATCAATTTATAATGCTACAGTCCTCGCAGTCGAGATTCAAGCTAATTGCTCCTAAGTATCCCCCATTTCTAACTATTTGAGAAACAGACCTTGCTCGAAGACAGAAGTGAGGCTTTAAAAATGAAAGCTCGAGCAGCCAAGTACGCCTTGGTAAACGATATTTTGTATAGGTGATCAATTTTCGGGCCATACCAGAGATGCGTGCCTCCCGACGTGGAAAAATGTATCATTAAATAAGTCCACAGAGGAATTTACGGTAATCATATTGGTGGACGATCACTATGTCACATAATTATGACATAAGGTTTCTCTTTTAGTCTCTGATGAAACAAGAATCCGAGCTTGTTGTGAAAAGTTTGTGATGCACCGGAAATTTGCGATATTATTCATGCCTGACCCTGACGCTCCACTTAAATTGTTTCTGAGTCGGGGTATTGATATTATGGGCCCGTTACCATAGGCTACTGTTCAAAGAAAAACTTCATAAAATGGGCAGAAGTAGAAGCCTATGCACAAATTAAGGCAAGCCATCTAACGCATTTGTATAGAGAAACATTATATGTCGGTTTGGGGTCTCTCATTCTATCGTTTCAAACAATAACCCACTGATTCATTATAAGCCCTTTGGTAATTCTATACCGAATATGGGATAAAAAACGTTTGCCTCTACGCCTCGGTATCAAATCAATGGCAGAGCCGAACTCCCAGAACAAAATGTTACTTTCAGCCATTTGAAAAAAGGGTTGACATTGGCAAAAGAAAGTGGATAGGCGAGATCCTATTACACTCACAGGCTATTGCACCGCTCAGATGAGCTCACAAAAACCCATACACACCACTACATTTAGAACCTAAGCATTGATTCCCAGTGAGTTGGGCTTGAAACCACGCGCACTTGCGACAGCAGGGGCTCCTCTCACTCCACTAGATAAACCGAAGAAAGAAGATCGAGCAACCATTAAAATGGTTTAGTATCATCCACCGGAGCCTTTTCGCTAAAGGGGAAAATCATCAAACTAAAGCTTTAAGAGATTAGGAGTGATCTTGTCCTTGACTACTTTTAAGGATGGAAGCGAAACCAATTGGGAAGGTCCTTTCATAATTGTTGGCCGGTAGATCTAAGGTGCCCCACCTAGAATACAATCAAATATAGAGAAAATGGAGGCTCGCCCATGGAGACAGCTTATTTGAAGAAGTATTTTCGAGTGGATCTCCATTATCATGGAATATTTAGCCAATCTTGTTCTATTGAAGACAAATAAAAGTCAATATTTCTCCATTTTCATGAGAAGATTGTTTTATGCCTTTGGTGGCTAGGCCTACGTGACCTAGACCTCTCAGCCTGACTATAAGTCCTTACAAGCATTAGTCTAAGTTTATTGAGATGAATGTTTTATGCCTTTGGCGGTAGCCTCGGCGACCCTAGACCTCGAGCAGCATAGAATCCCTACGGGTGTTAATTCTCCATTTGCATGGAGATGATTATTTTATACCTTTGGAGGCTAGCCCTCGATAGCCACAGATCTGGGGCGGCCTATATATAGTCCCTACAGGTGTTAATTCTCCATTTTCCTTGAGATAATTATAACCCATGCCTTGGCCAGCCCGCCAGCGGCCCTGGGCCTAGGGTAATATAGAATCATACGAGGCTTTATTTCTTCATTTTATGAGATCAATGCTTTATACCTTTAGCGAGTTGGCCCTCGATATTTTAGATTTCGAGGTAGCATAAAGTCTCCATAGGCATTCTCCCATTCTTATGAGATGATTGTTTTATGCCTTTGGCGGCTAGCCACTCGATGGCCCTAAACCTCGAGCAGTATAAGTCCCTATAAGTAACTTGGTAACACTTGACGGAAACATATGTGATGTCAGATTTCTTGTCAAGCGATATTGTCATTGAAATGGCGATCTTTGAGAACAAACTACAGCTGGTTAAGATGCATTTAAGAAGTAGAAGGCCTAGCCAAGTTAACGGGTGAGGAAGAAGCCGAGTCTTCATTAGGCCTGACTACATTAGTCGAGAACTCTTGCAATATAGTGACAATAGGCTTTACACTAGCCATCGTTGCAGTTTTGGAAGTCCCCTCATCTGTTGGTTCATGATGGCCCTGAGCCTCCCCTATGATACTCGGCCTCGGACTACGTACTATGGTTGGGCTTAGGCATCCTCTGTCGATGACCTTCAAGAGTCGCCAGAGCAATCCTTTTAACTTTTGCATATCGACCCTAGTAGCCTGGTTGTATTGATCCTAATAAACGCCTAGGTAATTTGGCATTGCCTCACAGGTACTTTTTCACGAGTTCAGATGTATCCACTTTACCTTCTTAGCTTAAGCAAAAGAATCTTTATACGTTTATCTCAGCCCAGTGAGGCGCGAAGTCTTTCTACGCCCGGCTTGTGAGCTTGTGTAATCCTTCCGATATCGGCAGTAAGCCTTCAGTATGACTCGGATATGGTCTTTGTAGTCAATACGTTTGCCTGTCTTGACATATGCTTTTTGTGAAAGATAAGATGATAGGCTCGTTAGCCGGTCCGATCCACGTGAAGCTTCCTCCCAGGATCCTTCTCCTAGCAGAGGACCAGAGTCGGCACGCGCCCTTGTTGTACATCACTCGAGCCCCCTCCCTCATATGGGACATACGACTTAGCTGGTGTTGATGTATGTCACAGTATTTCGCCATATAGGCACCAATGTGTTCATACGAAGAATTGCTATGACAAGACAGAAAAGTGAATAATCAACATAGATAAGAAGATGCTGGTGAGTGCCAATACGGAAGGGGTGCGTCCTTTAAAAGCTCTTACACCCTCTTTGTAACCTCCTTCCATTTTCTTTGCTCTATTGGGAAGATCACCTCCTCGTCGGTCCTTTAAGGCGGCTCCTCGAACATTGATGAGTCGACGTCTTCCTAGGGAAGGAGGGGATTTTGGCTTCTCCACTTGGAGTGAAGGGGAGTCAGAAGATGCCACCACCTTCCTTTCCTTGATCAGGTGCGACCTGCGGGGGGCGGCGTGACTCACAACCCTCCTTGTCATCCTGCACGAGGTTGGGAGGAGGTCGTGTTCCTGGAGATCCTCCACGGGTTGGGAGGAAGGTGAAGTCGATCTTTAGGAGAAGTAGTGTGGCAGAAAACCTCAGCCAGCCGGAATAAAGCTCTTCCTCCCTCCTGTTATGGCCTTTGGCTGGGCACTCGTTGTCACAACTCCAACATGGTATCTGCCTCCAACTCCCTTGGTCTTTTCAGTCGAGTCGGCAGGAACTCTCGAGGGAGGGGGAGAGCGATGAACGAAAACACATTTTTGACATCACTTCCCACCATCTCCTCGGATGCTTCCTTGATTTAGGTAAGAAGGCTGGCTTTGAACTCGCTCTTGCTTTCGGAGCATCTGCGTGAACCTTCAAAGTTCAATGCGATACCTTTGGGAGTATGAACTCCTTAGGCAGTGAATGCCTCTGGTGATGACATGAAAGATGTCTAAAGTCCCTCTGCGGTGCTCGAGGGCTCGGCCTGCCCGATTGGGTGAACTAAAGCCGGGACTCGGATCGTCCAACCAGAGTTTCCCTTTGCCTAAGTTGCCCCATCCCACACGAACCACTGACAAATGAATTTAAGGTAAAGTTAATTCCTTTTAACCAAATAATCCAGCAGGCGTGGACAAAATAGGAAGCGGATCACTTGCTGAAGCATAAGCAGAGATTTGTATTTTCCGAAACTCTCGAGCGTAGGATCCTTGCACCGGCCTTAAGCGCGCTTGACAACACATTACCTTGTGGCTTTTTCTTACTGGTGGTGGGCAAGTTCGTTACTAATTGAAGCGACTTATTGTTGACAACGAGGTAATACCTCTCGAGATTATGCCGCTTTAGATTGTATGCATATAGGACCTTCTCCAAACCTAAACGCACCTCATATTTCCTATTTATTACACACTCCTAACAGAACGTGGATAATGTTCAGATGAGTTGGATGATGGGTAAGATTGAAGTGAAAAACTAACGTATTAAGGGGGGAAGGGGGAACCTCAACCCCTCACTAATATGAATCTCTGGCTAGTAGATGAAATTCATTTCACCGAATCCTCTTCCATACGGTCTCTAACGAAAATGAGGTCCCACGAGGAAGGAAAAAACACGAGACATTAGGAGAGAATTTCTTCCCGAATGCGTTTGCTGCTTGGGACTCCTGACAGAATTTGAGCCACGTTATGACTTTAGTAGTTTCAACATGTGAAGGAATGTCCTTAGAAGAAGTTGAGGACGAACCCTCGTCTACGCGGCTTCCAATGTTATCCTCTCCTCTAGCCATCCTTCGAGTGCCTCTGTCATCGATACGAAGCTTGGAAAATCCACCAGGGTAACTCATCCAACCTTAAGGGAGAAGACCCTAAAGAAATAAAATAAAAAATTACAGGTGCAGAGACCCCCAAATGGTGAATCTCTGAATATTAAAGGCTAACAACTCTTTGATTTTCCAGGTTAAAGTTCATCTTTACTTTCAAATGGTTGTAAACTGAGAAATTGGCAATGGCGTAAGAAGACAGTCTGGAAGAAGCGACCTAGGAAAATGCAGAAATGGGTTAGAAGAGTTCTCCGATAACATAAGTAAGAAATCCCCCAAAAGAGGACTAGGGAGATATTTAAACTTAGACATCAACACAATGGGCGGGACATTCAAAATCAGCATTAAAAGCGTTGGTGGTACAGTGAGCCACGCCATTACGAGCGTATCGGGGAACCACCATCTATGTAAAGGCCAGGCAGGGATCATGGGTAGTTAGAACTTAATCATGGCTTAGATGGGCATACGAACGTAAAGCGTGTAGCGTCATTCCAACACAATGACACATGCTTGGCGTTAGGGGCTAGTGGAATGAGATAAGCCGGGCTGTCGCGCTGACAATCATCTTTACTGGCAGAGTCTGTAAAACGGTTCTTCGGATAGTATAAGCCGCGACCAGCCAGATGTAGTTGGGCGAGATAATCGCATCAGGTTGGACCTGCTGGCCGACAAACATCGGGCGTTGGAGGAAATCGAGCCAGAGTACTTTGGATCGTCGCTTGGCGTCGAGGCACACTTAGGATAGGGATGCCGTTCGAACTAGTCGCCGACGTTAAGAGCCGGTCGATGGCAGGTGGAGACGCGTGGTTGTCAGTAAAAACCTCTTCTTGTTGCCCACGACCCATTATTACACCACGACAAACATTGTGCTAAGAATTATGGACCACTCATAGTTGTCCACGATGTATCTCCTGTAATTACTATATAACGTATAAGCTTATATCCCAACTGAGGATGGATCTTTTCTTTTAACAATATTCTTTAAATAAAAACAAAATGATTTTAGAGAAGAGTGAATCCTTTCCAGGGTATTTATGTGATCCTAATCTTAGGTATCTTTTTCCGCTTTTCCCTTGTCCTTCAAATCATTTTGAAAGGACATCCAAATCTATAATAAATCATCAACCTAATTACATGAGGAAATTTCTCTGATCAATCATCCAAAACTCAAAATTTTCTTATTTAGAACACAATTAAAAAAAAAAAAAAAGTACTTTTCTCGGCAGATAAAAGGAGAAGAAATGCTTGATGCCAGTAATAGACTAATGACTAAACCATGAGTCCTGGAATTTCCATTATTATTAAAAATAAAAAGCAACTTCCCCGTTATTTTTTCCAATAATTCAGGACCACAATCATTAAATCGCATCTTTGCTTAGGAAAGTCATGTGCTGCAGTACGGCATCATCATTCCACTATTTAAACTTTATGTTCCAATCAAATAATTTTCAATGATAATAATTTGCTAAAATGTCAAAGTTGCGGTGATGATTGACAGAGATCAGATTCCCGTATTGTCAATGGCACCCACAGAACTATGGAAAATTGTGATTGGCCCCTGGACTCTACTGCAAAATATTCTGGTCCACTTGGCTTGTAGTTGCACCAATATTTTCCTGCCATAGAAACGTGGATCTATGTCTTCTTCTTCTTCTCCTTCTTCTTATTCTGGACGGTCAGATTCGCTGGCAAACTCATTGGATTATACGAGGATTCCTTAAACAAAGCCTTTAAATAAAACTTAGATTTGATTATGGAGAATATACATATAATTTAATTAATAAATATGTGACAAAAGCTTTTTAGCTTACACTCATCAACTATTGGATTAAATACGGTGCCGTTGAAGGCCGGCCTGCCTAACTAACACATCCAAGTTTACTGGTAAATAAAGAAAGCAAACGAGGCGGTTGACAATTATTTGTTATGCAAAGGAAAAGCTGCGGGTCCTCCTCCAAAGGACGCCCTCTTCACGAACCTACCCTTCATTCTGGGTCTCTTCTCTGCGTTCAGTTTCCGAACCTCGTATCTTATTTTCTTCGAGAATAGTCTTGTTCGCCGTTTTTCTCTGTATCTCGACACTCTTGCCTCTCTACCTCCATCTCCTATTGCTGCTGCTTGTTCTCCCATGCCACCAAACTCTCCATATGGACGATGGACTTCTATTCCACAAGTACCCTGAAAAAGTCACAAACAAACAAGTCAGTTCACGCCAATAATGGGCTAATAATGAATCCATGATTATTATCGTAACAACTGTACTTCATTTCCTGCTAATTTGGTTTCTATCAGCCTGAGTTAATTTTGTAAAGAATTATGGACTGAATGGTAATCCTACTCCCACATTTTAGGGTTACTATCGGCTAGAGTCTGATGGGAAGAAGACGCAGTATTCTGTACATTGGAATCCAACTATTCTCCACTGAGCATAAACTTTTAGATGAAATGAATCCCTTGGTAAAATTGGCTTTGAGAGAAAGCATAAATGCCAAACAGTCAGGCCAGCAGTCATCAGGGTCGAGTTCTGGGCAGTGGCCGTTGGTCCATGGGGAACCTTGGCTGGCCAGGCTGAAATGATGGCCTCATAGTAAAGAAGACTCAATAATATCTTGTTTCTTATTTGGGAACAATCTGCTATGATTCTGTATCATTATACACACGCCAGTACTTTCTCCTCTTCCTCCTCGCATGTTGTTGGCGACCCGTAGTCGAAGTTCAACTCAAAGGGTTCTCTTGCCATGTCGATTTCTGCGTCGGCTTGGCAGGCCATTACACCTCCTATGTCTTCTTCCTCTTCAAGCTTCACCCTTCCGCTGCCTAAATTGTACTCCACCGACTCCTCTTTACAATCTACTAGCCCCAAACCTTCCATGCCAAGATTCATTGTCAGGCCCTTCCCCAATAAGCTTTCCACATCAGCTGCCAAATTCTGCAAGATCCATGTCTGATGGAAGAAACCCATGTAAAGAATCCACATCATGACCGATAACCCAGCTACCCTAGGGCTCTGGTTTCGCTTCCGTTAACCAACCGCTGTAACTGCGTCATTCCGAAGTCGTTGACGGGCAGAGCTCCGCAACAAATGGATCAAATATCGGAACCCGATAAAGAAGCTGCTCTTCGTTGTCATCGTACGACGTTTCATCGGCACCAATCTCCGGTACGAACGGAAGGGGGTTTCGCATGAGTTCATCCGATTTAAAACCTGTATGTGCTGCTGACTTTCCCATGTCTCGGTGTTCCGAGGCTGCTTTCGGGTGAAACCCTGGTGCCGCCACGTGGGCGTAGAGATTCTCCAGCGAATCCGTCGATGGGAGTTTAAGAGAGGCTGTTTTGAGGCGAACCCTTTCATGGCGGCGAGCCAAAGGGTTGGCGGAGTGGACCGACGTGTCGCAAAATTGGCACAAGAAGGCGTCATCGGCGGCGCAGTACCATCGGGCACGCTTCCGAATACAGCTGTCGCAGGCCCTGGCCGTCTTGCCACCGACGGCGCTCGCCACATTTTTTTCATAAATCATCAGACAAATAGCCGATGGAAGAGACCTCCAGCAACACAAACACAAAGATCAAGACAGAAGTAAATCTTAATAGGAAACGTTGGGGTGAGCTTATGGGACTTAGGCTTTCCGAGGGCCCATTCACCAATGGTACCGATTGTGGGTACGGGGAGAGTAGAGTGGGTGTGACCCACGCCTTTTACATTCTATTTGGCAGTTCGGCCCTTCCGATGCGCTTTTGGGAGTTTCCAGCAGAGGAGGATTGCGCTGGACCTAATAGGGCCTTATCCTCTTCTCCCATTAGCTCAACCATAAAGTTAATCTAATCTGCACACTTCTAAGTGGCTATATTTCATCATCAGTGGATTTCTATAGGGGTCCTTGACACGGGGATGAGAATGAGTCATCGATCCCATCCACCTATTCATGGCTAAAATTTAAAGGACGGAAGGAGACCCCTTGTTGCTTTGCCTTCTTCTTCCCCACTATATTCCTACGTCCCGTTAAGGTCACACTACTGCTCCCTGCGGTCCCCCTCTCACTCTTTCCTCGCCCAATCCAATTTAGACACCTGTTGCTAAGTGAATTTCAACAATGAAGTATCAACTTTCAGTAAAGTTTCACCAATGGATTGGTTGGCTGATTGGACTTTTAAGCCACTCATGAACTCTCTCATTTGATTCTCTCTAACAGAGAGACAAAAAGACAAAGGATATTTTATTGTTTTATATGTTTTTTATATGTTTTATTGTTTTCTGAGTCAAATATCATTTCTGAAGGTGGTGCTAAATATATATATATATATATATATATATATTTACAAAAAAAGAAGAACAACCAAGTAATCTTCAGCAAAATAACTCTTGAGCAAACTAAATTTTCTTAGAACATTCTGACAATAATCGAGTATCAGCTGTGAGGATATGATCATTTCTTGTGATTTTGATAGAAAGAAGCCAACTGATGTGTAACAAAGTGACCTCCTCCACAGTACCCAAATATATTGGTGATTATAAAAAAGACGATATATTTATAGTACTATATCTATATTATTTATACAGTTTTCTTCCATCTGCTCTTACTCGATTTTTGATGGGGAGAAGATATTTATCTTAGAAGGATATTTATACTATAACTTCTTGAGATATTTATGAAACCATGGAGTCTTTCCATCTTTAGATATTGTTGAAGTTATAGACTGCTTCAATCTTTTATTTTGTTAATTAAGTATATCAAAGTCAATAGTTAGAATGGAAAGAATTATGAATTAATAACAAAATAAGCATGAACAAAATTATAAGAACTTTTAATCTAAAAATGGATAATATCATAACAATGTATAGAGATTAATCCATAAGGTTTCCAACAATATCATATTTGAAAACATTTAGATCCAATACAGGTAAGGCTGCTCACAATTGATCCTAGAGATCCGTTATTTAGTTGTTATTTGTTGAAAGTTTCGGGGTTAATCTTTGAATTATGACAAGTTGGTGCGTGTTTCTTTTTTATTTTACTTCCACTTTGCTTTAATTAGTGGTTCAGATGTCACTTGAAATCTGTGAAATGAAAAATGAAGAGACGGAAATCGGATTCTGATAATGATAAAAATTAGGATAAGAATTTGACCTCGCACTGAGATAAACACACGATGCCATGTCATTAGAGTTAAAGACATGCCTCTCGTTCAGGAGACTATGAATAAACTCAAAATAAATCCATTAGAATCGCATGTCTGTTAGTGCCAAAAGTACTTCCCCAAAAATGTTGAAATTCTACGGTAACAAAGCCGTGAACTTTTCACCGGGCATCAGGACGTCTGTCACTGCGGGCTGAGTACACTGCAACCACATGGCTTTCCTTCTACACCGTCGAGTAAAACTTATCGTGTCTTGTTTTCTTTTCCCATTCATCGCTACAACTTTGATGGATTTCTTTTAACTGGAGGACGCCAGTTACCGCCAAAATAAGAATTAAGGATGGGGAAAGTGAATCTAACATCTTTACATATATATAGTGTTACAATTTTTACTAAGAATGGGATTATAAATCTTCCATTCTTTTGTAAATGTAATAGTTTCATTGATTAGTATTTGGCTTTTATTTCTGTAAAAAAAATTAATTATCAGCAGTAATTGACGGAAATGATGTTGACGCTTATCTTATCCCTACGTATCAAAGCCACCGAAGAAGATCTCTGCGGAGTTTGGAATTTCACATCGAAAAGCTTTGTAGACTTGAAAATGACGCGCCTCCGTCCATCTTACGCGTGAATTCAGATTCTCGGCTGGCAAATCAACTACTCGCTGATGGGGTCGTTTGCTAACGAATTCATCAGAACTGAAAATTTTAGATTTAAAATAGAAAATTAATCCAACAGTAAATATGAAAATCAAAAGTAAAGACATGTTTGGTTTCAATTTTTGAAAATAGTTATTGAAAGTATAGAGAATATCATTTTAATGTTCATTTTTATCTGCATTTGAGTGTTTTTAGTGTTCTCCAAAGGAACAAAGAAAAGAAGCAAACATATTTTCCATGTTCTCATTTTTTTATATAAAGAAAAAGGTTTTTGAATACTTTGTGGATACTTCTTGTGTACTATGGGTGGTGTTTTGGTGTTTGCCTTTCAATTTTGTCTAATGACTTGAGTTATTCTTCATCTAGTTTAATTTTTTTTTGTTAAATGACAATAATCATTACAATAGCAAGAATTATGTTTACTATTGGATTGGGATAAGTATAAAACCAGTCTTGTGTAGTAAGCAGGGCGACTTGGAAACTCCAAAGCGCCAATCGTAGGATCGGGGCCTAATATCTTTAAGCCTTACTTGCGTGGACCGCTATGGCCAGAAAGGGAAGAAGTAAAGAGAACCATTCCTCACATCGAGCATATAGATAAGTTTACAAACCACTTTTATTGATTGGAATGACGCCGTCTAAGGCCATGTTTACTATTGGAATGGGATGAGTCTAACTCACGTGCGTGACAGCTGAGCAACTTGGTGACGCATGGAAACTGAAGCCCCGATCACGGCCAGGATCGAGCCAAATACGTCGGGCACATCGGACGCCCATGGTCGAGTCGAGACATCCCTCCACGTGAGCATATCGGACATCCCTCATCGGGCACATTGGGCGCCGAGCTTATAGAGTGGATTATACCCGAGGTCATCGCCCGAAAGTAGTAGAATTAGTTGTACATGGACGTGGGGAGAGACATGTGGGTAATCATGGAGTCCATTGACTTGATCCCCCAATACGCATTACTCTATCACGATGAGTATCACGTTGAGGATTGCGAGCCAATTGTAATAGGCCATGTGGCACCCATAAGTAGTATAACTTGATAGGCTTGTAATGAGAAAGGCAAGAGATATTTTTATATGATGAAAATATTAAATTCTTTGGAAGAAGTTTTAACTTGTTTCCATTGGCATGGACAGGAAACCTTACCCCCATGCATCTCTCGATTGGAGGAAGATGATCGTTTATTTCCTCGACGTCAATGGAATGATCCACGCTTTGGTCTATGCCATCGATCGCTGGAATCGCAGTCGTAGTCATTGTGGCAAACAACTGAAAGATCACTAGAGTCCCATTAACAACAACTCGTCTCTTTCCTAGCAACTAATGTCACCTTAAGAGGAGAACGGCTACTCTCGTGCACGATTCTGACTCCTTGCCTCGACAATCTCGCTAAACCTCAAAGCCCCAGCAAATCGACCTCCACAAACTAACCTCCTGCTCAGCCGTTTGTTCTAAATAGAGCCACCATTGACGGGAATCAAACGAATAGGACCCCCTCTCCTCCTAGAAGCTAGGACCCCCTCTCTTCCTATAATCCAGGACCCGGCCTTATGAGTGTTGGATGACAAATTAGCCTCCCTATTTGTTCCCGCCATCTTGCATCAAGATGCTTCACCACACGTCATGCTACTGAAATTTCAGATGTTTGATGGGTTAGAGGATCCCTTTGATCACTTGATGCACTTCACTAGATCATGACATTACAAAGCAGTAACGACGACCTATTGTGTAAGGTGTTCCCATCCAGTCTCGTCGGACTAGCCCTATCTTGGTTTCATCGCCTCCCACCTAACAAGGTAATGTCCTTTCGTGTTTTATCCTAGAAATTTGTCACTCAATACATGTGTTCGATCCGCAGACGAACATCCACCATCTTATTTCGTATGCGAGGGAATGGGAGAGATCTGAACGATCAAAGATTTTATCAAGCGTTTTACAACATAATCCTCCCGGCTCAAGTAGTAAGCACAGTTATCGTCTTGCAAGCAGTAAAGCAAGCCATCCACCCCAACACTTAGTTTTTCGATTTGCTTTCACTACATCTTCCGAAAATTATGGAGGAACTATTTCAAAGGGGAAACCAATGTGCCATGCTTGAAGACAACACAATAGTCACAACCAAGAGGACTGTAGCCTCCACAACATATTCAAGGCATGATAGCAATAGCAGGGGGAAGAGAGGTTGTGATGTCCAGGACAAACGAGGCAAGCGTGAGTCGCAAGAGCCTAGATGCTCTAACTCTCGAGGAGAAGTGGGGAGGACAAGAGAACGTGATAGCAAGAACCCAAGGCGGGACATAAGCACATAACATACCCGATTTACGCTAACCCCTTCTCATATCCTCCCGATGAGGGGTTCGAATGGCCAAATCCATAGAGGGGTGACTCAGATTGAAGAGACAAGTCTAGATACTGTGAGTACCACAAAGAGCACAGACATATGGCCGACAGATGTTACCGATTACAAAGGTTATTAAATTTCATGTCTCGAAGGGGATATCTATAAAAATACATTGAAGAGTTGAGCTTTGCTAATGCCCGATCGATTACCAGGTCCCCCTGATCGACCACGTTGTTAAGTTCTTGGCTTGTAATGGACACTATTCTTGTCGCCCCGATGGCTCCTAGGGTTTGAGGCCAACCTTTTTCAAGTGCCTTAGTGGTCGGAGTTCATTACAGTTTTGCCCCCAACAGTATTTGACCCATCGATGGGACTATTATCTTTTCTAAGTCCTCCTTGTGATAACTATCTACGCCTCATGATGATGCGCTTGTCTTGACCTAAGAGGGTCGGATGCCCTTGATGAGGGGCGTATTTTGGTCGATCATGGAAGTATAGTCGACCTTCTCTACCTCCCCACTTTGCTCCGACTGGGTTACAAACCTGACAACCTCCGAAATCTAGGAAGAATGTTGGTTAGCTTCAACGGAATGCAGACCTCCTCGTTGGGGGAGATAGTGTTTTTAGTAATGACAGGTCTAACCACTTCCCTCATCCTATTCAAAGTAATCAATGAACTCTCTTCCTTCAATTCCATCCTAGGGCGTACATGGATTCATGACATGAAGGCCCTGCCATCATCCTACCACCAAATGTTAAGCTTTTTGACTCCACTAGGCCAGATTAATATCAAAGGAAACCAAAAGGCCACCAGAGCTTGTTATGTGGTCGAACATCAACAAAAAGATCAACCATCCAAATAATAATGACAGCTCGAGGCTCGCTGGGTTGAACACGACAACTCTAGAGTGGCGGAGCCTCTAAAACTCCATCCTCGTCTTGGCCAAAATGACCGAGCAGCGTTAGTCTTGAACCTCCTTCACATCAGCGCGCGTGTGCAAAGAGCGTTTCAGTCACTCAGAGGAGTATTCACATTTTCTTAGTCACACAATGATATGCTCGACATCTCCCCCATTATGGCACAACATCGACTCCATCTACAAAAAGGACACAAACTGACACAGCAGAAGTTAAGGCGTTTCCATCCCCTACGATGCGAAGTAATTAAGGAGGAAGTTGACAAGCTCCTTACGACAGGTTTTATTCTAAAGATTCAGTACTTCGAATGGCTAGCCAGTGTAGTAGTTGTCCTTAAGAAAAATGGAAAATGATGTGTTTGTGTTGATTACTCCAACCTCAATGACTTAATCGGAAACACATTCCCCTACCTTGATCGCACCACATAGTAGTGACTTTTCACCCACCACCGGGCACGAACTGTTGTGTTTCTTAGACACCTACTCGGGTTATAATCAGATTCTATGTTCCCTCCCGACTTGGCTTCAACACGGCCCTCTACAACACTAACATTTTACGTATCGTTACAACGCCACAGTTCTTCGCCTGAAGAATGCCTGAGGCAATCTTATTAGAGCATGATGTCTCGCATGTTTGATCCCTTGATCATAGTCTACCTAAATGGATGCAAGTGCATCATTTTTATAATGGGCTAAGTATACCTACAAGAACTCTGATCGATGCTTTTGTGGGAGGAGCTATCCTGGCAAGAAATGAGGTAGAAGCATCAAATCTCATTGAATATAGCGCCGAATAATTGTCAGCCACAAATAGAGAGCAATACCAAAGAAATTGGTCAGTGCATGATTCATGTAGTCATAAATTTACAGCCCAAATTTCTTCACTTAAGCAACAGTAAAGCCACTCAATTATGCACTCTCAAGCATTAGCTCATATGGTCCAAGCTAGTCTTCTGTCATGTGAGAGTTGACAAGGACCCCACCTTACTACATTAATGCCATATGATGAACCCTATGGGAGAATTGACAATTAAGCAAGTGCAATACTTAACCAAATGCCCTCCCAATCAGAACTTCAACCCTAATGCTAAAAATTACAAAATCCAGGATGGAGGAGTCACCCTAACTTTTCATGGAAGAAATTTCCATTAATGAAATTTTATGGAGCAAATGAAAACCCCTTTCCACTACTCAGGAGAAGAAGTCCATCTTAGACGTGAAACTGGCGCAGTTTAGTGGATATGCAAATAGAGATGCGGAAATCTCAACACCAGTTTGAAAATGAGACGAGAACTTCCTTAACCAATCAAGCAACTTAACTTAGGAATTTGGAAGTGCAGATGGGTCAAATGGCTTCATTACTCAACGAGAGGCAACAAGGCAATCTGTCGAGTACCTTGGAAGTCAACCCAAGGAGAGAGGGTATAGAACACTGCAAGGCGATTACCTTGAGAAGTGGAAAAGAGATTGAGGGACGAAGAAAAGCCAAGGAAGAGGACATGGAGGTGTCAACCGAGGCTTAAGACACACAAAAAGCCGTACTGGGAAAATGGAAAGAATCGAAGTCTAAGGCGCCTTCATATAACCCAATCCTAGATCTCACAGAAGTATCTTTTCCTCAAAGAATGTGGAGGCTACAAGGCAAAATCCCTCCCAAAATGAGGAAAGGAAGACAAAGGATAATAAGGAGATACAAATGGAGAATCATGTTGTCGAAGTACCCACTCCATGCATCCCGTATCCTCAGAAGTTAAGGGTAAGTTGGAGAAGCAATTTTTCAATTTTCTTAACATCTTCAAGAAACTTCACATCAATATACCCTTCATGGATGCACTTGAGAACATGATAAGTTACGTGAAGTTTATGAAAAAGATCTTAGCAAATAAGAAGAATTTAGTGAATATGAGACTTGGTTTCGCCACCGAGGAATGCAGCAGTAAATCCTCCCAGTAGCTCCCACCAAAACTTCAAGATCCAAGTAGTTTTTCTATACCATTCTCTATTGGAACTCAAGTATTAGGTAAAAAATATTTGCATCAAAGTATCAATTTGATGTTGCTCAATGTTTAAAAGGCTAAATTCTGAGAAGTGCAACCACTACAATCATGGCAGTAATAAATGGTCGACAGATCTTATGTGTAAAACATCCACGAGACGTAATTGAAAATGTCTTGGTAAAAGTGGATAAGTTCCTTTTCGCAACATACTTTGTCATCTTAGACATGGAAGAAGATGACAAAGTCCCCATCATAGTTGGTAGACCCTTCTTAGCTACCGAAAAAGCTCAAATTAATGTTCAAGAGGGTGAGCCTAAATTGAGAGTTCAAGGAGATGAGGTTACGTTCCATGTCTTCAAGCTATGAAGCATCCGGATGACGAAAAAAATGACGACATCATTGAGTCTAGTCATAAGGAGAGCATGCATGGCAACTTGGTATTGCAAGGATACGATCAGTGCAGTAAAGAAGGAAAAAGATAAAGATATAAAGAAAGAAACCAAGGAAGTTGATGGTGTGGGAGATAGTGCATTGAAGCATTTAACATATTCTCTTAATCGCTTCAATGTCATACTGTCATCGATGCAAAATTTTTGTCGAGCTAGCGATGTTAAATAAAACACTACTTGGGAGGCAACCCAAGACTTTTGAAGTTCTTCTTTACTCAATTCAGTTTTAGTTGTTTTTGCTTCAAGGTTGATGCGACGAAGGAGGGGTAGCTTGAGAAACCTATTACAAGCTCGGGAAAATGCGGCATAACACTTTGGGGAAGTTCTTTAGTACTTAGAAAAATTCCTTTTCCAAAATGTTTCCTCAACGTCATGATGTTGGATCTCAATGTCGCGACGTTAGCTTTAACCCTGTAATGAAGCTCTCTGGAATGTCGCGATGTTAGCTAAAAAGCAAAATTTTGCCTCTCGTACGTCGCGACGCTCGATATCACGTTGCAACGCCGATATTCACCCTCTCAGAACGCCGCGCAACATTCCAAGGCCGCAGTCGTTGACCGAAATTTTTAGATCGCTCTCGAACGCCGCCACGCTGCCATGCTTTTTAAGTCCATAATACCTATATTTTTGGCATTCTTCATCTTCAAGATCTAATTTTTCAATCTGCCTTCCGCATTCCTCCATAACCGAGTATCTCAAACGCACTAAGTGGTTCTTGCGTTTTAGGTCGCCCACATAAATTTCTCGATCATGAATTGATAGTCTTCCATTCATCAAAGTTAATTCAGTTATTATGACTCTGTGTTAAGTATATCACCATAAAAATCTTCAAGTTTGTTGTGTCTTGGCCTTGTTTGACATCGGGGTAAAGTATATGCATTGGTACCTAGAAGGCTCTGATATCTTTGGAAGCTTTGTTCAAGATGTCACCCACCAATTGTTCTGCAGATATTGTCCGAATGGTACCTTGAGAGTTGGAATGCCATAAGGGTTTCAGATTACCTTAGAGGATCGAAACGCGTGGATTTGAAAAGTTTAGAACCCCATCCTCAACCCTAATGACTTAGGTCCCCGTGGACCTCACTCCGATCCACGTCAAGCGCCACCGCTTTAAATGGAAGGAAATGTGAAAAGAAAATGTGGGTTGACTTTCGCTTTGAAAAAAACTGGCCCCAAAGAGGTCGCTTTTGCTTTGGGATTTCACTACTTTTATTTTTATTTTTAAGTGGGAAACCAAGCAAGCAACAAAAACCCCAATGACCCAATATAAAAGCGGTCTCGCGAAAACTGTATTTCCTACCGTGATCGACACCCATCTGAAAAGGTAACTCACATGAGCACCCCTCTGCGCCCGAACTCTGCCTCTAATAAGGAATCAGATGAAAGATATGGCCAAAAAATTCAGCAACCCACTGGCCAGAAGAGACACATAAATCACATAGTCTTAAGTGGTATTTGGCATGCATATGAATTCAACAATCAGACCAATAGCGCTTACCCGGGGTCCCTTGCCATGTGCTGCAAAAAAAGTTAATTGATCGTCCAAAGCACTCAACAACTATTCAGAACCAAACACCAAAATTCATACCAAAGAAGTTAAGATAATCAACTAAATTCTAACGAATGAACGAACAATCCTAAAAAAAACAAACTCTTGAATCTAACTATTAAACTCGAAACTAGCTAACTGATGTAATAAGATTTTCCAATTTAACCAACACCAAGACTAAATTTGAAACACTAACTCTTTTAATTTGATAAAACAACGAATCCAATTTTTTACCCGTAAATTTCAAAGCAAAACTAAATATAATTGATCAAATTTATCAAACTAAGATCCTAATCAACATAATCGAAAGCACGAAATTATTTTAAACCAAAATTCCATGATTAATAGTACCCAAAAGCAAACTTAAAATTATTTTCACTAAAACTTTAAAACATCAATATTATCTAAAAGATCTCAAATTATTTTTTATTAGAACTCAAACATTCATATAACCTAAAAAAATCAGAAACATTTTTTACTAAAACTCTAAAAACATCAATATAACAAAAAGTAACATGAAAAATTCTTTATCAAAGCTCTAAAAAATATAACCTAAAAAACACTTAATTAATTTTACCAAAATTTAAACATTAATATATATCTCAAAACATTCAAAATTAACTTTACCAAAACTCTTCTTTAAACATTAACATATCCCAAAACATTCAAAATTAATTTTTTTACTAAAGCAACTATATCAATACTACCCAAAACATCCAGAAATTATTTTTTACGAAAACTCTAAACATTAATATATCCCAAAACATTCAAAATTAATTTTTTTACTAAAGCAACTATATCAATACTACCCAAAACATCCAGAAATTATTTTTTACGAAAACTCTAAACATTAATATATCCCAAAACATTCAAAAATATTTTTTTAACATCAAGATTACCTAAAACATACTAGAAATTATTTTTTTACTAAAACAACCAAACTTCAAGAGCCCAAAACATCCAGAAATTATTTTTTACGAAAACTCTAAACATTAATATATCCCAAAACATTCAAAAATATTTTTTTAACATCAAGATTACCTAAAACATACTAGAAATTATTTTTTTACTAAAACAACCAAACTTCAAGAGCCCAAACATCTGTAAATTATTTTTTACTTAAAACTTAAACATTAATATATCCCCAAAAACATTCAAAAATATTTTTTTAACATCAAGATTACCTAAACATAATAGAAATTATTTTTAAACAACTAAACCTCAAGAACCCAAAACATCCAGAAATTATTTTTTTTTTTTACTAAAACTCTAAACCTTAATATAACTAATCATGCAAAAAATTATCTTTTACTAAAAACAACCAAACATCAAGAACCTAAAACATACTGTGAATTATTTTTTTTTTTACCAAACTCTAAACCTTAATATAACTAATCATGCAAAAAATTATCTTTTACTAAAAACAACCAAACATCAAGAACCTAAAACATCCGTAAATTATTTTTTTTTTTTACTAAAACTCTAAACCTTAATAATATAACTAATCATAAAAAAATTATGTTTTACTAAAAACAACCAAACATCAAGAACCTAAAACATCCAGAAATTATTTTTTTTTTACTAAAACCTAAACCTTAATATGTTCAATCATGCAAAAATTATCTTTACTAAACAACCAAACAAGAACCTAAAACATACCTCGTAAATTATTTTTTTTTTTTTACTAAAACTCTAAAACCTTAATATAACTAATCATGCAAAAAAATTATATTTTACTAAAACAACCAAACATCAAGAACCTAAAACATCCAGAAATTATTTTTTACGAAAATTCTAAACATTAATATAACTAAAAATATTCCTTTCTCTAAACCAGATTCGAACAACTCATAAATAAACCAAAATAAATAGATAAATAAAATAACATAACATAAGACCATAAGAAATCGCCACCGAAGAAATTAGCGTGCTTCCGACCGTCACCAAATTTCGTCTCAAAATACCTTCTTCTCCACCGAACATGCCTGCTTTTTAAAGAAATTAAAATGTTTTCTAAACAACCTCATCTCCCACCTTGAAAAACTTCTCTTGTTCTCCCCAATTTTTTTTTTTTTTTTTTTCTCTCTCTACTTCCACTTTTTTTTTTCACCCTTGTCTTTTTATTCGTCAAAACCTCCCTCCTTTCGAAAAACCTCCTTCCTAAGAAAACCTTCCTTTCAAGAAAATCCTTCCTCCTTCCTTCTTCTTTAAAAAAACTCTGTGCCCTATTAAACTCTCCCTTATTTTCTTTCCATGCATCGAGAAGCAAAAATCTTTATGGGAACCTTCCTTTTTTATTCTCCTTAAAACTCCATTAATCTCATCTATTTTCCTTTTTTTTATTTTATGTATCTCTTATTATTTACGTTATTGAAATCACCCTAAAATAATGTAAAACAATAATGATAAAAAAAACCTTTTCCAAGTATATTACCTTACGTAAATAAAACTAACAAAATAAAATAAAATGAAACATTTTTTAAATTGTCAAACTATCAGAATAAAAGCATTTTTTTTAAAATAATAAAATAAATTAAATGAAACAAACATCTTCTTAAACAAAAAATAAAAAATAAAAAAAAAATAAAAAAAAAATGAAAGTAAAAGCTTCCCTTAAAAAAAAATATTAAATTAAAATAAATGAGTAAAAACTACTTTCTTTAAAATAAAATGATCAAATAATAATAAAAAAATGTGAATAGATAAATCAAATAAGCAACATAATAAAGTAAAAAAATAAAATAAATAAAAAGTCATGCATTAAACGAGCCATGCAGGCCATGTCACCCATGCAAACTATGTGAGAACAATGGGCCACCAAGAGCTTCAAACTAAAATGGTCAATGATCAATTTTAGAAAAGAATATGTCAAGAGGACAAAATTCGTGGTCTACAAATATGCCCCTCTTCTAGAGTGAATGAATGATTAGTTCGCAAGCACGTAGCATTTAGCGCATTTGTCGGAATGAACTCTAGTGAAGAAATTCTAAAGACCAACAATTTTGTCCCCTTACTTAGTACCGAAGACTAACGGAACAGAGTCACTCCGATTGAAGGACTTAAAGAAAACTAGGCATGATGCCTGGGAAGATGAGTGATCCGAACAAACTATAGAGAAAGGTTCGGGCAAGCACTGAAGAATGTTGAATCCGGGTGAGTACCGGAAAAGGTAAAATCCCAATGAGTGTCATGGAATCCGGGCAGTACCAAATGTGGGATCCAAGTAGGCACGGAAGGTAACATCGTGGTGAGTAATTTAAAAGGTAGGATCCAGCGAGCATCGAAATGGGATCCGGCGAGTACCGTAAATGCGGATTCGGGCAGTACCGGGAAATGCGGGTCCGCAAGTACTAGAAATGCGGGATCCGCAAGTACCAAAGGTAGATCCGCAAGTAATCGGAAATGTGGGATCCGGCGAGTACTGTAAATGGACCGGCGTAGTACCGTAAATGTGATCCGCGTACCAGAAGGTAGGATCCGTGCAAGTACCGAAATGTGGATCTCGCGTAGTACCGTAAATGGATCTCGCGAGTACCAAATAGGATCTCGGGCGAGTACAAATGTGGATCCGGGCGCAGTACTGCAGCCGGGATTCGGGCAAGTACCGCAGCGTAGATCCGTGCAAGTACCGAAATGTGGGATCTCGGGCGTAGTACCGGAAATAAATGTGGGATTCGCGAGTACCGTAAATGGGATCCGCAAGTACCGTAGCGCAGGATCCGCAAGTACCGGAAATGTGGATCTCGGGCGAAAATTAAATGCGGGATCCGCGAGTACCGAAGGCACATCCGGTGAGTACCGGAAAAGGTATCCGTGCGAAATCGAAATGTGGGACTGAGAGTACCAAATGGGATCCGGGCGAGTACCGGAACATCCGGGAAAATTCGAAAAGGTAGGATCCGTGCGAGTACCGAAATGTGGGATCCGGCGAGTACGGAAGGTAACATCCGGCACTTAAAAGGTAGATCCGCGAGTTCGAAATGTGGGATCCGGGCGAGTACCGTAAAATGTGGATCCGCAGTACCGTAAATGTGGATCCGGCGAGTACCGTAATGTGGGATCCGCAAGTACCGCAAAAGGCAGATCCGTGCAAGTACCTGAAATGTGGATCCGGGCGAAAATTTAAATGTGGGATCTGGGCGAGTACCGGGAATGTGGGATCCGGGCGAGCACTTAAATGTGGGATTCTAAGTAGCACGAAGGTAACATCCGTGAGTACCTAAAAGGTAGGATCTAAAGTAGGCATCGAAATGTGATCTCGCGAGTACCGTAAATGTGGGATTCAAGCAGTACTTAAATGTTAGGATCCAAGCGAGTACCGGTAATGTAGAAATTGCCAGTACCTAAAGGTAGAACCAAGTAGATGCTAGAGAACCCTAAACAAGCTAAACGGCAACAACCAGAAAGTGGTAGCCCTAGTATGACATCCAGGGTCTACCAACAAATGACTCGAATAAGCCAGAAATCAAACACAATCATGACAAAAGAAGGGGGATGCCCTAATGATGATAATAGAAATGCTTACAAAATGATAAGCGAGAACCAAGAACTACAACAGATGGAAATAAAGTGGCAGGCCCTGATAGTGACACCCCGCACAAATGTGTGACCAAGGGGTGAAAGAAAAGGTTATGCCCCCCGCCTATAGGTATCAATGCTATGTCAAAATCCCATAACTACACATGTGGTCAAAGCCAGAGCTACATTATCACACTACTCATTCGTGAAAAATTCATCCATTTCATTCCATAAAACTCATATAGGGTATGTCCCACAAATACATCCGATATGCAAGTCATTGATTTAAAAACTCAAATAAATTTCAAGAGCCAATCATTCGAACAAGCGAACAATAACATACTGGTACGCAATGTGCACCTACTGAGTTACCTAATATGAGCGAATCTTACCTCTGGGGTCAGCCTTAGAAGCACTCGTCAGATAAGAAAACCCAATTGTATGTGGGAGTATACTCAAACTTTGATAAAACATCTCTGTATGAAATGAGGCCGCTGTACATGCGCACGAGCCATCGCAACATGAAAGGATGGGGTACGCCCCAAAGGCGAACGGTCAAAGCATTGCCACACGATCCACGGTCCCGACTGTGACGCTCGTACCGATCATGACCTGATGTAAGCAAACCGAATGGAGAAGCAATATGTGACCTCGATATTCCTCTAAGAACGTAGACCTTCGACATCCCGCAGCACTCAATCAAGACGTAACTCCCGTCCATGTAAAATGCTTCGAAGCAAACACGAGATCTCATGGTCTCAGGGTGGTCTTACGACTCGGACCGTAATGTAGGCCAGAAAGGTGAATGACATGGGATAAAAACAAAGGCCCAAATACTCCAATAAATAATCGCAAACCCTTCTACGCGCGAATGTCAAATATCAAAGGATCATGTGAGCAAGCCGGACTCCAACCAACATCCGAACGAACAATGTGAAATGACATGTGGAAGCACCTCAAAGGACACGCGCTTAAGAAGTGAGACGATGATCAATAAGAGTAGAAGAAGACCTGAAGTGATAAGAAAATGATGAATGATAAAGTGCGTGGCCAAGAAACAAGCTGGGATACAAATGTGGCAATGTATGACAATGACGAACAACTCGTCCCAAGAACGTCAAGTCAAAGCAAGTCACTATAAGATGGGAGTGGTGATGCAGGTAATGATCCAGGGACCTAGTGCGAAGCAACCCAAACCTCATACCCAATGTGTTACCCAAATCCATGGAGAAAGATCGCACAATGCTTTCACTCAACCCTCAGAGGAATAATAAATCTCTCAAACCTAAATGAGTAACGAATATCAAACAAACACACTTTTTTTTTTTTTTTGCTTTTTTTTTTTTTTTTTGTTTTGTTTGTTTTTTTTGAGTCGAACCTTCAAAGTAGGTCGAATGCCATACTAACACAATCCAACCGAAAGAACCTCAAACTTTGGGTTTCCCAAATGGTCCCTCGAACCTAAGAATCCCGATCAAAACCTGGCTGTGCTGAATGAAGGGTGTGACAAACCTGACTAGTAGCTCTGGGATGAGAGCATGTCATCATCATACAAAAGGAGATAAAAGTGAAACAAATAGAGATGATAGAAACTAGACTCAAAGATAGATGGTAAGAAGATGCAAAATGGAGAAGAAAAGAAACAAGCAATGATGCAGAAAGAACAAAGAAGAATGTCACAATGCCTATAATGCTCACATATCCAAATAATAAATGAAAAAGTGCACAGGGTAGCCTAAACCAAAGTCGAAAAAGCGCATGCAAGGTCGAATGAAAGAATAGGCCATAATAAACCGCTGTGAGGCCTGGAAAGGGCTAGCAATAGGATATATCAATGTATGGGTGTGTAATAGGGAATATGGCTACTCAAAGTGATGGCCACTCATCCTCTAACCATGATCTCAAGCGTAAAACCTCTTTCAGCTGATCCACATTGACTGCTCAGAACTGACGCCTAAGTCTCTGCCAACCAGTCGCTTCCCTCTGGTCGATCTCTGATGACATAAGGCCCGCCTCCAATTTGGTCTAAACTTCCTCTCTAGGGTCATGATCAATCCCTGAGGACCCCAAGCACTAGGGTTGCCTTTCAAACCCCCGGGCTTGACTTTTCTAAATGCACCCGGCCATTTTCCCCGATAAGCCCGAACATGATCCGGTCGTCTCAATCTCCTCTCATCCAAAGGTCGAGCCGATCATAACGGACCGAGCCCACCGGGCCCCGATATCCGATGCTCTAATTCTACCTCTCAAGATCCCATCTCACTTCAACAAAGATTGCCCACATATACAAAGAGTACATGTATCCCAAAGAGAGGTACGAAAAGATGTACGATAAGCCCACAATGCGAAAGGGAGCTTCTCTGACTAATCCCTAGAAGTCTCAACCATCTTTCTCAAAATCCTCTTGATATTCTTATTTGCGGCCTCAACTGCCCCATTAGTCTGTGGCCTATATGCAGATGATCGATGATGTTGAACACCAGGTTTCCGGATCACGTATTCCCACCCGCTCGAAATGCGTTCCTCTATCTCGAGATCAACTCACGAGGACCCCATATATCGATAGATAATGTGCGATTCGATGAATTTCTGGGCACCCGGTCGCCATCAACCAAAGATAAGAAGTAGCCCACCCACTTAGTGAAATAATCAATAGCCACCAGATGTACTCATGCCCATCGAAGATTCGGGGTGAGATCTTCCCAATAATATCAACAATACCCCATACCGAAAATCCAGCCAAGGGGATGTGGGCATGCAACCCGTATATGTGGCACGGTATCAAGTTCCGTGCATCCGACACTCCGATTATCTCTCGTATTAAACCGGCAACAATCCGCCCCATAGTCAACCAAAAGTAACCAACCCTCATACTCCATTACTACAAGACGACTCTCTACGCTACATGTAATTCTAAGATGAACCTCTTCTCATTACTTGATTTGCAGAGGGCGCGTCCAGACATACACACACAGCTAATGTGTGATCTCCTATAAAGGGCATCCCCACAAATAACAAATCTCGTGGCCAACTGTCTGCAATGCTCGCATCCGATGTAGCCGCCTCAGATAACGCTTATATGATGTAAACCGATAAATATCATGATACCATGGTAGCTCATCCCGATTCTCACACATTCCAATCAAACAATAAAGAAGCGGGTGCGGACTGGTCTCAATCGCAGTGGTCGCACAATCACCTCGCAGGAATCTCAACCACTAAGCTAAGGTGGCCAACGCGACGTGCCAAACCGATTCTCCCAGTGCATGAATATATCTCAACTCTTCAAATCTAGCAAACTAAGAGGGTCTGGCAGCATGGTATTTCACTTTTCACGAGTCCTCCGTGATACCCCGGGTCCGGTCAGATAACTAAATCGAACTCCCATGGATCTCCGAACCGCCTAACGCCATCCGGCGCCTCAGCTCTGTAATGCAAGCCTCATATTCAACCATATTATTCGTCAAACGGTGATGACCAGAAAATACTAATCGAACTGATCTGGGAATGTGATCACCCCGTATGAGCATCAATAAGATACCAATACCAAACCCCGACCGACACAGACCATCAAGTACACCGCGATCCTATAATACTGGGTCATCAAAACAAATCGCTTCATCGTGAAATCATCGCCACAATCGATCTATCATCTGACATCGCAAAGAAGCCAAAATGATCTCGCAACAATGCTTCCTTTTACCGATTGGTGGTCACATATCAATATCAAACTCGCTACCAGAACCAACATCCGCGAGTCTACCGTTAGAACAGCCTATCAAAACAAATACCTCAATCCGATCCAATCGTGAGACCAAAAGTATGGAATACTGGCCACATAGTGCCTAAGTTCCGTGGCCCAAACCAACGCTAAACAGAGGCGCTCAATCATAAGGTATTTGCACTGGGTATTCCGAAGATCCTCTTATTTGATAATAAATGGCTCGCTTCCTTTCCCGAATCATCGAAATGAGCCACAGCATCCCAAAGCTATACCCGAACCGACAAATATAGTAGCTGTGGGCCGCCCCTGGCAGGGGAGGCACTAAAACCGGGGAGAAAGAACACTCCTCTTAATCTTCTCAAGCACACTAGCAATCATCATTCCAAACTCGTAGGTCTGCCTTTTCCTCGAAGACGAAAGATAGGCTCGTGATATGTCTAAGTAGTCTAGCAAATGAAACGACCGATGTATTGTAGTCCGCCTAAAGCTCTGATCTCTTTTCGCCTTCGGAGCTAGCATGTCGTGGGCATGGCCTTGGTCTTTTCTCGATCAACCTCATACCGCGCTCACTAACAATGTGACTTAACAATTTCCTTGGGTTACCCCAAAGGTGCACTTCGATTCAATCTCAATCGAATCGTCTGATCCTCTCAAGAATCTCCAGAAGGTCAAGTAAGTGATCCGCCCGCCTCGACTTCACTTCATCATGTCATCCACGTGATACCTCAACATCTCATGCATCATGTCATGGAATAAAGTAATGGCAATTTTCAGTGGTCTCCTGATTTTTAACCCAAATGGCATGACCCGATAGCGCAAGTACCCCACTGCGGATGAAAGAAGTCTTTTCCATATCCTCTCGAGCCATTAAAATCGATTATACCCGTAACCTATCCATGAAGGGATACACATGTGGTGCCCCGCAAAGGCCGGGCTAACTAACATATCAATGCGCGGGAGGGGAAAATCGGTCCTTAGGTCGGGCCTTATTCAAATCTCGAAAGTCAACACAAACTTAACCTTTACATCCTTTTTGGAACAGGACTACATTAGCCAACCACTCAGATACTAACTACTCGACTGTGAAGCCAACACTAAGTTGCTTTTGAATCTCCTCTTAACTGCAGAACCCATCGAGGATGTCTCCCTTCCCTCGCTTAACCGGCCCAGTACGTGCGTAACGGGCAGTGATGCTGAACTATAGTGGGGTCAAGGCCTGGCATGTCCTCATACGACCATGCAAATACATCCAAGTATGACCTGAGTAGGTCAATCAATCTACTTCTCTCATCATGAGATAGGGAAGAGCCGATCCTAATCTCCCTGGGCTGATCTGGTACACCAAAATCTATCAACTCTGTGTTACCAGAAACGGGTGTAACTTTCCTGTCCTCTATCGGAATTAGATCCTCGACTTAACACCCAAGCAATATCTGTCTCCCACATCATTAACATCGTATACATGTGTCATGGTCGGTGGAGCAATTAAAGGAAAATGTCATGGATACGTTTTAATACTCGAAAATACTCATGTCATTATTACCATCGAATGTCATCAAAGCGGGCGGACAAACTCGACATGTTGTCAAAAGAAGAGGGTCCACAGAGTCGGACTCTCCTCAACATAAATGCGATCACAGTAATATCGCATAACAGCCATCATCATCAAACTCAAGCATAGAAATTCCAAACACATCAAAAGCTGACGGTCAAAAGTGGGAAACATCTGCATCGCACTCGCCGATCATGTCCATCATACAAGGCAAGCATCATAAAGTCCCATCATAATCAATCATAGAAACTCCAAACATGTCAAAAGCAGAATGGGGCCCACGCGGGGCTGTGTCAAGGAAACGGCCAGTGCCGATCATGTCCATCTCGTCTATGTAGGTATCAGGAAGAGTCACTCCATCATTTTCATCCCCCAAATCCGTAGGTAGATCATAGTCAGGGATCTCCTCAGGAAAGCACATGGAAAACACATCAAGTTTATCCGTGATGCGGTGCAATCGTCACGCCGAGTGGCTTGGTGGTCTCAGAATTCAAACAAATCTGTCCTAAGGCATGCTGAATGCCCTGAATCTCAGCCATTTTTGAAACATGGTCAACTCCCTCTGTGCGGGGTGCATACTCTGATCCTCTGGTAAAATAGTCAACTAACTGAAAAGTGTATGGGCGAAGGGGATAATCGAATGGAATGCCGGACATGCGAGCTCTTACTCTCTCTCACGCAAATGCTCCATGTGTCAAGATCATCCGGGCCGCTGGGATGTAACCCAAACCTATAAGATATGTTTCGCGATCAATCGTATTAGTAAACTCGCTGGCAGCCCGCCGGGCTGGGCGAATCTAATCCCAAACCAGTATTATAAGACATGCCTCTCATCATGCTAAGCACCAAAGTGTCATTGCAACATCAAAAGACATAGGTACCATGTCTCTATCACATCCTCTAAACCGACAACCCGGACTTCACAAAAAACAAACCCGTCATGAAAATCGCTCTCACCGTGGCTTATCCGTATAATCGCTCAGAGGAAGTAGTAACATCTCGTGTCGTAATCAGACAGATAATGCGCCCGTATGAACTTCACCTTCGATGAAGCGAAGATGGCAGTACCCGCCATGAATCCAAGGGCAATCTAAAGCAAGAAGATGACTGGATGCTTAAACCCGGGAAGAGTATGGAGTATCTCGACTGACCAATCATGACATGTAGCGAGTAACGGTAACTCGTCCTCCGAGTCCCGTCATAAGCTCGATGGTCTCGTGGGGAGGATGGCTCGCATCGACGTGTGAAAATCCCAAAGCAATGGTCAGAATCTAGTGGACAAACGCAGCGGGCGAGCCGTTGTCTAACAGATCGACGCACTCCTAAGGCGACCTCGAACAAGCAACATCGATGAACAAACAAAGGGCGAATACGGTCTCGATCCTGTGCGGTAAATCATCATCGTAAAACACTATGCATGTAGCTCCTATCCGCCGTAGTGGATCACCCGGTGGTAGCAAGATTAACTCTTAACTGACCGAGCTCCGACACGCGTCGTGTGGGTCGGATGAGGCCAATAAGCTCCAAATGGAAATGCGCCTGTCGTGCGTGAATCGCGTGAAATTTCATCATCATCTTCCCTTCCAATCTCATCTCTAGATCAATGCCAAGAAAGGTCTATCACTGTGTGAGGGGTCGAAGCAATTCTCCCACTCGTGAACAATATGAACATCTCTATGTACTGGCCCATACTCCTCCGGGAACATAATGAAGGGTGTCATGGACGGAACATGCTGCAAGTATACTGGCGATATTGCTGTCTGTCGGGGAACATCATCTGGAATCAATCTAAATGGATCGAGACTCACAATTCGGTGTATACACTAAACTCGAGTTTGCATACAAACCACCGCTGAGGAGTCATCCCATTCCATCATGAATATCTCATTTCCTGAATACTCAATCAAATGTACACCCCTCGGGGGGTGGAGGTATAGCTCTAGTGTCATGAGTGAGTAACGGGTCTGTAGTCACGGCAGGATGTCCTAAGTCAACCAAACCTTGATCAATCAAGTCCTGAATAGCATGCCTCAATGTCGGTGACAAGCCATTCAGACATGACCGGCCCCATGATAGTACGCGAAGATCGGGCCCCGACCGTGTAGGGCCGTGGTGGCTCCAGTGGTAGTGGAACAATCAAACCCCTTCAACCAATCTCCGAAATGCTCGCCCGCTGGCATCCCGAAGTTGTGTAAACCCCACTAGCCGGCCCCTTTGGGTGGGAGGTGGTGCTCCATACCGCTGACGGTAATCGCATAAGTGGCCTCGAGGCGCCCGTAGTATATACCGGCCGCGGGTAGCGATGGTAGTGCAGCCCAACCGGGCCGGAAGAGTAGCCGGTCTCGCATCGACCCCGCCTCGGCCATCCGGTGGCGAGGCCGAAACAGCCTCAAACGGATGGGTGACGTGGTAATCGTCCGCCATGCCAATGGTACCAACATCCGATGGTCTGGGTCCCGACCCTGGCTTCTTCCCCTTTGAGTCTGAAGGAGAAGAGTCTGCCCATAATCCTCTAGATATGCCCTCCTCAATGCCATAGAGGGCCTGAACCAATGATCCAAAGTCTGTCTGTGGGAAGCCCATGAGATGCCTAGCAAAGCGAGGCTGAAGACTACGCATAATCATGCCGATCTGATCGCGCTTTGAGGGTCTATCTATAACTGCGGTAATCTTCTCTCTCCAACTGAGATGAATGAAGTGACCGACCTATCCGCCTCTCGCCCTCGAGGGCCTCCTAACTCTCCGGGAGCACATCCACTATGGTATTATTAATATTGTCCGATAAACTCCTCGCCCCAAATCAGGCCCGTCCTACGCCGGCGGGTCCAATACCGATGCAAACCACCGAGCGGCACCACTCGACAAAGCGGGAAAGTATGATCATCCGCGGCCTTCGGGCCCATCTATGCCCGCGTGATAACTGTGATAATCGCAAAGTGAATACCGGGCACCCATCCCGTGTACTTCAATGTCCGTGGCGGAACTCCAACCGGCAAGGCTGCCACCGGAAGGTCATCATATCCGCCCCAACCGATAACTCCATCAAACATGCGTAGACCCATCCTCTCGCCAATCCTATCGTATACGCCTCGAGTGTTACTTACACCTGTGGGTCAATGTATCGTGGCATGGTCTCGCCTGGCCATAGAACAAAAGCTCCACCGCGGCTGATTGAACCAAGTGGTGGTGGTGGGAGGTGGAACTCGTATAGTCCTCGTCAGACAAGGTCCAAATAATGGTGGGGGTGGTGGAGGTGGAACTGTGTAGTCCTGCTGTACTGTGGGTCCAGATGATGGTGGTGGGGGAGAGTCATGCGGGGTGCTCCCCGAAATTGGCAATGGTTGGGCCTGATGCCCATCAATCCTCTGTCCCAGTCCCAATATAGCATCCCGAAGAGATGCCATGGTATCGGTAATCTCAGCTAGTTGGTCTACGTAGCTGCATCGAGTCCATATCTCTATGATTCGCTGTCCGCGAATCGACCGGTGTGGATCCGAATCTCTACAAGTCTACCGATCCGAATCCAAGTTCGGAACCTGTGTCGTTTAGTCAATAATCCTACAAAGGAAAAAGGGGGCGGCTGTTTACCCCCGTGGCTCATCAACTAAAATCAATCCAAGAATGCAATCCCCACAATGAAATTCTCTAAGGGAATGAACGGATGTGACATCAACGTTTAACTGACATGCGGGCCCCACATGCGTGGTTTGTGATTCGACATGGTAATACCTTTAGGGGTAAGTACGGCCCGCAAGCTAACAGAGGGAAAAGGGCAAGTCCTAAAAGGCTAAATGACCGTACCCACAAGGATACGCAACCTAAGATCGTAATTAACAATCAATCAACAATCACAATGACACACTGGCCACGCAAGTATCCATGAAATCTAGCTCAGGGCTATACAGGTCTTCATTGCTCGGACATCCGTCATCTCCATAGTGCTCCCATACATCGATATAGCCCTTATGCTAGACCTTATTCCAAACCCCTAGCTTGGTCGAAGGTAGACAGTTGGGAATGACTCCCAAACAACATAGGCAATCCATGAGGAATAATCGACCAAGACTAGGATTCGTATGGTGATGCACACGTGCCCCACAAACACAAGCGGTAAGCAAATATGGTTGAAAGAGCAACCATGCAAAGAAACAATCATGCACAAAGAGCAAGCCTATCACAAAATCTACATAAAACAATCCATCTATGCCAATCAAAAACATATAGCTAGGTACCAAATCAATCATGAACAAACATGCTAGAATCCAACAGGTGAACACACAAGCATAAACAAACCATAAGTGTATGCCAAATACCAACCAAGTTTTTGATCATCAGTCATCTATGTAGCCTAATAGCCTATTGATCAGAGAACCATGCGCTCCAATATATCCCAACTCAAGTTCAAGCTTGATCCTCTTATGAAACCGTAGACTTCGGGTTCGTTCTGAGTCGCCAATTTGTGGACCTCACCCATCCACGGTCATGCGAATTCGCTTTTAATGAAGGAAAATGAAAAGAAAATGTGGGTTGACTTTTCGAGTTTTGGAAAATCCGTCCCAAAGAGGGAACAAACTTTTGCTTTTGGAGTCGCCACTTACTTTGCTTGATAAGTGGGAAAACCAAGTAAGAACAAAAACACCCTTATGACTCCAATATGGAAAAAGCGGTCTGCGAAAACTAGATTTCTGGGTCCGGGGATCAGATTACCTATCGGGAAGGTAACTCATATGAGGCAAGACCTCTGAGTCTCTAACTCGGGTCTCTAATAGTGAATTGGGTACGTGGGAGCATATGTCAAAATCAAAGAACCCACTAGGCTACATGGGATGACATAAATCACATAGTCTTAAGTATATTTGGCATGCATATGAATTCAACAATCGCACTAATACTGGCTTACCCGGTCCTTGCCATGTGTCAGTTAATTGATCGTCCAAAGCACTCAAACTATTCGTAACCAAACACCAAAATTCATACCAAAGAAGTTAAGATAATCAACTAAATTCTAACGCGAACGAACAATCCTAAAAAAACAAACTCTTTGAATCTAACTATTAACCTAAACTAGTTAACTTATGTAACAAGATTTTCCAATTTAACCGTACCACCAAGACTAAATTTTGAACACTAACTTTAATTTGACAAACAACGAATCCAATTTTTTTACCCAGAAAATTTCAAAGCAAACTAAATATAATTGATCAAATTTATCAAACTAAGATCCTAATCATCAACATAATCGAAAAGCATTTAGAAATTATTTTAACCAAAATTCCATGATTAATAGTACCCAAAAGCAACCAGAAATTGGCTTTCACTAAACTTTAAACATCAATATTATCTAAAAGATTCAGAAATTATTTTTATTAGAACTTAAACATTCATATAACTCTAAAAAAAATCGTAAAACATTTTTTACTAAACTCTAAAACATCAATATAACAAAAAGTAACATGAAAATTTTTTTATCAAAGCTCTAAAAAATATAACCTAAAAACACTGAATTAATTTTACCAAAAATTTAAACATTAGTCGATATCTCAAAACATTCAAAATTAATCCTACCAAAACTTTAAACATAAACATATCCCAAACATTCAAAATTAACACACAAAGCAACTATATCAATACTACCCCAAAACATCCTAGAAATTATTTTTTACGAAAAACTCACATTAATATATCCCAAAACATTCAAAATTACTTTTTTACTAAAGCAACTATATCAACACACCAAAACATCCAGAATTATTTTTGCATTAAAACTTAAACATTAATATATCCCAAAACATTCAAAAAAATATTCTTTTAACATCAAGATTACCTAAAATATACTAGAAATTATTTTTTACTAAACAACCAAAAACTCTCATATCCCAAAAGATCTGAAATTATTTTTACTTAAAACTCTAAAACATTATATCCAAAATATCTAAAAATATTTTTTAACATCAAGATTACTCAAACATACTAGAAATTATTTTTTACTAAAAACAACCAACCTCACATCTAAACATTCAGAAATTATTTTTTACAAAACTCTTAAACATTATTATATATCCCAAAACATTCAAAAATAAGCTTTTAACATCATGATTACCCTAAAACATACTAGAAATTATTTTTAAAACAACCAAACCTCAAGAACCCAAAACATCCAGAAATTATTTTTTTTTTACTAAAACTCTAAACCTTAATATAACTAATCATGCAAAAAATTATCTTTTACTAAAACAACCAAATATTTAAGAACTAAAAGATAAATTAAATTTTTTTTACTAAACTCTAAACCTAATATAACTAATCATGCAAAAAATTATTCTTTTTACTAAAACAACTAAACATCAAAACCTAAACACCAAATTATTTTTTTTACTTTAAAACTCAAACTTATTATAATCAATCATTCATGTAAAAAATGATCTTTTACAGAAAACAATCAATGATTTATGAACCCCAAAATGATCAAATATCTGGTCAAAACCCAAACCTAATATAATCGAATCGTGCAAAATGATCTTTATCAAACAACCAAACATCAAGTCCAAAACATACCTGCAATTATTTTTTTTTTTACTAAAACTCTAAACCTTAATATAACTAATCGGAGGCAAAAATTATCTTTTACTAAAACAACCAAAACATCAAGAACCTAAAACATCCAAATTAATATTTTTACGAAAAATTTAAACATTAATATAATCTAAAAATATTCCTTTCTAAACCATTCGAATAACTCATAAAATAAACCAAAAATAATAGATAAATAAAATAACATAACATAAGACCATATAAGAATCAATTCGGAAGAAATTGTGTGTGCCTTGACTGGCTTCACCACTTTGTCTCAAAATACCTTCTTCTCACTAACAGCTCGCTTTTAAAGAAATTAAAATGTTTTCTAAACAACCTCATCTCCCAAACTGAAAACTCTCATTCTCCCAATTTTTTTTTTTTTTTCTCTGCTCACTTTTTCTTCACCCTTCTCTTTTTATTCGTCAAAACCTCCCTCCTTTTGAAAACCTCCTTCCCAAGAAAAACCTTCATTTCCAAGAAAATCCTTCCTCCTTCATTCTTTAAAAAACTCTGTGCCCTATTAAAACTCTCCTTATTTTTTCCATGCATCGAGTAGCTAAAATATCTTTATGGGAACTCCTTCCTTTTATTCTCCCAAAAACCCAATAATCTTATCTATTTTCCTTTTTTTTTTTTTTTTATGTATTCTCTGCATATTTATACGTTATTGAAAAATCACCTCAAAATAATGTAAACAATAATGATAAAAAACCTTTTCCAAGTATAATACCTTACGAAATAAAACTAACAAAATAAATAAATGAAACATTTTTAAATTGTCAAACTAGCGTAATAAAATATTTTTTTAAAATAATAAAATAAATTAAATGAAACAAACATCTTCTTAAAAACAAAAAAAAAAATTAAATAAAATAAAATAAAATGAAAAAGTAAAGCTTCCTTTTAAAAAAATATTAAATTAAAATAAATGAGTAAAAACTACTTTCTTTTTAAAAATAAAATGATCAAAATAATAATAAAAAATGAATAGATAAATCAAACAAGTAAATATATCAAAGCAAAAATAAAAATAAAAGTTCGCATTAAACGAGCTTCATGCAGGCCATGTCACCCATGCAAACTACTATGTGAGGAAACAATGGCCACCTAAGAGCTTCAACCAAATGGTCAATGATCAATCTTAAAAGAATATGTCAAGAGACAAAATTTTGGTCTACACTTCATGTTCATTCAAAGAAGAAAAATGAGCTAAAGAAGACTCCAGAAAATAGAGGAACCGATGGATGATTATGATCATCAAAAGTTTGTGAATGGGAGCCTCCGAGAAGTTCACACTCATCATGAAGAATTGATCATTCATCAAAGAAAAGGGATTCCACCACCTCGAAGACTTCTTTAGAAAAACCATAGTGAAGAAATGGTGGAAGGCGCTTTGCCAACCCCCTAGGTCGGCTGCTACAATGGTTGTGCGTGAATTCTATTCAAACCTAGCATTCCATGTGGTGAAAAAAGTTAGAGTATGAGGGGTATTGGTAGATTTTAGCACGAGGTCTATCAACGAATTTGATCATTTGGAACCGGTCAATGATGAAGCTTACAATAGACTTCTCAAGAAAAACCCCAACCACTCCGGCGCTGGAATGCTCAGAACACTAAGGTGAGTGGAAAACGAACAAAATAAGGGGCATGCTATAATATGTAAGGCCAAGCATTTGGCTTACATCCCTAAAGTGTGGCATTATTTCATCACTTCCCGCCTCATTTTGACTACCAAAGTTTGCGAAGTGAAGGCCAAACGCGCCTTTTTGAACTAAACTATTATTGAAGACATCCCTTTTGATGTGGGGCAAGTCATAGAGAATGATATCCTCTACAACAAGGACGCTAAAATGAACCTTAGGCACCTATTCCTCATATAATGGATTATGTAAGAAACTGGTGCTCCTTGGAGTTAATGAAGGTGGATACACCCCATCAAGGCCATAGTGGTAAATAAAAACAAACTGCGTGTACCAAGGCCTGAAGAGGTGTATGACTCTAGGAATGAGCCTTCGAATGAGGAGGAGTTGAGGGCTTATCAGGCTATGTATGGGGGGGACATTTAGAAAGAGGAGAAGTGGGGCAGTCCTCTACTAAACCTCCACCACCCACAACCCATGAGGAGGACGATCCCATTCCTCCTCAACCTATTGAGGATCAAGTTCAAGACCTCACAATGAGGTTGGATGCATTATGGGATGAAACACAAGAACATCATGTATCGATGAGCCAAGAGATGGACAAGCTAACGAGCAAAATGAACACCGTTCTCACAATCAAGAGATCATCAAGCAACAACTCGCTCAGGTCCTTTCCCATCACACTCTGCCACCACCACCGCAGTTATCATTTAGATCACAAGGGGAGTTTTCTACACCCTTTTTTTATACTTCATGCCATTGAGGACAATGTCCATTTCTAATTGGGGTGTGGGGCGATTGGTTCGTGTTCTATATCGGGCTTCGATTGCTCAATTATTGTCATTTTGTGCTTACCATGATCAAATGGAGCTTTGTTAGGTAGTCTAGTTTAGAGTAATTTGCCTGTTTTAAGTAAGTCTTGCTTTAGTTGTTGTTTTTCTTGTTAATTTCATGTTTCTTGCTTGCTTGTGTCTTTTATGTGTTTTCAGGTGTGTTTAGCGTGTCTTGAGTGAGTTTGATGCCATTAATTACTAATAGAAGGTCATGTTGAACACAAATTATTGAAAAAGGCTAAGTGTAAAGTGGAATTGAACCCTTAGGTTTTTGAATGATCTAGAATTGTGTGCTTACATGGTATGGGTGACTCAGCCTAGTTACTCCTTGAGGCTTTGAAGAAGCTATTTAAGGAATCTATCACACATACTTTGATCTCCTTTGTATACCTTGGTCCCGAACCCCTTTACCTTGAATTCAACTAACCTTGGGGGATATTAACCACTTAAGTGATGGGACATCTAAGCTAAAAAGGATTTCCATTAAGCCCCAATAAAAAGGAGAACAATATAAAAAAAGAAAAACGAAAAAAAAAGATAAAAATCAAAAGAAAAGAAAATGTTAAAAGAGGTTCGTGAATTAGAATAAGTGGGATTGTCCAATCGAATCTTGGGAGCAAGCTGAGGGGCCTTTTCAAATCTTAATGCCTTGCCAACTGGTCAGAATTATTGACTTGGCTCACACATGGGATGTAAGATGGATCCTTCCAGACATGTGGCCTTGAGTCTGCTGCTGAGGGCTCGTATGAAGTTCGAGGGGAACTAAATGGCCGATGCCCTTAACCAACTGGTGGGGAGTCGCCAATGGATCCCCGCTATAGGTACATTTACCTAAAACTTCTTGGCACTGGTTTTCTTTTATTTTTAGGTATGTTGGTAAGTTTTAGGTATTTTAGTATAAATAAAAAGGGCATTCTATCATTTCAGCTTCCAAATAAAGAGTTGAGCCTGAGCCTGGGGTGCTAGGACCTTGCTATACACCAGAGATCATGCATTCACCTACACTTAGCTTTCTTAGGAAAAGTCACAGACTTTGGGGATTGATTTGCTTTGTTCACTCTGCCTTTCTATGCAATGTTCCTTAGACAATTTAAATGTTTAAGGATCCTAAATTTTGGTTGAAAAGGCTAATATTGCTAATTGGTGTTCATGTTGATCCTTCTTCTTGCATCGTGTTATCATACTCATCCCTTTGGTGTTAGTTCATGTAATTTTTAGTTTTATTTTTTGTTTTTGAGTCAGTCTCTTGCTCGGGACAAGCAGTAGCTGTTTAGTTTGATGAGGTTCAAAAACACTCAATACATACTCTCTGGGTTTTAGTACGCTTTTATATCTTCTATAAATAATTTAGTAGCATTTTCACTTCATATACTACGTAGTTTCATTTTGCATCAGAGGTTAAATGGTGGCGCTTGGAGGTACTTTTGAGGTCATAATATGAGTAGAATGTAGATCTTACTTGAACGCCGCGACGTCGCTAGGCTTGTCTTTCGTTAATCCAAATTTGCATTTGGCATTCGAGAAGCAATATCTTTCGGGTTTTTAAAAAAAGAATGTCCTAATGACGAGGGGTTTGCACTTTTGAGGTTTCGGCTTAAGAGAGAAGAGGTTAGACATACGAGAAGACGATCATCAACTCGTGGAAGATCTTGTGCTTCGAAAGAGGAAGACGAAGTCAAAGGATTCAAAGATTTTTAGCTTTAGAACTATTTCCTCTACGGTTTTTATGTTTTATCTAAGTTTAATGATGTTCCGGATTTTCATTATGTTCAAAATTCATAAACTAGGGTTTTGGATGTATTTTAGACATAAAGCTTATATTTAATTACTAGAATTCTTTCTTTTATTGCTTCATGGGATTGAACCTCTACTGATTCATGCTTGATTTTGTTTACATGTTAATATATGGCCAATATTAATGTGGTGAGTGGTTCTCTACGAGATCTGAGAAGGGAGTAGAGAGTTAGACACAGGTGAATCAACCTAATTAGCTAGGTGGTATAGAACCACCGCAATTAGGAGGCTTGCAGGGGCTCTTGGACTCAAAGCATTGCTAGTGCTTGGGGGTCAGAAATGAGAAGGAAGAAACCTAGCTGGTAGGTTATTCGACCTCGAGAGAGTTTGTAATTAAATGTCAAGAACTACCTTAGAGAACTTTCTCACAGAAACAATAGAATAAGATTGTTTAAGATGTAAATGGATTTCCTAATTGCTCTAAACCCTAGAACCTCATTATCTTGAGAAACCCTTAACTTGCGAATAAAATCGCTAAGCTTTACAATTTAAGAGATTTTAATTCTGTATTTTTGCTCAACCATCACAGCTTGTCCATTTAAATATTAGAGAGATGGGTGAATTTTGGTACTTAGCATCCCGTTCCTCCTTGTGGATCGATCTTTGTACGTTTAGTACACTGTATTACTTGAAAAACTTATACTTGCACGATTAGGCACTTTTTATACACTCTTTACATATAGTTTTAATACAAAACACAAATACGCCTATCATCTAGTTCCCTAGATTCTAAGTGAAAAATAGCTTGAAAATTAGATTGCATAGACTGAATTAAAAGCTAAGAGAAAAAATAAACGGACTACCTGAAAAGCCAGCGTATTTACTATCGAATTTACTAAAATCAAATGTTGAAGCAAGAAAACTTTGAAGTGACAAAGTGCATCGAAAAAACATATAAAACTAAGTTGGAATCTGAATAAAAACGCTGCTGAAATTGTAGAAGAATAAGAGAAATGTTGAAATGCTCTTGCATTGGTTTTGAGTGTTTGAAAGTTGGCCTTTTACTTTGAGACTTAATTCCCTTTTATAGGCATTTATGAGTAATTGCACCAGCCCACTTTCTCCACTAAAGTCTTGCTCATCAAGTAACTTTCCACCATTTCCCATGTACTTTGTCATGTCTCTACTTGTAAAAGCCTTCCACTTTTTATACTTTTTGAGCATTAAAAGCCTTAATATACTTTACTAGCTAGCCTTCAAAAAATTATTTAAAATTTAAATACGCTCTGCATCTTTCATGGTCGATTCTAAACAAGCCAGCTTGACGTCACTCATTTAGTTTACATATCTCTTCAAATTTCATTTCACAACCTATTGGGCCAAAAAAATTATTTAAGTGTCAACACTATGTAATATAATTACTTAATACAAAACCTAGAACCCATCTCAAAAATCGAAAGAAAAAAAAAACATTAGATCTTCTTCCTTCCTTCACAGCATACTGGCAACCATAACCTATCTACCATCCGTCATCGCAACATAATAACCATGAAAACATAGCACTTTACCCAAAAACCCATCACTCAAAACATCTTTTTGAAACTGCGAGTCGCACAAAATGGAAACCCATATAACCTCAACAAATGAAATAGCAGTCACAACTATACCCAAATTATTTCCAAAACATTCATACTTAAAAAAAACGACAAACAATGTTTATCAAATCACCAAAAAAGAATGGGTCTCAGTAAAAAGAAATAAAGCACCAAACCCATGTCGGAGTGCTCTCTATCCCATAATTCTCTCCTTGCTTTACCTCGCTTTTCTAACTCCATTTTGGCTCTTTCCTCACTTTGTTTTCATCCTCTTTCATGTACCCAGATTCAAATAAAGTTCATTCCTAATATCAAACAATATAGACAAGAAATGGATTGATAGAAAGAGGTGCGGTGCTGCTAGACACACAATAAGCCATAATCTCATTTCAAGAAGGGCCCAAGAACTACAAATGTCCACAAATCTGCGGCACTTAAAAAATACAACCATAGACAGGGCAAAAGATGCACATACATAAAACTCATATTCAGCACAGCATTCCCGGCCATTTATTAACCATATAGCCATTTATTACTCATATAGCCATATAGCCTGATAAAGGATGTTCCCCACACAAAACAAAGCAATATATTGAATGAATCTGACAACCACAATGTTGGAGGTACATAGGCAATGGGAACCTAGAGCTTCTAAAGCAGAATCTGGGCAAACAAAGCAATCACAACACACAAACATCTAGTGCACTACCTAGATTCAATATCTAATATTCATATTGCCAAAGATAAATCCAGATATTTACTGCATCCAATATTCACATTGCCATAAATAAAACAACTCTAGAATATTCAACATCAGGTATTTCATATTTCCAAGTGTTCAACATGTATTCAGGTTGCATATTCATATTGCCAGAAATAAATAAAAAACAAATAATAAATAAATAAATCCACATGTTCTACAACAAACATTTAGAATCATGTACTTAGACATTCAGATTGCTAAAAGGAAAAGAAAAGAAAAAAAAAAGTAACAGTGTTTAGATTTCCAGAAAAGAAAAAAAAAACTTCAAATGTACAGTCAAAACTATGTCTACATTTCCTTTGATCCCTTAGAAAAGAATTTAAATGTTAAACCTGTCATAAGCGAGGGTAGATGATCTGCTAAGACACTCCTTTTTATAAACTTTTGAGCGACATATTGAATATCAAACTCTATCAAAAGCACCAACCATCTCATAAGTCTACTGGCCAAGACTAGTCTATCAAACAAATATCTTAGAGGATCTAAGCGAGAAACAAGTTGCACTAAGTACTTGGTCAAGTAATGCCTCAATCTCCGAGTGGCCCAAACCAAAGCTTAAGTGTGTCACTATCTACTCAGTATATCTCGCCCCATACTCTAGCATCGTGTTTGGCCCCGGAGATTTACTTTCTGTGTGGCAAAGTAACAAAATAAGGGCACTTATAGTATATAATTAAAGTTCAAGTATACATAATAAAAATTTTTTGCTTGTAAATGGTGGTTTTTATTAGACTTAACAAATAACATATTCTTTACAATCTAAATAAAAACATTTAATTTTAGATTAAGCATACAAATGTTCTATAAAAAAACATTTGCCTTCGAAGATTTTTAGATGCAAAATCATTGATAATAGTGTCAACATCAATATTTTCTAATATATTTTTCTCAATACATAGAATGGTTAGGTCATTCGATTTCTTGTGACATTGACGACCTCAAGTAGGATTTCAAGAATGCTGAACTTAAAACTTCTTCGATGCTACAACACCGACATCGTTAATAGGATTCGGTATGCAATTGTCATATTCACAACAACCAAGAAATAATTAATTATAAAGGACTCTTAGTCGAATGTATTTTTCATCACGATTATTCTCATCAAATTGTTTTTTCCTAAAAACACAATATTTTTTCGGAAGTATTGGCTCTATATTCATATCAAATGCAAGACTTTTGACAATATTCATACTATATTCAAACCCTTCGTTTCTATATTTTCAAAGAATAACAATACACCTTTCAATTTCTTTGTTGTAGTGTCAATGCACATAGATTTAGAAAAAATTTCAGCAAAATTGAAACGAAAAAAATGAAAAAAGGAAAAGCTAGCCCGATGGGAATTGATTTATTCGGGGTTATTTACTTTGCCCGAGGTTCTCACAGTGCTAGTGATGTTACTTGGCATTAACAACACGAGAGGGCTAAAATGGTGGAACTTAGAGGCATTAGGCGTTCAGATTGAGCTTAGAATTGGAGATTGAAGAAGCGTGAGGAGAAAAAAAGAAAGTGTTCATATTTATGTTTTATCCATATCTGTTTTGTCAACTATAGCATAAACAGGCTTTCATTTTTATTTTTTATTTATAATTATATGCACACTTTTCATTTGTTATTTATAATTATAGGCCTTCTTATTTAATAGATTTTTTTATGGGCCACACAGGCGGCGTGGGCTAGGCGATGCCTTTCACGCCTGCACAAAGATTTGGGCTTAGTCTAGCATCCTCTTACTCAAATAATAGATGGCAGCTCCTTACCCCAGATCATCAAGCTAAGCTAGCATGCACCCTAATGTAATCAGAAACTAATAATTATAATAAGAAATTAAATTCAGGCATAAGGAGAAGTACAAACAAGAGGAAAGCAAATACCCTATAATAAATCAGCTCTTCAGCCTCGTTGTGATCATCCGAACCTTAGGCTGCTTCTTCCTCAAAAGACGGAAGATAGGCTCACAAATATCTATCATTCTGGCAATAAATCTGTTGATATCATAAATCTACCCGAAAACTAGGATCTCAGTCTAAAGTCAGTAGCGGAAACGTGCATCATGGATAACACAATCTTATGCGAGATCTACCCCTCAAATGCCTCTCACCCGATCATGTAGCCAAAAGTATTCGATCTCGATCTGAAACATCTAATCCCTCACGAAAGAAAGCGCTCTAAGACATTGATGATCTACCATATCATAGTACTTCACAATCATATCATCCACATAAACCTGAACATCCCTATGCATCATATCATGGAATAGTGTAATTAGGTGCTCTCCCGATGAGTACTTTGCATTTCAAATCGAAATGACATGACCTATAATAGTAAGTACTTGACTCATTGATGAAGGACGTCTTCTCCACCTATCTCGGGAGCTATCAAATATGATTATAAGCTGGAGAATCCATCCACTGAAAGAACCACTCCCTGCATGCCCTACAATACTATCGACCAACATGTCAATATATGAAGGGGAAAGTCATCCTTAGAGCTGTAGCTTTGTTGAGATCTCTAAAATGCCTGAAACTCTAACCTTGTTGTCCTTCTTAGAAGCAGGGGCTTGACTTGCCAGGCGGAAATGGTGTGGATCTTATTAGCATTTATAGAGTGTTTTGCATGTATTTTTGTAACCTAAATGCTAGATTCACACCTAAATTCCTAAAGATTACACAAATCCCTCATTTGCTTATGTTTTGCAAGAATAGAAAGTAAAGCAAGTAAAGAAGAGGCCAAAAAGAGGCAAGAAAGTAAAACTTTGCTGGGAAGCACTGCTTTGTAGAGCGAAACAGGTTCGTCAGGAGAAGAAGAGAATAACTGAAGTGAGAAGCTAAGGCGAAGAAAGAAGGCCTTGGGTTTGCAGAATTGAAGAGGCATCTGACACCATTCTCGGGTTCCCAGGCGAGACCTATCATGCAACAAGAGGTGGAAGGCCTTACCACATTGAAGTAACCATCTTCACAAAGTGAAAGAAAGACCAGGCCAGCGAAGACATCAAACTTATGAAACGACCTGCACTGAAGAACATCGAGCTGGAAGCCGAGAAAATGTTGCATTTTGGCCCATTTTGAGCCTATTTTCCATTTCCTTTAAATATATGTTCTTTAAACTTGTCTAGGGTTTCAGTTTTTGGAGAGGGAACACCCTCTTAGGGTTTCTCCTCCCTTCTTCTTGAACCATTTAGGGTTTATGATTTTGTTTATTTCTTCTTTGGATTTGGAGCTAATATTGAAGATCAACTCTGTTGGGAGCTCTTCATGTAATTCGTTGTGAAGTTGGAAATGAATTTTCATCTCCTCATTTATTTTGTGTCTAAACTCTCTCTATTTGTAAAATCTTTCGAATTATTATATTTATCTTAAATATGATTTGTTGAGTTCCTTGATTGCAATGCGTGGCTAAACATTCTCTAGGAGTTGATTATGGAAGTTGATGTTTGGTTTATATATATTTTATATGAAATGGTTTTGTGAATTCATGTTTGTGTGGATGTTAGTTAGGTGTAGTTCTTAGGGATTATTATGGTTTAAATTAAATTAATCATATGAGAGTTGAGTCTTCGATCCATATACTAGGGCATCCTTGGTGGCAACGGATTAAAGCTAAAATCCTAGTTCAGGTCTCTTAAAGGTATGAATTAGTTAATTAAATACTAATGAACTTAATGTCAAGTCTGAGATTAGGAATCTTAATCTTTAGATGAATTTCATTAGGAGTATATAGGCTTCGACGTATGTAGGGATCGTATGGTGAAGGAGAGTATGCTATCATGTGTGTCCACTAGTATTGAACAAGAGATTTAGGGCTTTTAAGGGATCCTTAGTAGGAAGGCGGTATTGCCCTCTAAATTCCTCCTACATGCCTCGAAGAGGCAGAGGAAGCTTCCGCATGTAGGTGGTATCCTCCAGACATGCACTTCCACCGAAATCGAGGGTAAGCTTAGCATTAAAACCTCTCACTACTCTCGGCGCACGGGGGAATAAACTAAAAGTGCTCCCAGTGAATGTGGGTGCATCGAAAAACCTAAATGACACCAAAACCGAAAAAGGCACGGCTAGTCTTTGGTATCTAAAATCGCTCTAAGGCTATCTAGTACTTTAAAGATGAATCGCCAAACGTCGATACATCGGAAGCCACCTCGACATCTATCGAACATGGATATGGCCCATCAATCGGCCTTAGCTACAGTCGCTAAAGCAGTTGAAGAGCAAACAAGAGGGCAAGTCTCCAAAATGACCATAATCCAAGAAAGATAGATTGACCCGAGGACTAAGAAGATTCAAACACTGGGGAATCACATGTGTGTCCCTTTTTCAGATCATTCTCTAGTCAGCAAAAGAGAGTAGTCATATAACAATCGAGTCATGCAAAGATACAAAGTATGTATTCCAAATCTCCCCACAGTATATGATGGAGTGTAGATGAAAAAAAATGAATATATAACAAAACAACATGCTAAAGGTTATCGAGATGAATCTCTGATATAGAGAAAATCAACCTCTTCATCAATAGATATGTCGATCAAAATGTACATATCAGGTTGATAGAATAATTACATAACAAGAATCCAACATGCTCTACAGTTACAAAAGATTAAGCGATACATAATCAACAATGTCAATACAATTAGAAGTGTGCAATAATAAGTACTCCACCAGCCCCAAAATAAATCTCTATATTAAAACTCAAATCATATACTACAAATAATAATCAAGTAAAGCAATAAACGCACAAAAACAAGTAGAATATACAACAATGATAAAATAAATGATTGTCAGATGAACATAATGAGCACACTTTTAAAGCAAGTAACATAACAAGATGAGTAAAAGAAGACCAACTTCAATAAGTCTTAATCGATACTAATGATACAATAATCAAACATATGAAAGATACAATCAACCTTAACTCTCATTGTTTACCAATAATCATATATAAAAAAAAAAGGTATCACCAATTAACTAAATAAATGCCTTTTCTCAATTTGTATTTAAGCAACCCTCATTGTCCTTATGCGAGACTGTTACTATTCACTTTTAAAAAATATTTGTCGTTTAAATTACTTCCATATTTTTGTTTTATTTTAAAAGGGAAAACAAAATAAGAAAGAAAAACCTTAAATGTGACTCCTTATGGAAAAAACATGTTTGAGAAAAACCAAGTCTAGGTCTGAGGGTCAGGTTACTTATCGGGAAGGTACGGTAACAAGTTCTAGCATCTCTCTAAGCCTCTCAAGTTAGGTTTCTACTAAACAAATTAAAGAAAATATGAAAACTTTGATTAATCATTATGAATCCAAGACACATAATAATAATGATAAAAGAGTGCATCAAACATATAATAAATAATTAAATAAGTAAATAGATAAGCGCAGGGATTAAAAAATCGTGAAATATCGACGATATATCGTCGATATTTAGTGTCAAACCATCTCGACCACGATTTTCTGAAATTAAAATCGTTTGATACAGAAAATGCGATTAATATCGATATATCAATATTTTACCGATATATTAGGCACAAAATGCCAGTTTATTAAAAAAAAAAAAAAAAAAAAAAAAGCGAATCTTTGGTAGATATATCGTGGGTTGTTTTTGGTTTTAAAATTTTGAATCGATATGTTTGTGGTTTTTGGGACAGCGTGGAAGGCCCGGGTACATGCCATGTGTTTAAATTTTTTTCTGCGGCTAGTAGTGATTTGTGGCAATTCCAGTAATTGATCAAGCTGGCCAGTTTCAAATCCCTTGATTCAATGTGGCTATATTTTTATCGACGGTGGATTTTGAATATTTGACTTGATCGCTTGATGCGTAGTGATTTATAACGAATTTGGTCAGATCTAACGATAAGATTTGATCTAAATTAAATCCAGCGTCAAAATTCATTTTAAGGTTTTGACCAAAAAGCGACTAATTTGACTCAAAAATCTATAAATAGCCGCAAATCACTTGTTTTCATATCAAATCACTCATTCTCTCTCAAACAATTCTTCCATTTTTACCAAATGTTGAAGAATAATATTTTGTTAATTTGGTGTTAGTCACCACATTTAATACCTGGAATTCATAACTGGGTATGTTTCCATGTTAATTAATTTTTTTTTTAACATTTGTTCCAATTTAATAATTAAATTAAGTTTATATTTAGATTAAGATTGTTTATATTTAGAATTATGAATTTAATTTTAGTTTATATTTAGATCGAATTGTTTATATTTAATTAAGAATTTAATTTTAGTTTATATTAGATTAAAGACTTTTTAATTTTTAGTCTATATTTAGATTAAGATTATGAAAATGAAATATGAACATATATTATGCATATTTATGTTTTAAATATACATTTCTATAAATTATGATAATTATTACAACTTTATATTAGATTGGGAATTATGAATATATGAAATAAATTTGTTCAAATTATTAATTAACAAATTTATTGAAATATCAAAATTTGTGAAATAGACATTTTCTTTAAGTTATTATAATTAATGCAACTTTATATTTAGGTTAAGATTATGAATATAAAATATAAACATTTATTAATTATTAATTAAAATTTGTAAAATATCAAAAATGAAATACATTTCTTAAAATTATGAGATAATGAAACTTTATGTTTAGATTAAGTTATGAATATAAATATAAACATTTATTATTCATAATTAAAAAAATTTGTAAATATAAAAATTTTGTGAAATATACATTTTCTTTAAATTATGATAATTAATGCAACTTTTATATTTAAAGATTATGAATATAAAATATAAGCATTTATAGAAGTATTAAATTAAAAATTTAGTAGAAATATAAATTATTGAAATATATGCATTTCTTTAAATTATGATAATTCAAACTACCAACTTCATAAATCATAGATTAAGACTATGGATATAAAATATAAACATTTGGTAATTATTAATTAACAAATTTGTGAAACTCTCCCATTTTCTTTAAATTACTATGATAATTAATACAACTTTCTCTTTAGAATTAAATTATGGATATAAAATATAAATATTTGTTAATTATTAATTAAAAAATTTGTGAAATGTCAAAAATTACAAATATACATTTTCTTTAAGTATGATAATTAAAATACGACTTTTCTCTTTACACTTCCAGATTACTGGATATAAGAAATATAAATATTTGTTAAACTATTAATGTGAATTGATGCAACTTTTATATATTTAGGTGAGATTATGAACATTAATTGATTACAATTCTTATGAAGGGTTTCATAAGATCGGAATAGTGGAAGTGGAAGCAATGCAGAGGTCGTTGATACTGTTTGGAAATATTGTGCGCACATTGAAGGGAGCAGAGAAAGCTAGCCCGCCACTCTGATTTTGTGGTATGGTCTTTAAAGTATGGAATATTTCAGTTCCGCTCTTCCTTACCCCTCGAATCGCCTCGAATAGCGAAGTGTCTAATGTGCCTTCCAAAGTTAAAAAAGAAATGAGATAGCTTTTGGTTCGAAAAGGAATAAAGCCAGCCAATATTTCTGAATATTGAAGAATTCGATCTGTTTGCGAGAGCCTGTGATAGATGGTAGCCATAGACATCTATTGAGTGATGAGCAGTAGTGATGATTATGTCTATCTCTCTGTTAAAACCATAGACCACGACAAGCGAGTTGACTATTGGGCGACCTCTTCAGGCATCGAAGCTAGTGGATAGTCCTTGTAAAGAAGAAAGGTTTATAGGAAATAAAAGAAAAATGAGCGCTATCTTTGAACCGAACCTATTCATTATAAGTATAACCAGTTCAAACATTTCTAATATATATAATTGCAATAGAGTGAACACTTCCACAATCACATCCAGCGATCTAATAAAGGCGTGTCGCGAGATCTTAAGATCTTGAGACAATCGGATTAAATCACCACCTCTTGCTCCCGTCATTATAAATATCTTGGCGTAAAAGACGAAAGTGTTAAAAATATCTTTAAAGGAGAATTGCAATCGAAGAAGCATTCTGGCGATTAATCAATAATTACCGTATATGAGGCGTTGTCGCCATGAAAACGAGACTCTATGACTTCAAAAGAAACATGATTGTTGGTGCCGCGACAATTGGTATATGAAAGTCGTTTTCAATTTCAAATAAATTATTATCTTACATTAGTTACTAATGTATAATTCTTGCTTCAACTTATGCCACCATCTCCACCTCTAGAAATCAAAAACAAATATTATTCAAGACCGCAAATTATCGAGCCATGGATGATTATGTGAATCTCAAGGAGAAATGAAAGACTATGAGTGCCTGAATTATGTGCAGTAAGGATAGTTTGTCCTGAAATTAAGCATCATTAATTTCATGGTATATTATAAAAAGAGAACACAATTATTCTCCAAAGTACATTTGATGCATGGATAGCCATCAAGAACCAACAAATACATTTATGGTTTTGTTGAAAGATGTGATAAGATGTTATGAAAGCAAAATGCTTTATTAAGTGCCACTAAACGTGGATCGGCATTTGTGGAAAGTGGCAAATTGTTAATGAAGAATCTGATTTATATTGGACTCCATGTACAGCATTGCATCGACCTTATGTTTGAATATTGATAAAAGCGAAAGTGTTTGGGCGATTACTAATGCACGAAGATCACCCGACTGTATCTGATCATGGGTTGGTTGCAAATGTCTCCGAAAAAAAGTTTGGAAATTTGAATATTGTATTATAGAGGACAATATAAGATTTGCAACAAATTACATCGCCCTAGCAAGTCTTCTAAAAAAGAGAGCTGATTTGAAGAAGATCTTTATTAGTGATGAATGGGCTTCTCATAAGCTTAGTCGGACGACTATTGGACGTGAGGTTGAAGGACTCATGTTTAATCATCCATATTGGGAGAAGGTCTCCTAACCTAATTAACGTATCAATCTATAGAGCTATATACAATTGTCGCATTATTCAGATTAGAAATCGTCCAATGATGCCATTTGTATGAGTTGATTCGAGTGATGAAGCCAAAAAAAAGTTACATGCACTCAAAGCCAAAATGGTCAAAACATCATCGTAGATGTGAATATGGATAAAACCCTCGAAACATCCCTCTTCTCTCGCATTAACTATTCCATATCACAATCACTTTTAAACATATTATTTTCCTTTTATCACATATTAATTCTAAATCAATCTTGTATCATATTATTTGTCAGATTTCAATATGAACTTTGGAGTTAGTAGTGATACTGAGCTACTCGAGTTGTTCCATAAATCATTGGAAAATTATCTATTACTCATGGTCTTGGTAATATTGAAATAGAATTATATCAATATCTTTATACTTTTAATTAAATTGAATTCAATTTATTTTGGCTACACTTACACATATATTGATTTGTCGAGTTCAGCATTTTGAATTCCCGCGACTTATAATGTTTCGAGAGATGCGAGTTTGGTGATCGACGTGACTAACATCAAGAGATTTAATGGTTTCTGGTGAGGTGTTGTTTCTCATTCAGTTTAAAGTAAGTCTATTACCATGTTATTATGAATTTTGGAATGTATTTAGTAATTTTATTTGCGACGAATGATGGTTCATGTATGAGCCAACGCTTCCATATTGAGGAATTTATTCTTAAGGTTCTTTCTACTTGACAATGTCTTGACATGTGAAGGAAATTGACCAGCGTTAACTGATGCATACAAAACCGAAAATCAAGGCTAAGCACCCCTACGGCTCCAACAGTGTTTTGTTACCTTTCTGACATAGAAACCTCAAGAGATACAGAATATCTGGCTTGGTAGTAAGTTGAAGAAATTACCTTCAATTTTACTTAGGCAATTTAAAGTGGGGTTTAAGGTGAAGAAGGATAATCAATTATTCGATGGGTTAAACCTCTGAGTTTAAGAATCAATTAAATGGAAATCTGATCCACAGGTGCTGGCATGTTCGGCAGTGTAGATATTGGCCAGGTTTATAAGGAAGAAGTTCATAGTGAAAGTTCCCCGATTCAAGAAGACTAGAGACTCAAATTCAGGCATGTTGTCGACAGGCCACTCTTGATTGAGTGTTGAGCATAGTAGTAGACTGGTTGTTGAGTTGCCTCGCTACAGAATTTATGGAACGAGAGGAGGGCCGATGATGGTGATGATATTGAAAATGATGGTGGGGACAATGCGAATCGACAATAAAGTGAATATCCGTTGAGTCCGTTCAGCTGGTGAAGGCGATTTAATGCATCTTCTGTGAGATGACCTTGAATTTAGGAGGAAATTTGATGGTTTGGAGTCTTATTTAAAAATCCATATGAGTCAATAGAAGAAGGATATGACATAATGAAGGGTCGTTTTAATTTAGTTTTGAGTCAATGAGCGTTGACACCAATCGATCAGTTCATCCAAATGATGCCCAGCGTTTTTCCCTCCTTACCTGATAAGTTATGGTCAGCATGCCCATCGGCTGGGTGTTGGTGAATATGGAATGATTAGCTATCGTCGTGATGCCAATTGATGTCATTCGAACTCCATATAAAATCTGACAAAGAGTTTCAAAGCTATGACGTAAGCTGGTGGCATAATTTACTATCGGGTGGGAGGTTGCCGATCTAAGTGAAGCATTATCACATTCAATAATAACCAGTACTTATAATCGATATTGTCGAACCTTTAATAATATGGTTTGATGTTGTCTTCACGAAGGCAGGGATTCCTTCGTCCAAACGTTTGATGACCAAGTGTCTTATTTTAATTTAATTAGAAGACCAGCAACGATGTAATATTAACTAATATATTTCATTATTAATGTAAATTCTTACAACTTTTCTAAATGTTTGTGAATTTCAAAGCATTTTTGTTAATTTTATGATATATCGATATTCGTAGCAAAAATATTAAGTGATCTCCTTTAAATGTCATCATCTAAAAATCAAAATAAAATCTCAATTCAAACAGATATTTTCTGTGAATGAGTGAAGTCGAAGGAAGAAATTTATATCTCACGCACTAAGTGAAGGCCCAAGGTGGTTGTGATTGAAATCATATTAATTAATAACAAATATAGGATCTTTAGAATCAGTGGAAACATGTTATAAATCAAGCACTAAATTATTTATCAAAGTGTACACATAGGGTGTTAGGTCTTCCACCAAGGTCCGTTTATTTATTCATGAATCAATTCCACAAGAATATCATTTATAAATCTGTGAGATCGATTAAGTTATTAGTAAAAAGAAAAAAGAAAAACAAGAGAATAATTTTCTTGGATAAATAAATAATAATATATAATAATAATAATAATAAATAATAATAATAATAATAATAATAATAATAATAATAAAAATAGAAGAATAAAATAAAAAATAAAAAATAAAAAAATAGAAATAGTAGAGGAAACTTAGAAAATAAGGAAAGGAAGTATTGAAAAGTTTTGTTTTACTTAAAATCATAAAAAGACTAAATGCAAATATTTTAGAGAAAAGATTTTAATTATTAATAGTAATAATAATAATAAATAAACTTTTTGAAAATTGGTGTATTAAAGTAAAATAACTAAAGAAAAGGGTTAAAGGGTTTCAAATTTTGTTTTAAACAGGCAGAGTTTAGCATAAAAGAATGTTGGCTCTGGTGTTTTGTGTTTTCAGTTTAAATCCTTAGTTTAGGGGTTCGAGCTTACTCACTTTGCAGTTTGGTAAAAAGAATATGAAAATAAATAAGATAAACGACATTAAATTGGAAGTGGAACGGTTAGTTTGAGAGAAAAAAAAGAAAGAATATTAAATAAATTAATAAAGAGCAATAAAAGGTTGGGGAATCCCACTTCACTACAAATCAACCTTACTTTGTTTCAAAATATCGAAGTTTGTTAAAGATGTACATCATTTATTTGTGGCTACTATTCATGTGAGTGGTTTTGGATAGTATTTACACAGTTATCCACATCATTTGAATTACAAGAAGAAAAGCTTTTCTCTCTACTCCTCATCGCCATCTTCCTCTCTGACTTCCCTCTCTACACAGCAAAAGCCCGAACTATGTAGTAATTTACTTAATACAAACAGAACCCTCAAACATCCGACAAAAAAAAAACGCATTAGGATCTTCTTCCTCCTTCGTAACATACTTATGACGTCCTGAAATTAAGTCTACATTGATAATGTCAATTAGCGAGGTCATTGTGGATTTAAATTGTGAATCTCAAATATGTTAGTTTATAGTTCGTATTTTCGAAAAAAAAAAAATCGAGATTTGATCTTTGTTAGAGTATGTGAAACGTATAAACATATAGCGTTATAATCGTAAGTAATTAAGGTCTTCCATAAGTGATGATGATAACTATGTGGTCGTCTACGAAGTAAAGTAATTAATATCTTGACATTAACTAAGGGACCTATTTATTAAAGTTTTTAAATATCAAAATATAGAAAAGCGAGCATTACAGTGCGTGGCGAAATGCGATCCGCAAACTCTCTTACCGCCAATTACACGCACCATTCATTTAGATAACTGTCCGCGAAAGGATTTTGGATTCTGATTAACTATCTGAAAATACTTTTTGAAAATCTGAAATGCCAGCATCCGGCCTCTGCGTGTAATCAAACCGTCGGTCTTGATACCACTTAGCTAATCATCACCTGTACTGAAGGGTCTCCGCGATGAGGTGAGAATGCACAATAGAAAATTGTTCACTACCAGAAATTTGCTGCTGCAATCTGGCATTTTAATGACGCCGCAAAACATCGAATCGTATTTAAGTATAAATAATGCAATTACATATGGAATGTGCATGTCATGCATGAGATGAGACTCACCATTACACCTTAACAGTCGAAGAAGAAGAATGACTCCTGCACTTGCAGCCTTGAAGTGTGGCATGTCATTGGCGATTCGCCCCAAATAGCTGGCAATTCGACAAACCCTAATTTTAATTTGCTCCAATCGCATGTGTTTATTTGGGTTCACCAAATTTTGAATCTTCTGAACATACGCCTTAAACGCTTTCACGGACTTTCATCCTGATTTCTCAGCCGGCCGAAACCAAAATTTGGGTCTTTCACGCGCAGTTATCACCATATTGTTTCCACTGACTTATGATTTATTATTATTGTTTTATAAAACCGTGATCGATTTTGGGCGTTGTTCCGTTTAAACTCGCTGCAGCTGGTCGTCAAAAATCATTGAGTCTGCAGGTACCATGCTTCCACACCCGGGCTCGATGCGATGTATTAGTGCATATGAAATGCAATCGTAATATTAAATTCCGTAATAAATGTTATGTCGTCTTCACGTCTGGCGTTGCACAAAATCGGATAATTATATTTTTACTTATAATTTCCATTCATCACAATTTTCATGTTAATGTCGCGTAATACGTATTAACGTGATTTTACAATAGCATCGTGCCCATTTTCGACAATACGCACAAAATGACCAAAATAGGACGCTGCAGGCGCACCTCTGGATCGCTGTGGTTCATCACCGGTCTTATGATGCAAAACACATCAAAAAACTAAAAGACAGTAGTCCGGGATCAAAGCCAAACCTCGACCCAATCCTAATTGCCCCAGCATTCCAAAAATCACATCGGGCTTATTAAATGATCAAAAATTAAACTAGGATTGTCACAACAGTCACAATTCTAAAATTCCTACCTCAGCCCCAAAAATTTGTGAGACGGGAAATTTACCGCCTCATAGTCTCTAAAAAATTCCAGCGATAATGACCTTTAGGCTAGAAATAACCTAATTAGGAAAATTCCTATTACATGAGTTTGCTTAGAAACTCAGATTTTGACATTCAGTATTTCTCGATCAGTGGGGCCAGATTTTGCCTTTAACTCGGACAAAAACCTATGATATGATTTCCATAGATCTGAAGGAAGCTGAAAGAAAAGAAAAAACAAATTCTCCTCTCTGCTCCTCTTGCTCTCCCTCTGAAAAATGCACCTCCTACCCTTTTGTTTTGACTTTTATTCTTTTTTTCTTTTCCTTGTTAAGTATTTTCTTGTTTATCTGCACCTTCATTCTTCCCATGACATGGCTCGATGTAGGCCATTCACCTGAAAGTGCATCACATGTGCCATGTGTCACCTGATATTACCTCGAAAAAGGTGAAATTAGATCGTTTAAGAATCGACCAAGAGATTAAACGGGTTAAGCTGAATTTCGTGAGACGATTCAACGATGGAAATCTTTTTTTGTCATTCGAGATCTAGAACATTTATGATTTTCAATCGAAATTACCTTTTTACCATTTTTTTAGAAAAATTGAATTTTTCCTGGGTTTTACATTCTTCCCCCATATGAGTTAGTCCACGAAAATTGGGACCATCCTAACACACCTGACATTACACTCCATGCAGCCGATTATTCTAGTTCCAATGTTGCAGACTTTATGTATAGACAAGCAGCCTTCATCCTCAAATAGAAATAATGCATTGGTGACGCATTCTCAATCTTATAATTGAAGATTACTCTGCTCGATCTCAGTGTTTGTCCATGACATCTTCACTAACCTCGTCTTAGATGCTTGAAGCACGATCTGTTATCCATGATATCGCATCGATCCCCCCTCGAGTCCATATGTATCAACATTAATCTCTCCCCAATCCTCTGCATTTGGATGCAGGTATGCTTAGCGTAGAGACATGAACCACCTCATGGACACACAATGTTTCGGTGTGCGTCGTCGTGAGAGCAATGGTGCCCACCCTCTCGAGTATCTCGAAAAGGCTGATCTGCCTTGGTGCTAGCTTCCACCTTTGCTTGTTAAATTGGCCACTCTATGGTTTCTGTTGAGAAAGATCTCTGAGTGCCCCACCTGAACTCTGAAGTTTGACGTCGTTTATCAGGCGTAATCTTATCTGCTACGGCGTAATAGGCCATTCAGATCAATCTTTATGCCCAAGTGTCTTTAATCAGATCTGGACTAGTGATGGAATTCTCTCCCATCTTTGTCTAACAGATCGGTGATCGACATGGCCTCCTATATAAGGCCTCATAAGGTGCCATCTGAATACTCGCCTGATAATTGTTGTTGTAGGCGAATTCCACTAAGGGTAAATGCTTCTCAATAACACAGAGATCAGGTTACATGCATGGCCTTCATGTCCTCTAAAAATCTGTATAAATCCATCTCATTGACCATCCATCGAGATGAAATGTTGTGCTTTCATTGTCATTATCAAAGTAGCTGAAACTCTTTAAAAAGTGTCTGTCCTCATCACAGGATCCCTATCGAATCTACGATAGGCCAGCTCCATGTGGCCCTAACGATCATGAATATATATTTGGAAGAATTCTCAAATATGAAGGTCATGTAGCTTCTATTAAGAAATTATGACTTAAATTGAACTATCCATTTATAACTTCCTCGGCATCGTACCTCCATTTGTAATAAAGTGGTAAAGTGGGTCCACAAAATCCATTTGTGACGTGCTCCTTCCAATCGGCTACCTCCCCAATGGCCCAGGTAGCCTGCGTGATGTCTCCGACATACCTTCTGCGACTTCCACAATTTTTATAATAATTTTGTTATATAT